>CM062297.1:363838157-364227559 GCA_031216915.1 Pictodentalium vernedei | reverse complement strand
GGGGGGGTTGTTGTTGTTGTTGCCGGGTACCTTTTTTTATTCTGCTGCAGATTCTTTCTATAACATGTAAAAGTGCACCCTGTGGCATAGCATATGGGGGGGGGGGGAGGGTCTACTCCCACATTTTTGCTGGGCCCCAAACTATTGGCGAAATGCAAGGTTCAACGATTGGTCTCCAGTATAAGCCTACACACTATGTAAAGGCCCCACTGGCTCTTATATAGCACAAGATTTTGCAATTCTTACTCCAGGAAGGCACTCCCCCCCCCCACACCCAAAAAAAGGGCTGCCACAACAACCCACCGAATATAATGCCCCCCCCCCCCCCCCCCCCAAAAAAAAAAAAAAAAAATAAATAAATAAATAAAAAACCCAAAACAAAACAAAACACTTCTTTGTCCTTCCTGCAGTAGAATCCTGGCTGCATGCCTTAGTTAACTTTCAAAGGTCATAATCTGACTGAGAGACTATAAGGCTTCAGAACAGGAACTTAAAACACAATCATAATGTCTTGCAGATGACAGTTGCCTTCCTTTGGCAGTGGTTTCTAGACAAGTTGTGGCTGCCTCTTTCGACCTTAAAGACTTGGTTAGAAATCACTGCTAATATGACAGACTTGTCTCATAAACTGCAGTGTAGTAGATTTTGGAACTTGCCCAGGGTTAAAAAAGTTGCTTTAAAATATATTATGAGAACCCTGGTTTTGGAATTTGGTAGTTTATCAAGGATGTTTAAGGTATTGTGGGTATTTAACAATATACTTAGTGAATTTTAATCATCTGTCAACATAATTTACAAAATAATTTACCAAAAAATTTCAACAAAGCTGTTTCTTTTGCCCTCCTCATTGAAACATGCTCATTGTTCCAATGGAGAGTGGGGGAGTTCTGCATTCCGGAAGGTAGCAGTAGACTTCTTAGTGTAGGAGAGACTAGTGACTATGAATACCTGGGGGTAAATATAAACATCACAGGAAGAGGCATCTACCGAAACCACATAAATAAATTGATTCTGAAGGGGAAGCGAATCCTTAACCAAATGAAACTTATAGGGAGAAACAGTTTCAATAAGGTTTTCATGGGGAAAACCATTTGGGAAATGGTGGTTCTGCCTAGTATAACATTCGGTACGGAAGTTATACCCCTAAACCAGACAGCTGTTAAGAGCTTGGAAATCCTGCAGAACGTTGCAGGCCGATGGATAACAGGCTCGAGTAATGCTGCAGCACTAGAAGCAATCAGGGGCGAGCTTGGGTGGATGAGGATCAAGGACAGGATAGACCTATTGAAACACGGTTATCTTAATTATTTGGTAAATCTCCCCGATAGCCGATGGTGTAAAGTAATGTTCCTGAGAACTTTCAACTCAAATATCAAGACGGGGTGGATGGTTCAAGTGAGAGAGCTAGTAGAAAACTACTCAGTATCGATCTCGGACCTTGACGTTGGGGCAAACCAGGGCAAAAAGATCGTCAGAGAAAGGTCATGGAGGATTGTAACCGTAATTGGCGAGAGGGGGTCAAATCAAAGAGATCTTTGGGTGGCCTGCGTGATAAAGAGAAGCCTGGTTTTGAAGAGTACCTTGATGGCACCTTTGGGGGGTCACTGTTGTTCAAGCTGAGGTCGCGGTCCCTGGAGCCGAGGGGAAAAATTGGGAAACACAGTGAAAAGGAGTGCCAGCTGTGTAACGTGGGCTTGGTGGAGACCCTTGAACACTTTCTTAATAGAATGCCCAAAATACCAGTCTAAAAGAACAAGATTCACGGGGAGTATAATCGAGAAGTGAGATGGGAGAATGAAGGACATGTGGTTGGGGGCGACTCAAAGGAGAGGGTTAATATACTAATCGGAGAGATTGGGAAGAATGGGGCAAGGGATGTCATCAAACAGTTCGTCTCCGAGTGTTGGGAGGAGAGAAGAAGGGCGAGAATAGGGGGAGGCAGTTGGTAGAACATGGGTAACCAAGGCCTTCTCATACGAGAACCGCGACAAATCAGCGGCCGACCGAAGTGTTATTATTGTTATTATGACTTGTTTTTGTTGAATTTTTTTGAAAAGTTTCAATGAAGAATAAAAATTTTGATATCCTGTGCATTTGGTAAAGGGTTAATTACCACTCTCCTTATTTTAAAATCAAAAGGATGATTGTGAACATGCCATTCCATGGATGAGAGTGCAGTGGATCAGTAGGTAGAGATGCAGAGTATGCAGACTGCAAGCCGAGAGGTTCTCTGTTCGAATCCCACCTGCGGCAACTGCATTGTGTCCTTGGGCAAGGCACTTAATCCCAATTACCCATGTGGGGGTACAGTAGTGCTCTGTACTCTGACGTACTGTATGTCGATGATGCACTTGTCTTTAGCCAGTGCTAACCCCATCTGCTTGTGTGGAGTTTGTATGTTGGGGAATCTGACAGTTGTCCACCATTGCTCGGTGGTTCTCTCTGGGTGCCCTGGCTTCCTCCACCCATAAAACTGTCCAACCAACCCTCTCCCTGGCCCTGGATATGTTCCAATGATAATCATCCTCAGTACTGTTAAGTCCACTTCTAACCTTTTCTTCCTCTGTTGTGGCCTTGAGAAACTGCTCCACTGGCACAGTTTTGTGATTGATGTAGTAAACGGACAGCACACACACCCTCATATGGACTGACAGGGCTTATATTTCGACGAGAATCAATTCACACAAAGATTCGCACAATAAAACCGATGAGAATCCATGTAGATTCTCGCTGCACCTCTGCTAAGATTCGAATGAAAAGAATTGAGTCAATTTAACCTTTTATCTAACATGGCGGCAACAAATTAACCAATAGAAGGCTAACATGACCTGAAATATCGTGACACTTTGTCAATAAAATTGCACAAATATGGCTGTGATTGGAACCGCCTCATTGAGCCGGTTCCAATGACAGCCATATTTGTAAGATTTTATTGGTAAATATTCATTTAATTATTTTTCATTTATTTATTGTTTATTGTTTAAAAATTATCAAATTTAGTTTTAAAAATTAAAAAGGTGTGTTGGGTAAAAGGTTAACATGTGTTATCAGTATTCAATAGTGGTTGAACCATGGTAGCGTCATGGGATCCTGGGACACTCATAGTAGGTATGGATTCTTGCAACCATTTTCACGAGAATCCAAATGGATTCTCACAAATTTAGACGGAATATAAGCCCTGACTGATGTGGTCACGTATTTTATCCCATTTGTGCTCACTTTGTAAGTTGAAAACTAACAGTCACTTGTCATGTTTTTGTGGTTCTCTCTGGATACACCAGCTACACACATGAAATGTCCCCTACTAACTATTTGATGCCACCTGTTGTAAGTGTCTGTAAACCGCAGTGAGCAAACTGTCATCTGACATAGCTGCCAGGAAAATACAAATGAAACTTTAGTCATGCTTTCAAACAAGGTGTCCATTGCTTTTTGTCCCCTGACAAAGACATTTTGTCTGAGGACTATTGTAATCAGCTATATCCGTCTGTTCCTGCATCCATCTGGAGTGATAACTAAAGTCTTGAGTCATTGAATCAAAGCCAAATTTGGTGTATATGTCCCTTTACCACAAAGATTACCCCCCCCCCCCCCCCCCAAAAAAAAAAAAAAAAAATGAGGGTTTACTTCCAGTTACCCGACCAACCCTAATTTTGAGCCCCGACCCTAAAAATTTTTTTATTGAAATTGAGAAAAAAAAAATGCACATGCCAACTTTTACAACGACGACACAAATAGTGCTGGGTGTTTTTTTTGAAAACCAATTTATGTATATAATCAGTACCATCTTCAAAACTGTCTTCAGCAAATTAAATCATAATTGGTAATTGTATACCAAAGTTGTTACGGATTGCAAATTCCAACTTGTTTATCAAGGTTTGCAAGAAGTGTTTTACTTCATTGGTGCGGATTACTGTTGGTTTAAATATGGGTCTATCCCATTTTACCACCCTGTCTAACCTCGCACTGACTATGGCACCTTTCTTTATTACTTTTCATTTAAACTGTTCAAGTGTTTTGTTTCAACAATCACCATTATTACGAAAACGATCAAACATTGTTTACCTCTAATTTGTCAGAAACAAGTTGAGGTGAAAATTCACAACCACGTGTACTGCATTACACAAAGCATGCATAGTTAGTAACATTGAACATTCAACCAATCGAATTTCTGCTATTTAAAACCAGGACATTTTTCTTAGGGAAACTCCAAGGGATTCCCTGTAGCTTTACACTTGTACTTCAAAGTGCTTGGCTATTTGCACATGGTGATGTCATGATCGCATCTTGCCTTTAAAATAGTGTGCACGCAGGTGTTTGATACAAGACCGACGCAAAATACATTGTTTTCAAATAAACAAAAGCAAGTCAGTTGTGCTTCCTCTGCCAAGATAAATATAATGGTATTTAACCAGTCCCTTTCCACAATCACTTAACCGGTAAAGTGCTGAATTTTTTCTGACAACAAATCAAAGCTCATCATATACTGCTCTATTACATTTAATTGGATAGTGCCTTATAGGCACTATTCAATTAAATGTCAGAGAGCAAGGTTTTGTATAAAAAATCTGATTCATATTAGGGACAATAAAGGCTTCCTCAGGCAGAATGTAGCTACAGACAGTTATTGCCTGTCACTTTTAGTTTAAACAATATTTGTTTCCAAATGTACAAGCAAACACAGTGTGAATAGAACAATCTGGTGGATTCGACTGTAAGCTGATAGCTTATAACTCGTCAGCTTTTAGTAAGCCCAAAATAGGGCTTCCAGCACTCTACCAGTTAAAATGTCAATTTATTTCATGTGCTGAGATGCACTAATTTTGATACTTCCTGTGATAAAGTGAGACGTGCGAATGCACACTTCACTTCAGAACCTGTGGACAGCTGATGATAATATTATCAAGACAGCTCCGAGTCCGTTTCATTTTGTAGTTGCAGAATTACACCAGAAGTGTCCGCTACAATCGCGAATAAAGCATCTGCTGATAAAATGCCATTTTTGGTGGAATTTTCAATTCAGACTCAACAGAATATCAAAGCAGTATTTTTCAGTCACAACTGTTGGAAGAATTTGGTTCTAAAAATGAACTCAATCACAAATTCATTGGGGGGGGGGGAGGGGGAGGGGGAGGAAATAATAAATATCCTGACCTATCGACCCTATTTTTTTCTGCTATGTAACTGGAACCAAACCATTAATTTTTGGGGGCTTTAGGTGAATTCCGAACATCAGCTGTATCCGGTAATTTTTGTTGGAGTTCTGCCCCTTTTTCGGATTCTTTTCCACATAATTTCGCAACTTTGGAAATTTTGTGTCCAGATGATAAATTCAGTGTGAGTTATTGAATAGACACCAAATTGTGTACATAGGTGTGCCCCAAGAATACGCAGGTCAAACTTGAATTTGGGTTCGGTCAGACCAATTGTGGCTGAGTTACAGCACTTTTTCCATTTTTTTTCACTTTGAAAATTGGATGTCCAGCTAATAACTTTAGATTGATTTATTGAATCAAACAAAACTTTGTACATAGGTTTGACTCATGAATACACAGGTTAAGTTCAAATTTGGGTTCAGTCCGACCTTTTCAATATTTTTTCTCCTACTGTGCATGTTGTCTGTTGTGTTTTGCATTTGAGGTTTAACCCTTAAGGGCCTAATTTCGACTGATAGCTTTTTAATGAAAAGGAACAGGTTCCCCAACAGGTACTGTTTGGGTAAACTCAAAACTTGAAGAGCCACTTTGCCAATCAATTAACAGGAGTTTACTCTATAACCTATATTAAATTAACAGGTCAAATTTGTACTGGAGGTATGGTAAATGGTTATGTGGTGGATAATTATATTAAGTTAATATGGTTATTCAGTTAAGAGATATCCAGTTAAGTGGGCTCCACTGTATTGGTATCATGTCATTACTACAAGTAATATAATCTGAAAGAATCTCAAAAAAATACTATCATTTTGATATTAAATAAAAAAAACTCCCTGAATGTGATGGCTACTTCTTTCCATTGGCACTTGTTAATGGTCATTTGATGTTCATGTATAGCAGAGTTCATACTCAAAGGAAAAATCTTTGAATGTTGGCCCCTTTCTTGAAAAGTTCTTGAATTTGTTTCTATCCTTGAAAAGTACTTGATTTTCCACTACCTTCCTTGGAAAGTGCCGAAATTTAGTGTACCTATAACCTCCCAGGCAAGATGTGTAATGATAAGCTGCCTCACATTCATATGACCTGACAAAATTGGCCAGGAACCACACCTCTTTGACCTCTATGTTGTCCCTCAAGTACAACAGGTGCCAGCTATAAAGCTTTAGCTTTGCACATGGTGCCTTATTGCACACAAAGGTCGATATGTATTTTGTAGTTAGTAGAGTTTTCCAGTAATCAAGTCTTTGAGACTGAAATGTTTTGTGTTGTTTGTGGTGTTGTAAGTTCAAATGAAAATTATAAAGTTGATACAAATCATGGTCAGACTCCTTGAAAGTGCTTAACTGGTGGATAGCTAGAAGCCATTATCAGGGCTTTTAGAAAATGATGGTACAAGGTCAAAGCCAACATTTTCCATTCTCATGTTTCCTATTCCATCAATCGCAAATAATATTTTGTTTAGCTAAGTTTGTTTTTTTTACAGATTATTGAAGAGTGCATGTGGACACTCTCCAATAATTTGTAATAAACAAATTTTGAACAACATATTCAGAGCAGCAAAAATAATCTACCCCAAAACCAGTTAAGTAGTCATTAGTGCTTGAATTTGATTCCCTGATATCAGTGGGAACCATGTATAGTCTGTATTAATGAAAAAATGTTTTTCCCCGCCTGATTCTCTGAACTATTTTCTGTACTGTGGAGACTAATAATTACAGGTTGTCGGTTTTGAAATTTTCCCTCGATTCAGTTTTGGACCCCAAAAATTGGTTTTTGGTTTCGGTTTTTGTAACACAATACATATTTTCCATATCATATGTATCCAACTGGGACAGGTTAGTACTAAAACATATTAAATAATGAACGAGTGATCTAGAAATGGAATAAAACTATTGCAATTGTTTCCTGTAAATTCGTTGGACAAAAAATTATATTTGCAATCTGCATATGCTTTAATAAAAAGTCATTCAAACCCAAGGGCATAGATATGTCGGGATTGGGGGGGGGGGGGTGGATTACAGAATATTGATATTTGCTACTATGTGTTTTCGCTGATATTTTGTTGATTTTACCAAATGTATGGTGTGCTAAAAATGAATATTAACAAGAATGCATGTATCGCTGAAGCAATACAATGTCCCCTACGGTACCGGACTAATGAGCATTAATAATTATACAAATGTTATAACCTAGATGTGATCAGCAGGAATTCCATTGGAGTGTTTCCAAAAAAAGTCTGGAAAACTGATATTTTAGCTCTTTTCCATATTTCCAAGGGCCATAACTCACAAAAGAATAATGCCATCAGCATGAAACTCAAACTTGATCTGTAAGTCATCGTTCTATTGTAGGTTACCAAGAATGAAATCATTCGGTTGAAGCATTTCCAAAGAAAAGTCTGGAAAACTAAAGTGTGACTGACAGACTGACGGATGGACAGAGTGCAAATGAAATTTGATCTGTAAGTCATCGTTCTGTAGTAGGTTACCAAAAATGAAATCATTCCGTTGAAGCATTTCCAAAAAAAGTCCAGAAAACTGATATTTTGGCGCTTTTCCATATTTCCAAGGGCCATAACTCACACAAGAATAATGCAATCAGCATGAAACTCAAACCTGATCTGTAAGTCATCATTCTATAGTAGGTTACTAAGAATGAAATCATTCGGTTGAAGCATTTTCAGAAAAAGTCCGGAAAACTAAAGTATGACTGACAGACTGACTGACAGACTCACTGATGGATGGACAGAGTGTAAAGGAAACTCGATCTGTAAGTCATCGTTCTATAGTAGGTTACCAAAAATGAAATCATTCCGTTGAAGCGTTTCCAAAAAAAAGTCCGGAAAACTGAAATTTTGGCGCTTTTCCATATTTCCAAGGGCCATAACTCACACAAGAATAATGCAATCAGCATGAAACTCAAACTTGATCTGTAAGTCATCATTCTATAGTAGGTTACTAAGAATGAAATCATTCGGTTGAAGCATTTTCAGAAAAAGTCCGGAAAACTAAAGTATGACTGACAGACTGACTGACAGACTCACTGATGGATGGACAGAGTGTAAAGGAAACCTGATCTGTAAGTCATCGTTCTATAGTAGGTTACCAAAAATGAAATCATTCCGTTGAAGCGTTTCCAAAAAAAGTCAGGAAAACTGATATTTTGGCACTTTTCCATACTTCCAAGGGTCATAACTCACACAAGAATAAGGCAATCAGCATGAAACTCAAACTTGATCTGTAAGTCATCGTTCTATAGTAGTTTACCAAAAATGAAATCATTCCATTGAAGTGTTTCCAAAAAAACTCCAGAAAACTAAAGTGTGACCGACAGACAGACTGACGGATGGACAGAGTGCAAACCTATATTCCCCTCTGGCGATGCTGGTAGGGGACTAAAAAGTTGAGCAAAACCAAAAATATACACAGATTTTAATCTCTTTTAGGTTCGGTTTCGGTTTCCACTTGAAAACCCAGCTTCGGTTTCGGTTCGGATAACCCAACAGTCTCTACTGTTATTAAACGGAGTTGTCATACCTGCAATCATACTGATGGAGTAGCCTACCGCTGTTGTAATAATTTTGTGCCGCTAATAATTAAGCCGAAAAAGTCAACGCTTATGTTGTCATTTTGTGTGATGTGCAGTTCCCAAGCAGATGTTGATTTGTCTTCTCATGTTGATTGTCACAAACAATTTTCGTAAGGAAAAAAGGTCCATCAACATACCCCAATTGGGGTTGGTTTATATAGGGAGTGTTCTAGCTTGGGAAAAATTTGGAAAAGAGTTCGCAAATTAAGCCGAAAGATTTCCGATACAACAATTACCAACTGCTAGTAGTTATTCCAGAAATGACAACTCACATTCTGATAGAATCTGAAATAACAAAGTGAGAAAATACATGTATTGGAAAGTTTATTCTGTGTTACCAGATTTTGGACAGTCCTGCAGGTCAAACCACTATTGCCTTACAACAACATTCACATAAACAGATGCCCTTGATAGGTGGATGTAGTACATGCATTGATTGACATGATGCTACATTGAGGAAAGCAACACGAGTTACAAAGTTTTAAATTAACCCTTTACCTAACACAAAAAGCAGTCAACCCCAGCAAACAAAATTCTTGAAAAACTAAATATTCTCATTTTTAGTCGAGTTGTGACGAAGTCAAACTCGACTTATAGTTTGGTGAATGGCGGGCGGGCGGGCGGGCGGGCGGGCGGGAGGGCGGGCGGGCGGGCGGGCGTAAACAATTGGTTTCCGGATGATAACTTGATAGTGGTTCAACTCACATTCATTAAACTTCATACATAGGTTGGTCTTGGTGGGAGGAAGAACCCTATTGATTTTGGACATGCTACGTCGAAGGTCAAGGTCACAGTGACCTTGAACATAGTAAATCTTAAACAATTGGTTTCCGGATGATAACTTGATAATGGTTCAACTCACATTCATGAAACTTCATAGGTAGATTGGCCTTGGTGAGGGGAAGAACCCTATTGATTTTGGACTCGCCACGTCAAAGGTCAAGGTCACAGTGACCTTTAACATAGTATATCGCAACAATTGGTTTCCGGATGATAACTTGATAGTGGTTCAACCTAGAGTCATGAAACTTCATAGGTGTGTTGGCCTTGGTGCGAGGAAGAACCCTATTGATCTTGGACTCACCAGGTCAAAGGTCAAGGTCACAGTGACCTTGAACATAGTATATCGCAACAATTGGTTTCCGGATGATAACTTGATAGTGGTTCAACCTAGAGTCATGAAACTTTATAGGTGTGTTGGCCTTGGTGCGAGGAAGAACCCTATTGATCTTGGACTCACCAGGTCAAAGGTCAAGGTCACAGTGACCTTGAACATAGTATATCGCAACAATTGGTTTCCGGATGATAACTTGATAGTGGTTCAACCTAGAGTCATGAAACTTCATAGGTATGTTGGCCTTGGTGCGAGGAAGAACCCTATTGATCTTGGACTCACCAGGTCAAAGGTCAAGGTCACAGTGACCTTGAACATAGTATATCGCAACAATTGGTTTCCGGATGATAACTTGATAGTGGTTCAACCTAGAGCCATGAAACTTTACAGGCATGTTGGCCTTGGTGCGAGGAAGAACCCTATTGATGTTGGACTCACCAGGTCAAAGGTCAAGGTCACAGTGACCTTGTACATAGCATATCGCAACAATTGGTTTCCGGATGAGAACTTGATAGTGGTTCAACCTAGAGTCATGAAACTTCATAGGTGTGTTGGCCTTGGTGCGAGGAAGAACCCTATTGACCTTGGACTCGCCAGGTCAAAGGTCAAGGTCACAACTCGACATTGGATCTGTGATCCTGAGCGGCATTTTTTTGTTTCAAAAACGTAGCTTATGACCCTTCATTGGAATGAGCTCCAATTAAACTATGTTTTTGAGACAAAATTAAAAAATAATGGAAATTGAAGGGTGATTTTTGTAAATAGCACTGGTCAGTTTTGACCGTTACATTGGGTAAAGGGTTAAGGTGGTTTTACATGGTCAAGAAATTCACCAATAAATTGCATCAACAAATTGCAATTTTGTTGCACTGATAGTTTATCTCTAGAATACAGGAAAGTGACACAATCCCTGTTAAATGAATCCTGTTAATGGAATAATTTTCATTGGCAAAGTGGCTATTCAAATAACCGGGTTCCATTGTACCGTCATTATTTGTCATTATTTTATCATCATCATGAGTTGATACTTGAGTATGCTGTTAATGGAATAATTTTCATTGGCAAAGTGGCTATTCAAATAACCGGGTTCCACTGTACCGTCATTATTTGTCATTATTTTATCATCATCATGAGTTGACACTTGAGTATGAGCATTCTGGGACTCGGATAACCAGTGTTCATGCTCTTAGGTGCCAATTTGGATTTGGGCCATCATTTGGCACCAAACATTTTTCGTTAACTAAAATTTTAGCACCCAAAAAGTTTCTTTCACTTGTGAAGGAAAAGCCATTACTAGAGTGAAAAGCATGATCGATGATGAAACAAAGTAGAGAATATCTATGATATTTTAGTGAATATCGGGAATTATCTCATTTGTGTGAACCTGAAAGTATTATTAGTCCCCTACGGGAAATGTTCTGGGGACTATAGGATTGCACTCTATCCATCTGTCCATCCATCTGTCTGTTTTTATGTTACCACCTCTCCCTCCAACATGCTTTAAGCTTTATGCTTTAAGCTACACCTTTCATATTTGGTGCATGGATAAATGGTTCTGAGGGGATGATGCATGCTCAAAATTTTTTTTTTCAAAATCCAAGATGGCGGAATGGTGGGCATTTTTGTTGTGTTTTTTAAGCTTTTTTTTTCTATATTTTCATATTACCACCTCCTCCCTCCAACATGGTTCAAGCTACACTTTGCATATTCTGCACATCGATAGAGGGTTGGGAGGGGGATGATGCATGTTCAATATTTTTTTTCAAAATCCAAGATGGTGGCCATTTTTGTTGTGTTTTTTAAGCTTTTTTCTCCATTTTATGTTACCACTCTCCACCTCTCTCCAACATGGTTCAAGCTACACTTTTCATATCTGGCACCAAGCCAGAAAATAAGCAGACTGTCATATGCAAAATGAGGTCCTCAGAGGGTGAATTTAGTGATGCTACCCTGCACAGCAGGGTAGTATCACTAAATTTACCCTCTGTGAACTTCATTCTGAATCAGGTTCTCAAAACTGAACAGAAAGAGGTACCCAGAGGATAAATTGACCCACTGTATGGGATAGCATCATCAAATTTACCCTCTGGGGACCTCATTCTGCACATGTCAGAACGCTTATTTTCAGACCTGTTTGGCACATGGATAGAGGGTTGTGATGGGATGACACACGTTCAATTTTTTTTTCTTCAAAATTCAAGATGGCGCCATGGCAGCCATTTTTGTTGTTTTTTTTAAGTTTTTTTCTCTATTTTATGTTACCACCCCTCCCTCCAACATGGTTCAAGCTACACATTTCATATATGGTACATGGATAAAGGGTTGTGAGGGGATTATGCACGCTCAATATTGTTTTTTCAAAATCTAAAATCTGTGTCCGTCTGTCTGCCTGTCTGTTTTTATGTTACCACCTCTCCCTCCAACATGCTTTAAGCTACACCTTTCATATTTGGTGCTTGGATAAATGGTACTGTGGGGATGATGCATGCTCAAATTTTTTTTTCAAAATCCAAGATGGCAGAATGGCGGCCATTTTTCCTGTGTTTTTTAAGATTTTTTTTTCTCTATTTCTCTATTTTTATGTTACAACCCCTCCCGTCAACATGGTTCAAGCTACACTTCTCTCAATTCTCAATTTTTAGATTCCATTCACATTTGAAATCCTGTCAACCTGTATTTTACCAAAACCACCCTTCCCCCAAGCCCCACCAGGCCTGACACTCCTGTTGACTGTTGTCATGAAACCCGAATTGTTCCCAAGCTGAACCGACCCCAGGCCGAAATATCCCCAATTATTTTACCAAAACTGCCCCCCAGGTCTGATACTCCTGTTGACTGTGGTCATGTCTTATGTGACAAAAACACCTTATGTCGGGGACTAATACCACCTCGGTGGTCAAACACTTGTTTTTTACTCAGCTTTCTTTTTATTATATGCTATGTGACATTTTACTGCACAATATGTGGGCCAATTCGACTGCAAACAGTTTCAAGACAATAACAAAGATCTGCTGCTTGTTCCAGGCGACGTCATGAGCCAAAGTGTGAGGGATATTTCTTGATATCCATCGAGTCGATGGATATCAAGAAATAACTTTTAGATAATTTGTGGTAATTCTCAGACTAGCATAATAAAATATGTTATTACATCTTTTGTCCATAAGATGTGGTAATGGTGTTTGGAAAAACATTCAACATTATTTGTCATTGAGTTGTACTGAGGCATTGTTTTTTTCCTCAGTAAAACATTGTAAGGTTGTCAACTTTACAAAAGACTGCATTTTATTGGTTAAATACATCATACCGATTTTCTGGAATGCCAGACCTTTTTGGGACTAACTTTAAAATCTATTATCATTTTGTCCCATGAGTTCCAATGTGAGACACATTGGAACTCAGGGTAGATTTGTTAATGTTGCATTGATTCACAATAATTCATGACCCATTCTGGTGCATTTCAATGCATTTTGAGTGTAGAAGAAAGCCACATAAAAATTGAATGCAACATTTTGAATAATGAGAAGACGTGTGTGCCAATGTTTCCACTATGTAGCTGAATGTAATACAATTTTTAAGTCACAATATTTATACCTTGAAGTGAATGTAACCAAAATAGCCTACAAGTTTTTGCATTGAAAATTTCAGGTGCAGTTGCACTCCCAAGCAATCTGAGGAGGGCAACTGTTTTGCACTCCTTGATTTTCTAGATTGCCAGTCCTGGGTATGAGGTATTTATCCAATTAAATCCTGCTTTTTGTAACGACTCAGAACCTGCCAAGTTCACCGTATTAACAGTAATTAGCTGATTAATCTGGTATTATCTAAGTGCAACAAGGGTATATGTATCAAGATTATTCAGTGTGACCATTAATTGAATCAGTGGCATAGCTATAACTTAGGTGACAACCAGACCTGTTAACCCTCCCGATTTCGCCGGGAGACTCCCGGTTTGGCGTCCAATCTCCCACCCTCATGGCAACCCCCTATTTTCTCCTGCTTTGTAATTTTCGAAACCTGTTTTCGGTAATCCAACATTTTTTGTGTGTTTACAATACTAAAATCACGATCAGCGAGAGTCAGCAAGAGAATTAAATGTTCCAGTTGACAGGTAAAACAGGGCTGTTCACATTTCGATGGCTCCACCGTGATTGGCCAGATGACTGAGATTGACAGCTCGCAGTCACACCGTTATTTTGCATTAAGATTAAGAGTGAAAAAGTTGATAAAACTATGAAAAATATAAATCTTGCTTTCAAATAGTTGGTGTTGGAATCCAGTAAAAAATAATAAAATTTTGATTATATTCCATTGTTTATTCTTTGGGTTCCCCAACTATCTGTGTGATGTGATGTAAACTGTAGGGTAAAGTGGAGATCATATGAGGTGCTCATGGGTTCAAATAATCAGTATTACACTGAAAATATTGAAGTTTTGAAAAAAAAATACCTAATACCTGGTGAATTTTTCTAAATCTTTAGTAATAATCCCTATCAGTGTATTCAACATATGAACCCACCAATCATTGCTGCTAATATTTTTCACACTAAAGAAAATAGATTCTGCACAAGACAACATAATATAATAATAACACTTTGGCCAGCCGCTGATTTGTTGCGGTTCTCGGACGAGAAGGCCATGGTTACCCCTGTACTCCCAACTTTCTCCCTATTCCCACGCTTCTCCTCTCCTCCCAACACTCGGAAATGAACTGCTTGATGACATCCCTTGCCCCATTCTTCCCAATCTCTCCGATTAGCATATTAACCCTCTCCTTTGAGTACATGTGTACTTGGGAACTGAAGCACTTTTCAATAGGGGTTATCCCAGTCTATAAATATCTTCAGTTACAGTATGTGGAGAATGCAGTCATCTCCCTTTCATCAACAGCTGATTTTCATACAGGGAAACCTCTCTGTGTATGGTAAATAAAATGGATTCACGACCTCATTTAGTAAACAGGGAAATAAATGAGCAAAGTGAACATCAGTATATATTTTTTATTTACAAAGTTTTTCAAATAAAAGCTAATAAAAAGTCAAAGGAAAAATAAAAACTCCAATATACTGTCCTGATTTGGTAAGAAGCAAAAAGTCACCTATTTTCATTTCACTTCACCTGAAATTGACGTTTCAGCCAAACTGAAACTTGGGGAATGGGCTTTGATGCGGGTAATTTCTAGTTCAGTGAGGGGGTTGGGGGAGGGGGGGGGGGGGGGGGCTGCCACTAAGTTCAGCTTGCTGAATTACCCCACTTTCCTACATGTACATTGATAACATCAAGTTTTGACATCATTTTTGAAAGCTCTCAGTGTGAGCTTTCCAAGGAGTAATGCAAAGAACCAAATGTTATGAATGCAGGAAATATTCTTACGCAACTTGCAATGTACCTTCGTTCAGTTACCAGGGGTAAAAAGAGCTCTGTCATATTGCCCATAGCGTATGATGGAAGTGAATTTTGACGTGCACAGAAATCTCCCTGACAAGCATGGAAATCTCCCTGAGAGCTCAACAAAATCTCCCTGACAGCTGCATTCATAGGTTAACAGGTCTGGTGACAACCCTTTTTGCCTACTGAGGATTTTGTGAGACTGTTTGTGTTCTGCCAGATTGTTATCATTGACCAAGTGTCGGTTCATTCTTGAAATAATTTCCAGTTCATTTTTAACCCTTTACCCAACGCAGATGATATCAGAATTTACTATTTTAAATATCATTTTTTTTAATTTTTCAAAAAATTTCAACAAAACCATATCATGTGACCCCTCGTTGAAACGAGCTCGTCTGGGACTCCAAGGTCAAGGTCACTGTTACTATAAATAGAATATTTTATGACAAATTGGTTTCCGGGCAATAACTTTAGTTCTATTTGACGCACCTTTACCAAACTTATACCAGAGGTTACCCTATAGGAAGGGAAGACACCTATTGATTTCGGAGTCTGGGACTCCAAGGTCAAGGTCACTGTTACTATAAATATAATATTTTGTGACAAATTGGTTTCCGGGCAATAACTTTAGTTTTGTTCTGCGTATCTTCACCTAACTTATACCACAGGTTACCCTCTAGGAAGGGAAGACACCTATCGATTTCGGAGTCTGGGGACCCAAGGTCAAGGTCACTATTACTATCAATAGAATATTTTATGACAAATTGGTTTCCGGGCAATAACTTTAGTTCTATTTGATGCACCTTTACCAAACTTATACCAGAGGTTACCTTATAGGAAGGGAAGACACCTATTGATTTCGGAGTCTGGGACTCAAGGTCAAGGTCACTGTTACTATAAATAGAATATTTTGTGACAAATTGGTTTCCGGGCAATAACTTTAGTTCTATTTGAAGCACCTTTACCAAACTTACACCAGAGGTTACCTATCGATTTCAGAGTCTCGTGCCCCAAGGTCAAGGTCACTGTTGCAACAAATAGCTTATTTCTTCAGAATTTAATGTCAAAACTCAACTTCTGGATCTGTGATCCTCTTGCTGGATTTTTTCAAGGATAGATGAGTGTTACGCAACATGTAAGTTGCATGACTGTCGCAAACACACTTTCAGTTTGTCAAGTTCATTTTTTAATTTAGTAACCTCTCTTGATGTTTCTCTCCAATGTTGATTGCAGAGTACATGTAAACATTGGAAAACATATCAAGGGAGGTAACAAGTTGAAGAATGAACATTAAATAATAAATTCTGACATGTCGAGTGTGTATCTGTAAACCATGCGCCATACAAGTTCACAGCACTCATTAACATCAAAGTTATTCAGTTAAGACACAAAGTATTTGTGCTCAGTATATTCCTGTTTAATACAGCCAAGTGTATTGTATTCTTATACAAAATCGTATATTACACAAAAACACTATTTACCTGAATCACTACAATCTTCACAAGAGAACAATATTGTGTGATTGTATCATTAATAACGATCATCTTCCCCCACATATTATTTTGGCTAATATTTCCCAGCACTAAACATGCATACTCTGAGAACTCGGTTCTATTAACCTTTCCGAATTGGTGATTTATCAATGAAATTATGTACTATAACAGGCACTAAGAGATTTTCTTCTGTGTCTTATTTCATCCACCGGGATCGGAATTGGCATAATCGGCAGAAAAGTAATCGATAATCGGTTCACATCAAGTTTTGATAATCGGTTCATCACTATTTAAAGGGGGCGTGGTGGCTCAGTAGGTAGAGGTGCAGGCTGCAAGCCGAGAGGTCCTTGGTTCGAATCCCACCTGCAGCAACCGCGTTGTGTCCTTGGGCAAGACACTTCATCTCCATTGTCCGCGTGGGGGTACTGCACGTCGATGGTACGCATGTCTTCAACCAATCTAACCCTGCCTGTACTGCAGTGCGGAGTTACGATGTTGGGGAGCTGGCAGCTGCTCGTCGTTGCTCGGTGGTTCTCTCCAGGTACTCCGGCTTCCTCCACCCGTAAAACTGTCACGGTCATGATTAGCCATTGTGCATAAATATGTGACCTTAAACATCAATAAATAAATAATAATAATAAATATCACTATTTAAAATTAATTCAATTGATTTATATTGTTTACTTTTTTATTATTCGATCATCTCTTTATTGTTTTCAAGATTTTAAATTACATGATTTCAGAATATTTTATCTAAAATTTTATCAATTTCTTTATTTGAAGCAAGCCGAATGCTACTGATAACAAATCAACCCTGTTATTTTTCTTGTAAAAAGACATAGGCAGCCAACTCTAGTATATTGGCAACAAATTTTTGAGATTGACAGGCTCTGTTATATTAGTTGCCTCATGAATTTCAAATACTTACCACAACATTGTTCGCTTCTCTTTCAAATTACATTTATTTATCACTTTTAATAATATTTTTCCCAAGATTTTATGCATTTTTGTATTTAAATTTATTTGAATTTTTTTTATTTATTTGAAGTAAGCTCAATGCAATTTATAATATAATTACCCTGTAGGTACCCTGGTAATTACAAGTAGAGCAGTACTTGTTTACAATTATGGACCAGTGTGATTTTACTTATAAAAGGGACCCAGGCAGTCAACACCTATGTGGGCAGCAGAGATTTTTGTTATTGGCTGATTGTCTCTGTTGTTGTGATGAAGTCGCTGTTCCAACCAGCACATCTGACACTCATTTGTGATCAAGCAATCCGTTGCTTGATGAAGTACAAATACTTACACAAAATCATTCCAAACATTTTCAAATTATATTTACTGGAATTCAATGACATGCCACCTACCATGATTCATCATTGCAGGTGGCACCTTGTTGCATTCGAGGCACAATTTGAAGACTGTAGGTACCTGGAGAATTACAAGTAGAGCAATCCTTGTTGTCTTCGCTGGACTATGATTGCTTTACTTGTAAAAGGGACCTAGGCAGCCAGCATCTTGCATGTGGGCAGCAGAGATTTTTTATGATTGGCTGATTGTCTCTGTTGTTGTCAGGAAGTCGCTGTACTAATCAGCACATGACACTAGATTGTGATCAAGTGATCTGTTGCTTGATGAATCAAAATACTTGGCATAAAATAGCTTTTTACTTTTCTTAATATTTTTATAGACATTTTGTTGGGTTTTTTTATTTAATATTTTCATATTTTTTATTTTTTTTTACCTTTTTATTATTTTAACATTTCATTATTGTTCACAAGATTTTAAATTACATGATTTCAGAATATTTTTTGTATGGTTTTATAAATTTCTTTAATTTTCTGTTATTTTTTTAAACAAACTTGAATCGCCCCCCCCCCCCCCCCAACCCCCCACCCCTGAGGATGCACTTGACAAAGATACTAAACTGTCGGGCAGGGAAAGTAGAAAACATTCTGAGAATTTAAAGTTTCTGCCTTGCATGGTCGGGACATAATTGGCGAAAATCCGACATTGTATCTGTTCAATTTGAATGTCAGATTAGCCAGATGACAGCTTTTTCGCCACCAGGTTGAGTTGTCAGTTTCTGCCGGGATGGTATAAATAAACAGTTTAACTCAAACCTTTCTGTCCCATATGAATGTGCGAATATTTAAAGCTGAACAGTTCATCAAATAGACAGATATAATGCCTAACTGAGCCGGTGACAGGTAAATAATGAATGGAAAAGTCGTTGAATTGAGAATAAAGTAGGGACAAATCCTGCCTTCGGTTTCCACCTGATCCACGGTATTTCCACGCAGTCTCTGCACTTGACAAAAATACTAAACTGTCGGGCAGGGACAGTAGAAAACATTCTGAGAATTTCAAGTTGCTGCCTAGCATGTTCGGGAACATAATTGGCGTATATCCGACATTGTATCTGTTCAATTTGAATGTCAAATTATCCAGATGACGGCTTTTTCGCCACCGGGTCGAGTTGTCAGTTTCTGCCGGTACGGTCTAAAATAAGCAGATTAACTCAAAATTTTCTGTCCCATATGAATGTGCGAATATTTAAAGCTGGACAGTTCATCAAATAGACAGAAGTAATGCCAAACTCGACCAGTGGTAGGTAAATGGTGAATGAAAACGGCATTGTATTGGGAATAGAGTAGGGACGAAGCGTCCCCGTGGTTTCCATGCGATCCACATTGTTCCCACGCAGTGTATCTGCCTTCACTGGTCTGGATGCAGTGGGCGTATGAGTGACACTGCTGTCTGTTCAATTTTGATGTCAAATTACAGCCTTTTCAAGATTAAACTATGTGCAATTTCTGTCCACTTCTCATTTTTGGCAATTATCTAACTGTTATACATGAACAATTTTGCTGTTATCTGTTTTATTCCAAGTTTTAACCCTCACTCAGTTGCCAGGCCTTGAATTCGAGTAAACTCAACTTAAACGTGTTCATTCAAATACCAAGATTCAAGATTAGTTTATGTCTCTTTTCAGACACTCAGTTTGTGATTGATGTTCACACTTTAAGAGCATAATATGATACACTAAAATTATCACACAAATATTTAAAAATTAACCCCTATTGGCCACAAATGATATGAATATATCATTTTATCTTCAAGACTTACTAACTTCAAGGGCAAATTTCTCATAATTGCGAGGTTGTTGTAACAATTATTTTTGTATGCATAGATGGAACAGTGCTTGCAGAAGAATGTTACTGTTTAGTTTTTAATTTTTTAATTTTTTTTTCCGGCGTGAATTTTGTCTGTCGCACTGCTCAAAAACAAGCTGTACGATTTTGACCAAATTTGGCATACTTATGTAATGTCATAAAATCTAGTTAAATGCGGTATCGTCATGTCTGTGAAAATGCGTATTTTCAAAATATTCTGCCAAAACCGTCAAAATTTCACCATTTTTCAAATGTCTCAAAATTGTTTACAGTTATTTAGCTCAAATTTTCCACACAGAGCATAATATGATACACCACAGTCACCACTCAAATCTTTCAACATTAGCCCCCATTGGCCAAAAATGACGTGAATATAGATTTTTTTCTTCAAAATTGATCAACTTCAAGAGTAAATTTCTCTAATTACAAGGTTGTTGTAAAAATTCTTTTGGTATGGATAGATGCAACAATGACTGTGGAAGAAAGTTACCATTTACTTTTTAATCTCAGATTTAACACTCAAGTAAAATGAGGGAGAGAGTAAGAGTACCATTTGAAAATGCCAAAATTAGCCAACTTTGATTGCTTTTGCTATCATTTTGGAAAGGGTTAATTTCAAACACTTTTCATGTATGTATTCACAATTGACTACCGAGCATAGTTGCTGTTGTAAGTTTGGTTGTAAAGTTTAACCCTATCCTGTTCTGGTTGCATAAAAGTAGGTACCGTCCAAAAAAAAATCCATTTTTTTTCAGAATTTGGTAAGTTTAGGTGACAATTTACTCCATTCGTAATTGATTGAGCTCTGAATGTTTTCTATAGCTGCTTGCAGCAGTCAAAGTATGACAAATTTTGTTCTATATGTTATTATTGAAAGTTTAACCCTTGGCAGATTTGAGGCTTGCCATAAGGGTACTGTCGGAATAATTACTATTTTCACCAAAATTTACATGCAATTTCTCAGCACTGGAGACATATTTTCTCAAAAGGTTTCCCCCTGAGAAAATAGGACATTTATCCAAGAACAATGTTGCTGTGATATGTTTTATTCCAACTTTTAACCCTCACCTAGTCGTCGTGCTTTGACTTGGAGTTCCCTCAACTTGTACATGTTCATTCAAATATCATGATTCAAGATTCCTCTATGTCTTTTAGCAGACACTCAGTCTGTGATTGATGTTCACACATTTAGACCATAATATGATACACTAAAATCACCACACAAATATTTTAAAATTAACCCCTATTGGCCACGAATGATATGAATATAGCATTTTATCTCCAAGATTGACTAGCTTCAAATGCTAATTTCTCTTATTGCAATGTTGTGGTAACAATTATTTTTGTATGCATAAATGCAACAATGCTTGCAGACGAAAGTTACTGTTTAGCTTTTAATTTCATCTTTAACCCTCAAGCACAATGAGGGTAAGAGTTCCATTCGAAATGCTAAAATTAGCTAACTTCAGTTACATTTTCCTGTCATTTTGGAAAGAGTTAATTTTAAACACTTTGTTTTTCTATAGGTAGAGATGCTTAATGAATAAATCCGCTGCTGTAAGTTAATTATGCTTTGGGACTTAACCCAACATATGCTATGGCCACATAAAGAATAGTATTGTTCGACAAAAATTGATTTTCAGTGAATTTTGCAAACATCTGTACTCATTTCCTCTAATCGCAAGGTTGTTGTAGCAATTATTTTGGTATGGATAGGTGTAACAATGATTGCAGAAGAAAGTTACTGTTTACTTTTTAATCTCAAGATTTAACTCCCAAGCTCAATGAGGGGGAGAATAAGAGTACCGTTATAGAATGCCAAAAAAGTAGCCAACTTTGGATGCTTTTTGTCTATCATTTTGGAAATGGATAATTTCAAACACTTTGCTTTGCGAAATGTAGTCTGCATTTTCACATTGGAAAGTTGGGATAGCCCGTAATTTGTCCAACAAATTACAATTCTCTAGTTTCTTTTTTTTCTTTTTTTTTTCCTCCTCGAATTTTGTCTGTTCAACTGCTCAAAAACAAGCTTTACGATTTTAACCAAATTTGGCATAGTTATGTTATGTCATAAAATCTAGTGAAATGCGGTATTGCTATGTCTGTGAAACGCGTATTTTCAGAATATTCTGCCAAAAGGGGCGCGGTGGCTCAGTTGGTAGAGGTGCAGGCTGCAAGCCGAGAGGTCCTCGGTTCGAATCCCACCTGCAGCAACCGCGTTGTGTCCTTGGGCAAGACACTTCACCCCGATTGCCTACATGGGGGCACGATGACGCTGTGTACTGAGGCGTACTGCACGTCGATGGGGCGCATGTCTTCAACCAATCTAACCCTGCCTGTGCTGCGGTGCAGAGTTCAGAGTTACGATGTTGTAGAGCTTACAGCTGCTCGTCGTTGCTCGGTGGTTCTCTCTGGCTACTCCGGCTTCCTCCACCCGTAAAACTGTCACGGTCACGATTAGCCATTGTGCATAAGTATGTGACCTTAAACACCAATAAATAAATAAATATTCTGCCAAAAACCGTCAAACTTTCACCATTTTTCAATTGTCTCAAAATTGTTTACAGTTATTTGACTCAAATTTTCCACACATTTAGAGCATAATATAATACACCACGAATACCACTCAAATCTTTCAATTTTAACCCCCATTGACCAAAAATGACATGAATATAGATTTTTTTGTCAAAATTGACCAACTTCAAGAGCAAATTTCTCTATTTACAAGGTTGTTGTATCAATTATTTTGGTATGGATCGATGCTACAATGGTTGTGGAAGAAAGTTACTGTTTACATTTTAATCTCAGATTTAACCTTCAAGCACAATGAGGGTGGGAATAAGAGTACCGTTTGAAAATGCCAAAATTAGCCAACTTTGTTTGCTTTTTTTATCATTTTGGAAAGGGTTAATTTCAAACACTTTTCATGTACGTATTCACAATTGACTACCAAATATATTTGCTGTTGTAAGTTTGGTTGTAAAGTTTAACCCTATCCCATTCTGGATGCATAAAATTAGGTACCATAAAAAAAAAAATCCAATTTTTGCTGAATTTGGTTAGTTTAGGTGACGATTTACTCCATTTTTAATTGATTGAGCTCTGAATGTTTTCCATAGCTGCATGCAGCAGTCACAGTATGATAAATTTTGTTCTGTATGTTATTATTAAAAGTTTAACCCTTGGCAGATTTGAGACTTCCTATAAGGGTACTGTCAGAATAATTGTTATGTTCGCCAAAATTTACATGCAATTTCTCAGCACTGGAGCCATATTTTCTCAAAATGTTTCCCGTGAGAAGATAGGACATTCTTCCAAGAACAATTTTGCTGTTACATGTATTATTCCAAGTTTTAACCCTCACCCAGTAGTCTTGCCTTGACTTGGAGTACTCTCAACTTGTACATGTTCATTGAAATGCTAAGATTCAAGATTCCGCCACGTCTCTTATCAGACACTCAGTCTGTGGTTGATCTTCACACATTTAGAGCATAATATGATACACTAAAATCACCACACAAATATTTTAAAATTAACCCCCATTGGCCACAAATGATAGCAATATAGCATTTTATCTTCGAGATTGACTAACTTCAAGCACTAATTTCTTTAATTGCAATGTTGTTGTAACAATTATTTTTGTATGCATAGATGCAACAATGCTTGCAGAAGAAAGTTACTGTTTAGTTTTTAATCTCATATTTAACCCTCAGGCACATTGAGGGTAAGATCTCCATTCGTAAATGCTAAAATTAACTAACTTCGGTTACATTTTATTGTCATTTTGGAAAGGGTTAATTTTAGATACTTTGTTTTGCTATAGGTTGAGATGCTTAATGAACAAATCCGCTGCTGTATGTTATGCTTTTGGCTTAACCCAACATATGCTTTGGCCACGTAAAGAATAGTATCGGCTGACAAAAATTGATTTTCAGTGAATTTTGCAAACATCTGTACTCATTTCCTCTAATTGCAAGGTTGTTTTAGCAATTATTTTGGTATGGATAGATATAACAATGATTGGAGAAGAAAGTTACTGTTTACTTTTTAATCTCAAGATTATAACCCCCAAGCAAAGTGAGGCGTGAATAAGAGAACCGATAGAGAATTTCAAAATTAGCCAACTTTGGAAGCTTTTTGTCCATCATTTTGGAAATGGATAATTTCAAGCACTTTCCTTTGCTATATGTAATTTGCATTTTCACATTGGAAAGTTGGGAAAGCCCGTAATTTGTCCAACAAATTACAATTCTTTAGTTGATTATCAATTTGCTTTGGGGTGATATCCTGTTTTCATATGCCTGAACTTCAGAGGCAAATCATCTCGTTGATAATGAAAACATGCACTTGCCTCAAAGGGGAGACGAGACAGAAGACTCAGGCAAATATTGACATTTATTAAAGAGCCTGATTCCATGCTGACTTTGACTGACGGGGAATTGACTATTTCAAAAACTGCAGCTGTGGCAAAAAAAAACCCCGGCCCGCGAAAGAACTCAAAAACTAGTAGCACTATTTGCATTAAATGTCAACAAGGTCTTATGGCTGTAAGAAGTGGAGTACTGCCATGAAAAATATGCATATAATCCCCACAAAAAAAACAAACAATGACAACAGCCCCCCCCCCCCCCCCCCCCCCCCCAAAAAAAAGGACAAAAACTCAAAAGAATTGAGAATAGGTGACACAGGTCTGTTTCCGATTACAGATATGATTCCAATTATGGGACAACCTAAGACAGGGACAACTGGCACCATTAACTGAACAATATACAGTGTCTACTTGCTAAAGGAAGTGAGTATAGGTGACGCAGGTCTGTTTCCGATGACGGGTAAGATTCCAATTATGAGGCTGCCTAAGACAGGGACAGCTGGCACCATTTACTAAACTCTATACAGTATCCATTTACAAAAAGAGGTGAGTATAGGCAGCCCCTGTAATTAGTCCTCGGCAATGGCAATTGCTGACGAGTTGCTGAGACATTTTAGATGTTTCCTCGGCAGTATTTTTGCCAAGGACAATTTGAGTGACGTCAGTAATGACTATTAAAAACAGAGTACAACAATAGAAGAGTAGTAGGCTGAGCAAATTTTTTGTCGTTCTTGAACATGTTTGTGGTCTTTAATGTGGATATACTGGAAAGTGTGTGGCACAATATTATACATCTTTGAGATATCTCTTTAAAATGTGTGTTTATTACCCAGAAAAAACCTACATGTTCAAGACGCACACAGTCGTACATCCGAGAACGCATACAGACACAGTGCTTCCCCAGTAGTTATTTACATGAAATAGTCATTTTGTAAAAATTGCCGAGGAAAACTCAATTTTTGCCGAGGATACTCATTTATTGTCTGCAAAGTTTTTGCCGAGGGAATTTTTGCTAATTACAGGCGCTGGTATAGGTGATACAGGTCTGTTTCCGATGACAGGTAAGATTCCAGTTATGGGACAACCTAAGGCAGGGACAGCTGGCACCATTAACTGAACTCTATACATTGTCCACTTACAAAAAGAGGTGAGTACAGGTGATACAGGTCTGTTTCCGATGACGGGTAAGATTCCAGTTATGGGACAACCTAAGACAGGGACAGCTGGCACTATTAACCGAACACCATACAGTGTCTACTTTCAAAAAGAAGTGAGTACCGGTATAGGTGACAAAAGAACAGACAATTTTAAACCAACTAAGTCTGTTCTCTGTGAGTAGTCTTCTCGAGATAACGAGATTGATAAATAATCCCCATCAACATAGACTTGGCTGATCTAAATTTGACTTTTTAAATAGAGTACCTATTTGTTAACAGTATTTATTTTCATCTTTATGTATTATTTTGTTTTGTTCTCGGTAAGTAGACTTACCTCAAACTAACTTCTCCTCTTGGTTAGGCACCATCGAATGCCAGCAGTCTGACCAATATGCGATATACCTTTGGGTGTCTACAGGGGCTGAATGTGAGACCTTTTCCCAATGACATTTTGACATGATTTTTCCCTATTCAAACGATAAATTTCCCAAACTCAGTCGTAGATGAAATAAGAATTAATAATATTCTTGAGGGTCTAATTCTGATTTTCATCACTTTTTCTGCAACAATACAGGTGCCTCAACAGGCAGTTTTTAGCTTAACTTGACAAAGGCAAGATAAGCTATTGCCATCACGTCTGAGGAAGTCTGTGAGTCTCTTAGTCTATCAGCCTGTTCACATTTTCGTTGGCACAGGCTACACCCCATAGTTTTTGCCTCAATCATCACAAAATTTCATGTGCAGGTGCAAAGTCATATCTAGATGAGAACATCCACTTTTGGTCGCGATCGGTCTACCTTGATGGCTGCAAGAGACCGAAACCCAAAGGCCTTTAGTAGAGTCTACAGGTCATATTTTTGAAGGGATTTCATTGTAACTTGGTAGGATCACTTTGTATGTCTAGATGAAAACGTCCCCTTTTGGTCACGATCGGTCAGTCTTGACGGCACTTTCATTGTAACGTGGAAGGATAACTTGGTATGGTGTCTAGATGAGACTGTCGTATTTTGGTCATGATCGGTCAGCCATTACCGCTGCCTGGTCACTTGACCTCAATTCCTTCAGCACTGCTTACAGGTTGCTTTATGAAGGAATTTCATTGTAACTTGGTATGATATCTAGATGAGACTCCTATTTTGGTCATGATTGGTCAACCATGAATGCCTAACCATCACGTGACCTAGATTCCTTTAAAGTCTACAAATTGTATTTATGAAGGGATTTCATCGCATCTTGGTAGGATGACTCGTTTTGGAATGATTTTACTGTAACTTTGGTTGACATACATTAACTGTTAGGGCCACATCAACCCAGGTCTTAATTTTTTATTGCAGTCTACACTCAAATTATTCTTATTGAAAACACTGCATACAGGGAACAGAAATTAACATATTCTCAATGATCACAATTCTTGTCTTATTTCAAAATCCTTTCATATCCTTTTCATTAACACTACACACAGTCAAGTCAAGCTACAGTATCATTGACACTTTTATTATACCCCCTGCATTGAGTTGTGGGGGGGGGGGGGGGTATGGTGGAATCACCTCGTCTGCCCATCAATATGTCTGTCCGTCTGCCCATCCATCTGTCTGTTCATCCATCCATCTGTCTACATAATTTTGTCTGGAGATTTTCTCAGACACTTATTGACCAATCTGCTCAAAACTTGGTATGAATGTTCACCACCTTGGGAACCTGTGCACCTGCGATTATAGCTCAGTCGGGATTATTTTTGCCGGAATTATGTCCCTTTTCGACTTGAAAAAGCAGGCCTAGAATTTTGTCCGGAGATTTTCTCAGACATTTATGGGTCGATTCCTTTGAAACTTGGTATTGATGTTTACAAACATGAGAATCTGTGCATCTGCGATTATAGTTTTGATCAGAATGTTTTGATCGTGACCAAAAGGGGCCAGAGTTATGCCCCTTTTCATCTTAGAATGTCTGAATTTTGTCCGAAGATTTTCTTAGATGTTTATGGGTCGATTCCTTTGATGCTTGGTATGAATGTTTACTACCATGGAATCCTGTGCACCTACAATTATAGATCTGATCAGACTTTTTTTTTTACCAGAGTTGTGTCTCTTTTTGTCTTAAAATAATCATGGTGGCAGGAGGTATGGACAAGACCATCTGGGACAGTCACACCTCCAGTTAGATCTGTTTGCAAGTTACATCCCAAGAACCTTGTCAGTTGTTTCTAGACAAGTCTTGGCTGCCTACGAATATTGCATAGACACATCTGCAAAGTCACAGAATGTGAACGATCGCAAAAATCTTCACTTAATAGTTAGTATAAGAACATTTTATTTAATAGAGATGATCATTATTTCATGCGACTGTTATAAAACGTACTACATGTACTATACATGTAGCTTCTGTATTAATGTTCTCAGTTCAATATGAAGGTAACATTTATTCTTTGTGCGTTTCTTCCAATTGGAGCCCTCATGACATAAGCTTTCCCAATTGAATTGTTCCAGGACCATTTCCCTGAAAAGGGAGAAGAACCCTGTATATAAGTATTTTCTTCATTATTGTTTGTTTGACAGAGCTTTTGCAGCTCTGTTAGACAGATATAATAGGATAAAGGGTCTGTTTATGTATACAAGTAGTGGTGGGGGTTAGATTCAAACTGCCTCCTCCTTTCTCAGCCAGTCATCATAGGATGCCAACAGACTGACATATATAAGTATTTTCTTTATGATGTCTTGTTTGACAGAGTTTTGACAGCTCTATCAGCCAAGATGTAAAAGAATAATTGCTCAGTTTATCACTAGAAGATTTTCATGTGTGAATCCCCAAAAAGTAGAAAAGAAGTACTTGTTCAGTCCTGGCTTTTTCAGGAGAGGGATTTTGTCGCTTGTTTACCGTATGCCTTGAAAAAATTAAGGAGGGCGAAAACTAGCCTTCCCCCCCTCGTCTTATAAAATAATGATTACCATAACAGCCTATTCCTAAACCCTCATCTTTTAAGATCTGTGCTATGTTAGTGGTCTCTGTAAGACAGCGCCATTGCTCCTCCCACACCTCTGGGCCTTGCTAAGGCCCAGAGGAGTGGGAGGGGCATTGTAGCTATCTCATGGAGACTGCCTTATAAGCAGCACCAAATCAAATGTACAAAGCCCACTTGGCAGAACTCTTTAATAGTAAAACTTCATTTTGTCACTTTTAGCTTTTGTAAGTGTGAGGAGAGCTAATCACTCACCTAAGCCATACGGGGGAGTGATTTTAGCCCTTCTACATGTTTAAGAATACCAGGCCTACTTGTTTACTGTGGTAAACAATTAGTTTTACTTGAAAAATATGCAGCATGAGGTGAACCTGAATGTTGAAATTGTCATTTTACCCCAACAACTATTAAGTAATTAACTTGTAAAATAGGATGAGGTAACCAAAGCCTGGTGTGAAAGCCTTCTGAAGTAGACAACCTGTGTATCAATAATCAGCTATACTTAAAAAATAATTCATACCAGTCTTGTGGTCACGATATTGCCACAGTTGTGAAAGTGACCATTCACACCAAATTATAATCAATAAATTTGCAGGAGGTAACAAATTGACCAATCCACCAGTTAAACACCAATACATTCAACACTCTGGTTCATTTCATGTGAGAAGTTTTTGTGGGTGTAGGAAGCTAGAATACACAGAAAGAACTGCCAAGCTGCAGTGAATGCCTGTCAAACTTTAATAACCCACTTAACTGCATCACATTGGTCAAAAGCATGAAATCAGTCAGTGTGTCATAAGCCTCAAGACTGTGCCATCATGCTCCCACTAGAACAAATAGATTACAGTGCGGATGCCATGGACTGGTCGCTTTCCATGGGTGAGCAGTATTTCCCCGGACGCTAATTATAGAAATAATATAGGTATAACCCCGTGCATCTTTAATTAAAATTTTGCTAATGATGATTATACCTCCAGCTCGAAACTTGGTTTGAATATTCACCACCATGGGAACCTATGCACATGTAATTATAGTTCCGGCCAGATTATATTCGCCAGAATTATGACCCTTTTCAACTTGAAAAAGCAGGCCTAGAATTTTGTCCAGAGATTTTCTCTTGGTATGGTTGTTTACTACCATGGGAACCTGTGCACCTGCATTTATAGTTTTGAATGGACGTTTTTTGCTGAGTTATGACCATTTTTGTCTTAGAACGTCTGAATTTTGTCTGGAGATTTTTTGAGATATCCATAGGTCGATTCCTTTCAAAGTTGATATTAATGTTCACTATCGTGGGATGCTGTGCACATGTGATTATAGTTTTGATCGGAATTTTTTTTGCCTCTTTTCTTCTTAGAATGCCTGAATTGCCTAGAATTTTGTCTGCAGATTTTCTCAAACGTTTATGGGTTGATTTCATTGAATCTTGGTATGGATGTTCACTACCATGGGAACCTGTGCACCTGTAATTATAGTTTTGATCAGACATTTTTTCCTTGAGTTATGCCCATTTTCATCTTAGAATGCCTGAATTTTGTCTGGAGATTTTTACAGGTGTTTATGGGTCGATTCCTTTGAAACTTGGTATGGATGTTCAGCACCATACCAATTATAACTGGTATTGTGGTGAACATCCATATCAAGTTTCAAAGTTTATAGTTTTGATCAGACTTTTTTTACCCGAGTTGTGCCCCTTTTGTCTTAGAATAATCATGGTGGCTGGGGTGGCAGGGGATATGGACAGGCCCATCTGGGACAGTCACACCTCTAGTTAATCCCGACATTCAGGGTCGAACCAAGAAGAGACAACTTACTGAGAACAAAACAAAATATTAGTTTATTGTTAGCGTATAGAGCATGTATGTACTCTATATTATGCAAACATTAGTAAAAAAACTATTTTCAACCAGCCTAGCCTATCTATGGTGAAGGGGATTATTTTTTAATCCCTGCATTTAACACTGAACCGAGAGGAGACTACTTGACGAGAACAAAAAACAAAATAATAATTAAACATGAAAATAGAAGTTTATTGCTAGCGTATAGAGCATATATGACTATATGTACTCTATATTATATAACAATTAGTAACAAAACAATTTTAAAGCAGCCAAGCCTTCGGTGATATTCTATTTTCATATGCGTTGACTTCAGAGGCAAATCACCTCACTGGTTATGAAAATGCGCTCTTACTGCGAAGGGGAGATGAGACAGAAGACTCGGCCAATTATGGACATTAAATTTTATTAAAGAGCCTCATTCGACACTGACATCGACTGATGGGCAGTTGACTATTCCAAAAACTGCAGCTGTGTAAAAAAAACCCTGGCCAGCGAAAGTGAGTGAAGAACTCGAAAACAAGTAGTGCCATTAGCACTAAATGCCAATGTCTGGCATAAGTAGTGGTCTAATAAGGTCATAGGGCTGTGGGAAGTGGAGCACAGCCAGGCCAAATATACATACCTCCCTTCCCCCACCCCACCCCCCAAAAAAAGAAAAAAAACAAAAGAAAAAGACAAAAAAAACAAAAAAACTACAACAACAACAACAACAAAAAAAAAGACATAAAACTCAAAAGGAGAGAATTGAGAATAGATGACGCAGTCTGTTTCCGATGATGGATAAGATTCCAAATATGGGACAAACTAAGACAGGGACAGCTGGCACCATTAACTGAACACTATGCAGTGTCCACTTACAAAAAGAAAAGAGTATAGGTGACACAAGTCTGTTTCCGATGACGGGTAAGATTCCAATTATGGGACAACCTAAGACAGGGACAGCAGACACCATTAACTGAACAGTATACAGTGTCCATTTACAAAAAGAAGTGAGTACCGGTAAAGGTGATAAAAGAACAGACAAGTTTAAACCAGCCAAGTCTTCTTCTCTGTGAGAGTAATCTCTTTTCGGGATTTCAAGATTAATAATCTCCATCACCATTGACTTGTCTTGTCTAAATTTGCCCTTTTATGCTCTATGACAAAATTTTGGGGAAGCATATAGTCGCCGCCCTGTCTGTCTGTCCATCTGTCCCTCTATCCGACCACCCATCCAAAATAAATGGTTTATGGACAATGACTTTAGTTTGACTAACGAAATGAAACAAAATTCTATAGGTAGGTTTATGACCACATAATAGAGGTTGGGATTTAGAGTAGGCTTGGTCTGCTATTTTTGGTAGAGTTATGGCCCTTTTCCAACTTAGCAAACATGTTGATATTGATTTCCAGATGATAACTTTAGTCAGACTGAATGAAATGAAGCAATATTTTATATATTGGTTTATAACCACATTAATACCAGTTAGGATTGATAATGGGCTTTGTCCAATATTTTTTCTCAGAGTTATCAGGAGTTATGACCTTTTTTGGACTTTAAAGACATGTTGATATTGGTTTCTGGATGATAACTTTAGTTTAACTGATCGAAATGAAGCAAAATTTTATACATAGGTTTATAACTACATAATAAAGGTTTGGATTGATAGTGGGCTTGGTCCAGTATTTTTTTGCAGAGTTATGGCCCTTTTCTGGCTTGGAAGAAGATATTTTGTTATTGATTTCCAGGTGCTAACTTGAATTGGAATATAGCCTACTGTAGACAGTATACCATACAGGTTTAATTTGGAGTGTGGTGCGATAATTTTTATCGTGAGTTATGGACCCATTTTAGACTTTGTTAATCACTAAAATATAGTTTATCATGAAGTGGGGGCATTTGTGTCCCGTGGACACATTCGGTGGCCTGATGTATTAGTGCTATGGTTTAATGGAGATCAGATAGGATATTTATTAATTCAATATCAACAAAGACAAATGACTAAAAACTCATGCTTGGCATTGGGGGGGGGGGGGGGGGGGGGTGGCAGGGGCAGGGGTATAGCCACTCTTGGAGTTCGGGGAGCATCTGTTGGCTGTGCCAACTTATTGCTTTGTCTTATTTTTTACACAATATTGAGTACCTATAGATGTACGCAAAGAATTAGTATTTATTTTCTTTTTTGTGTATTATTTTATTTTGTTCTTGGTTAACTTGCCCCAAAATAACTCCTCCTGGCTAGTCGTCATGGGATGCTGAAAGTCTGATGTGTATATACAGGGATACTTTTGGGTGTCTACAGAGGCCGAATATGAGACCCTTTCCCAATGTCATTTTGGCATGATTTTTTCACAGTTCAAACAATAAATTTCCCAATGTCAGTCCTCATTCAAATAAGAATTTAATAATATTCTTGAAGGTCTAATTTTGTCTTCCATCACTTTTTACTGCAACAAAACAAGGAAATCGACAGGCAGTTTTTAGATCTGTTTGCAAGTTACATCCCACGAAACTTGTCACTTGTTTCTAGGCAATGCCTCTATTGGATGTACTGAGGCCAAATAGATCTATAAACAAAGGAAAACTGGGGAGATTCAGGGGATTTTCTCAGCAGATTACAAGATTTTTTTTCAATTAACTGGAGTTTATATCCTATATTCAATTAACAGGTACTGGAGGCATGGTAAATGGTTTTTGCTGGGAAATTATATTCAATTAACAGGGTTATTCAGTTAAGAGATTTCCAATTCAGTGAAACAGGGTTATTCAGTTAAGAGATATCCAATTAAGTGGACTCCACTGTACTTCCTCCTCTTGGTTAGTTATCATTGGACAGGCTGACCTATATAAGTATTTTCTTTATTATCTCTTGTTTGATGAGTTTCAACAACTCTTGTCACCCAAGACATAATAGAACTAGAGAATTGGAATTTGTTGGACAAATTACGGGCGTCCCAACTTTCCAATGTGAAAATGCAGACTACATATAGCAAAGCAAAGTGCCTGAAATTATCCATTTCCAAAATGATAGACAAAAAGCATCCAGAGTTGGCTAATTTTGCCATTCTCTCTCGGTTCTCTTATTCATGCCCACATTTTGCTTGGGGGTTAAATCTTGAGATTAAAAAGTAAACAGTAACTTTCTTCTGCAATCATTGTTACATCTATCCATACCAAAATAATTGCTAAAACAACCTTTCAATTGGAGGAAATGAGTACAGATGCTTGCAAAATTCACTGAAAATCAATTTTTGTCAGCCAATTATATTCTTTACGTGGCCAAAGCATATGTTGGGTTAAGCCCCAAAGCATAACTTACTTACTTGTTCATTAACCCTTTACCTAACATGAAAAGCAGACGACACTTGACAAAAAAATTCTTGAATAACTCATTTTTTTCATTTTTTGTCTCAAAAACGTAGGTTATGACCCCTCATTGGAATGAGCTCAACGAGCTCATTCCAATGAGGGGTCATAACCTACATTTTTGAGACAAAAAAAGAAAAAAATACTGAAAATTAATTGGCGATTTTTGAGGATAGCGCTGGCCGGTTTTGGCCGTTACGTTGGGTAAAGGGTTAACTATCTCTACCTATAGCAAAACAAAGTATCTAAAATTAACCCTTTCCAAAATGACAGTAAAATGTAACCGAAGTTAGTTAATTTTAGCATTTACGAATGGAAATCTTACCCTCAATGTGCCTGAAGGTTAAAGATGAGATTAAAAACTAAACAGTAACTTTCTTCTGCAAGCATTGTTGCATCTATGCATACCAAAATAATTGTTACAACAAAATTGCGATTAGAGAAATTAGCACTTGAAGTTAGTCAATCCCGAAGATAAAATGCTATATTACTATCATTTGTGGCCAATAGGGGTTAATTTCAAAATATTTGTGTGGTGATTTTAGTGTATCATATGCTCTAAATGTGAGAAGGTCAACCACAGACTGAGTGTATGATAAGAGACGAGGCGGAATCTTGAATCTTGGTATTTCAATGAACATGTTCAAGGTAAGGGTACTCCAAGTCAAGGCATGACTACTGGGTGAGGGTTAAAACATCAAATAAAACATGTAACAGCAAAATTGTTCTTGGATGAATGTCCTATCTTCTCACAGGAAACATTTTGAGAAAATATGGCTCCAGTGCTGAGAAATTGCATGTAAATTTTGGCAAAAATAGCAATTATTCCAACAGTACCCTTATAGGAAGTCTCAAGTCTGCCAAGGGTTAAACTTTTAATAATAACATACAGAACAAAATTTGTCATACTGTGACTGCTGCATTCATCTTTGGAAAACATTCAGAGCTCAATCAATTAAAAATGGAGTAAATCGTCACCTAAACTAACAAAATTCTGCAAAAATTGGATTTTATTTTTTTGACGGTACCTACTTTTATGCATCCAGAATGGGATAGGTCTAAACTTTTACAACCAAACTTACAACAGCAAATATGTTTGGTAGTCGTTTGTGAATACGTACTTGAAAAGTGTTTGATATTAACCCTTTCCAAAATGATTGAAAAAGCAAACAAAGTTGGGTAATTTTGGCATTTTCAAATGGTACTCTTATTCCCGCCCTCATTGTGCTTGAAGGTTAAATCTGTGATTAAAAAGTAAAGGGTAACAGCCTTCTGCAATCATTGTTCCATCTATCCATACCAAACTAATTGACACTACAACCTTGTAATTAGAGAAATTTGCTTTTGAAGTTGGTCAAATTTGACGAAAAAATCTATATTCATGTCATTTTTGGCCAATTAGGGTTCAAGTTGAAAGATTTGAGTGGTATTCGTGGTGTATTATATTATGCTCTAAATGTATGAGCTAAATAACTGTAAACAATTTTGAGACATTTGAAAAATGGTGAAATTTTGAAGGTTTTGGCAGAATATTTTGAAAATACGCGTTTTCACAGACATGACGATACCGCATTTCACTAGATTTTATGACATTACATAAGTATGCCAAGTTTGGTTAAAATCGTACAGCTTGTTTTTGAGCAGTTCAACAGACAAAATTCGAGGAGGGAAAAAAAAACTAAACAAGAAAATACAATGCTCAGTGCTGTGCAAAAAACCGACGATGATAATATGCCAGTGCAGTTTTACTGAAAAGAACATCTTTAAAATAATAAGACTGAGTATCACAAATATAGTTTCATGTAAAACATTATGTTGAGGAAAAATCTGAGGAATAATTAATTTAAACATAAACAGATCAATTTGAAAACAAATCAAAATATATTTGATGCTCAGTCAATATATTGTGGGAAACAATGAAGACGGGGAGTTTTATTTATTTATTTTTTTAAATTTTTTTAGTATCTTTTTTCAGTATGCAGTTTTCAGAAACTTGTGCATGGGGAACATAGAACATTATAATGCTCTGGAAACAAAAGTTTTGCTGACAATTGTTAAGCCAAAAATAAAAGGGAATAAACCATTTTTTTTCAAAGAATGCATCTGAAATTATAGAAAAAAACATGACATGAAGAGCAAATATAAAGATTATTTTGTATGCAAATCACATAGTCTTGATGATTTCTTTAAACACACACCATGTTTTTTTTTCATTCGCTTTTCCAACAGCACTGAACGTTCTGAAAACGAGTGGCACTTTCTGTAAATACGATCAGTTCTGTCGGAGTTTTCTATCAAAAACCTCAAGAGCACACATCGAACGTAAGAAAATTAACTCATTACATGGTGTCTGGACGATTCGGACGGTGTACGATTCAGACCAGATTTTTATAAAGGACTTTTCGGCCCAGATCTATTGACGATTCGGACCATATTTCTGGCTGATTCGGACCAGATTATTGGACGATTCGGACCAGGTTTCTGGGCGATTTGCCCAACAGACACACAAACTACACAAGCCAGCACAGACATACACACTTCACAAGACAGCATAGGCTTGTCTTTTGAATTAAATAGGCCTAGAGCTTTATGTGCCAATTTCAATGAGCCATTTTCATTAATTTCACTGAAAAAAATACTGATGTACCGGTATTGTTTGAAGTTATCACAACAGATAATTCTGCAAGTAATTATGAAATAGCTAATCCTGTGCTTCTGGGTCATGTCAGGGAAAAGGAAAAAAGACGTGACGCCAACATTGACCTGCCTGTTTTTATTTGCAATGCATTTTGGGTCCGTATACCGAATTTGGTCAAAATCGGCCCAATAGTTGGCCTGTTGCTAAGGGGCGCTCTCGTTGCTGGGGAAGTCACGTGACATCAACATTGACCTGTCTGTTTTCATTTGCAATGCATTTTGGGCCCGTATACCGAATTTGGTAAAATCGGCCCAGTAGTTGGGCCGTTGCTAAGGGGCACTCTCGTTGCTAGAGAAGTTACGTGACATCAACATTGACCTGTCTGTTTTCATTTGCAATGCATTTTGGGTCCGTATACCGAATTTGGTCAAAATCGGCCCAGTAGTTAGCCTGTTGCTAAGGGGTGGGGGGGGGGGGGGGGGCTCTGGTTGCTAGAAAAGTCCTGTGACATCAACATTGACCTGTCTGTTTTCATTTGCAATGCATTTTGGGTCCGTATACCGAATTTTGTCAAAATCAACCCAGTAGTTAGCCCGTTGCTAATGGGGCGCTCTGGTTGCTAGGGAAGTCACGAGTTGTAAACTTTGATCTGTCTGTTTTCATTTGCAATGCATTTTGGGTCCATATACTGAATTTGGCCAAAATCGGCCCAGTAGTTAGCCCGTTGCTAAGGGGGCATTCTGGTTGCTAGGGAAGTCACGTGACGTCAGCATTGATCTGTCTGTTTTCATTTGCAATGCATTTTGGGTCTGTATACAGAATTTGATTAAAATCGGCCCAGTAGTTAGCCCGTTGCTAAGGGGGGCTCCAGTTGCTAGGGAAGTCACGTGACGTCATGATTGATCTGTCTGTTTTCATTTGAAATGCATTTTGGATCCGTATGCCGAATTTGGTCCAAATCGGTCCCCAGTAGTTAGCCCGTTGCTAAGGGCATGCTCTGGTTGCTAGGGAAGTCACAAGACGTAAACACTGATCTGTCTGTTTTTATTTGCAATGCATTTTGGGTCTGTATACCAAATTTGGTCAAAATCGGCCCAGTAGTTAGCCCGTTGCTAAGGGGATGCTCTGGTTGCTAAGGAAGTCACGTGACGACACCATTGCCCGGTCTGTTTTCGTTTGCAATGCATGTTGGATCCATGTATCAAAATTTGTCAAAATTGGACCAGTAGTTTGCCCGTTGCTAGGGGCGTGCTCTACTTGCTATGGACATCACGTGACATAAGCAGTGACCCATTAGCCTCACCCCCCCCCCCCCCCTCCCCCCACACCCAATATATTAAGGGTCCCTTGACCCAATGAGGGTGAAAGCAATGGTGGAGAGCCATCACTTGTTCTAGCGTCCGAGTATCCTAGAAAAATTGTAACCTCATATGTCCCCGGTTCCTTTGGGAAAAATCCCTAAAAGTTTAATCAGCTGGAGTCATTCTCGTGAAGTCTCATCTCGTTAGCTACTTCCAACGTTAAAAAAAGTGTGAAATTAGTATAAAGGACTCACAAGTTTTGATGTCGGCTTCGCCTCCGTCTCATCTCGGGCACCTCTGGTGCCTTTGTCCTTTAGAAAAAAACCTCAAAAACTGGAGAATTGTAATTTGTTGGACAAATTACGGGCTTTCCCAACTTTCCAATGTGAAATTGCAGACTACCTATAGCAAAGCAAAGTGCTTGAAATTATCCATTTCCAAAACGATAGACAAAAAGCATCCAAAGTTGGCTATTTTTGGCATTCTATAATGGTACTCTTATTCTCCTCCTCATTGAGCTTGTGAGTTAAATCTTGAGATTAAAAAGTAAACAGTAACTTTCTTCTCCAATCATTGTTGCATCTGTCCATACCAAAATAATTGTTACAACAACCTTGCAGTTGGAGGAAATGAGTACAGATGTTTGCAAAATTCATGGAAAATCAATTTTTGTCGGCCAATTCTATTCTTTATGTGGCAAAAGCATGTTTTGGGTTAAGCCCCAAATCATAACTTACAGCAGCGGATTTGTTCATTAAGCACCTATAGCAAAACAAAGTATCTAAAATTAACCCTTTCCAAAATGACAGGAAAATGTAACCGAAGTTAGCTAATTTTAGCATTTACAAATGAAAATCTTCGCCTCATTGTGCTTGAGGGTTGAAGATGAGATTAAAAACTAAACAGTAACTTTCTTCTGCCAGCATTGTTGCATCTATGCATACAAAAATAATTCTTACAACATTGTAATTAGAGAAATTAGCACTTGAAGTTAGTCAATGTCGAGGATAAAATGCTATATTCCTATCATTTGTGGCCAATTGGGGTTAATTTTAAAATACTTATGTGGTGATTTTAGTGTATCATATTATGCTCTTAATGTATGAACATCAATCACAGACTGAGTGTCTGAAAAGAGACATGGACTTATCTTGAATCTTGGTATTTGAATGAACATGTACAAGTTGAGGGAACTCCAATTCAAGGCCTGACAACTGGGTGAGGGTTAAAACTTGGAATAAAACATATAACAGTAAAATTGTTCTTGGATGAATGCCCTACCTTCTCATGGAAAAGGTTTTGAGACAATCTGGCTCCAGTCCTGTGAAAGTGCATGTAAAAGTTGGCAAAAATAACAATTATTCCGACCGTACCCTTATGGGAAGTCTTAAATCTGCTAAGGGTTAAACTTTTAATAATAACATATAGAACAAAATTTGTCATACTTTGACTGCTGCATGCAGCTGTACAAAACATTCAGAGCTCAATCAATTAAAAGTGGAGTAAATCGTCACCTAAACTTACCAAATTCTGAAAAAATTTGGATTTTTTTTGGACGGTACCTACTTTTATGCAACCAGTATGGGATAGGGTTAAACTTTACAACCAAACTTACAACAGCAGATATGCTCGGTAGTCAATTGTGAATACGTACATGAAAAGTGTTTGAAATTAACCCTTTCCAAAATGATAGAAAAAGTAACCAAATTTGGCTAATTTTTGCATTTTCAAACTGTACTCTTATTCTGGCCCTCATTGTGCTTGAGGGTTAAATCTGAGATTAAAAAGAAAACAGTAACTTTCTTTCACAATCATTGTTGCATCTATCCATACCAAAATAATTGTTACAACAACCTTGTAATTAGAGAAATTTGCTCTTGAAGTTGGTCAATTTTGAAGAAAGAATCTATGTTCATGTCATTTTTGGCCAATGGGGGTTAAAGTTGAAAGATTTGAGTGGTATTCGTGGTGTATTATATTATGCTCTAAATGTGTGGAAAATTTGAGCTAAATAACTAAACAATTTTGAGACATTTGAAAAAAGGTGAAATTTTGACGGTTATGGCAGAATATTTTGAAAATACGTGTTTTCACAGACATGGCGATACCGTATTTCACTAGATTTTATGACATTACACATGTATGCCGAATTTGGTAAAAATCGTACAGCTTGTTTTTGAGCAGTTCAACAGACAAAATTCAAGGAGGAGAAAAAAAAAATAGAAAAGAAAAATTTTGAAAAAAAGAATAACTGGGTTTGGGAAAGCCTAATAAATGCTCAGTTTATCAATAGAAGGGGATCGTGGTTTCTCAGTAGGTTAGAGATGCAGACTGCAAGCCGATTGGTCATTGGTTCGAAACCCACCTGTGGCAACTGCATTGTCCTTCAGGGCAAGACACTTAATCCCAATTGGCCATGTAGGGGTACAGTGGTATTGTTTACTAATGGGTACTGCACATTGATGATGCACTTGTTTTTAACCAATGATAACCCTGCTTGTATGGAGTTAGTATGTCGGGGAGTCTGACAGTTGCTAACCGTTGCTTGCCATTGCTTGGTGGTTCACTCTGGGTACAACGACTTACTCCACCCATAAAACTGTCAGACACAAGGTTACCCTGGCTGTCAAAAGTGTTGTTAAACTCCAGTAAATAAATCACTAGATATCCCCATGGGAACCACAGAAAGTAGAGGAGTGCTTTTATTCAGGCCTGGTATTTTAAGGAGAGTGATTTTTTCGCTCGCTTCAAAAAAAATTAGGGAGGGCAAAAACCAGCCCTCCTGGCCTCAGAAAATAATGATTACTATAACAGCCTATTCCTAAAACACACATCTTTTAAGTTCTCTGCTATGTTAGTGGTCTCTGTAAGACAGCGACAGTGCCCCTCCCACACCTCCAGGCCTTGCCGAGGCCCGAGGGTGTGGGATGGGCAGTGTAGCCATCTCATTGAGACTACCTTGTGAGCAGCACCAAACAAAATGTACAAAGTCCACTAAGCAGAATTCTTTAAAAGTAAAACTTCAGTTTGCCACTTTTTGCTTTTGTGAGCTCGAGGAGAGCTAATTACTTCCCCTAAGCCATACAGGGGGAGCGATTTTTAGCCCTCCTGCATTTTTAGCTTAACTTGACAAAGTCAAGATAAGCTATTGCCGTCAAGCATGCAGAAATCTGTTAGTCTGTGAATCTGTTCACATTTTCCTTTAACACATGCTACACATCGTAGTTTTTGTCCGTTCCTTGCAAAATTTCACGTCTGGATTAGGACTTCCCCTTTTGGTCGTGTCAGCTGCGATGGTTGCCCAAGCCCAAAAATCGAAAACCTTTAGCACAGTCTACAAGTTGTATTTTGAAGTGATTTCATTGTAACTTGGTAGGATGACTCCATATAATGTATAAATGAGAACTTCCCCATTTGGTCGCGCTCTGTCAACTGTGATGGCTACAGGGGCCGAAAACCTGAAAACCTCTAGCACAATCTACAAGTCATATTTATGGAGGGATTTCATTGTAATGTAGAAGGACAACTCCATATAATGTCTAGATGAGAACCTCCCCATTTGGTCACTATCGGTCAGCTGTGATGGCTACAGGGGCCCAAAGCCCAAAAACCTTTAGCACAGCCTACATGTCGTATTTATGAAGGAATTTCATTGTAACTCAGTAGATAATGTCTATTTGAGAAAGTCCCCTTTTGGTTGCGATGGGTCAACTGTGCTGGCTACACAGGCCCAAAACCCAAAAAACCTTTAGCACAGTCTACAGGCCGTATTTATGAAAGGATTTCATTGAAACTTGATAGGATGACTCATTTTGGAATAATTTCACTGTAACTTGGTAACTTTGGTTGACATACATTAACTGTTAGGGCCACATCAACCCAGGTCTTAATTCTTTATTGCAGTCTACACTCAAATTATTCTTATTGAAAACACTGCATACAGGGAACAGAAATTAACATATTCTCAATTATCAAAATTCTTGTCATATTTCATAATCCTTTCATAAATATTGAACTTTATCCTTTTCATCAAACACAACACACAGTCAGGTTAAGCTGCAGTGTCATTTACACTTTCAGTAAGAATGCCAGGCCTACTTGTTTACTGTGGTAAACAATTAGTTTTTCTGGTAAAATATACAGTATGCGGTGACCTTGACTGTTGAAATTGTCATTTAACAACTGTCGTCCGTCTGTTAACTTTTGGGTTATGTTAAATAACTAAAGAAACGCTTATTTGATCAAATCATAATTTTAGGGATCACTTGTGGATGACCAGACAATGTTTCCTTTTGATTTTGGTCTAGCCAGACAATTCAATATGGCTGCCATGGCAACCATATTGAATTTGGTTTTCGTCGAATAACTAATGAATGCTGGCTCGAATCATTTTTATTTTTTGTTAAATGCATTGTTGGTGTCTAGAGGAAGCTACCTTTCGATTTTGGACCAGTCAACTGAACCAAGATGGCCACCAGCCGCCAATTCATTATTGTGGCCATCTTCAATTTGGTTTCCACCCAATAACCAATGAATACTGACTCGAATAAATTTCATTTTTTGGCTCACCAACGTTAGTTGTGTGAGCCTATGGCATAGCCCTCATGTCGGCGTCGGCGTCCGCTCTCAAATATTTTGAACTTTTGTGTACAGGTTTTGATTTTTTGGCTTTTCACATTTTTTTTTAGTTTCAGCATATTGCTATAGTGGTTCACTATAACATTTAACTCTTTTCCAGGGTATTTTGTCGTAATTTTAACCCTTTGAATCAAATTTTAGACTTATTTTGATGTTTGCGTGCAGGTTTTGATGGGTTTTTTTTCCTTTCTTTCAAGTGGAGATTTACCTTGCAGCATATGTCCATGCTTTCTATTGTATGTAAACATGCATCTTAGGGCTATGTTTGTATTATTTAACCCTTTTCCTGCTGAATTACTTCAATTTTGGACTTTTATGTACAGCTTTTGGACTTAGGTTTACAGCTTCTTACTTTTATGTACAGGTTGTGATAAAAAAAAACAATTTCAAGTGAGGTTGACCTCACTGCATATTGCAGTGGTGGTTATTATAACATTGATATCTTTCCAGTACATTTTTAAAAAGTTTTTAACCCTTTGAATAGTATTTTAGACTTATTTTGACATTTGCGTGCAGGTTTTCATGGTTTTTTTTTTTTTTCCTTTCTTCCAAGTGTAGAGTTTCTGCATATTGCTATGGTGGTTCACTATAACATTTAACTCTTTTCCAGGGTATTTTGTCTTAATTTTAACCCTTTGAATCAAATTTTAGACTTATTTTGATGTTTGCGTGCAGGTTTTGATGGTTTTTTTTTCCTTTCTTCCAAGTGGAGATTTACCTTGCAGCATATGTCCATGCTTTCTATTGTATGTAAACATGCATCTTTGGGCTATGTTTGTATTATTTAACCCTTTTCCTGCTGAATTACTTCATTTTTGGACTTTTATGTACAGCTTTTGGACTTTGGCTTACAGTTTCTTACTTTTATGTACAGGTTGCGATAAAAAAAACAATTTCAAGTGAGGTTGACCTCACTGCATATTGCAGTGGTGGTTATTATAACATTGATATCTTTCCAGTGCATTTTTAAAATTTTTTTAACCCTTTGAATAGTATTTTAGACTTATTTTGACGTTTGCGTGCAGGTTTTCATGGTTTTTTTTTTTCCTTTCTTCCAAGTGTAGATTTACCTTGTAGCATATGTCCATGCTTTCTATTGTATGTAAACATGCATCTTAGGGCTACGTTGTATTCTTTAATCCTTTCCCTGCTTAATTACTTCAATTTTGGACTTCTTTTGTTTACAGGTTTGGATTTTTGTGCTTTTAAAAAAAATTTTTTCTTCTTTGCATATTGCTGTGGGGGTTCACGATAACATTTAACTCTTTTCCAGGGTATTTCGTCTTAATTTTAACCCTTTGAATCAAATTTTGGACTTATTTTGACGTTTGTGTGCAGGTTTTGATGTTTTTGTTTACTTTTATGTGCAGGTTTTGAGGTTTGTCTTTCTTCTCTTCCAAGTGGCAGCTTACCTTGTAGCATATTGCCATGGTTCCTATTTTATGTTAGGATGCTTCTTGGGGTTATTATTATATTATTTAACCCTTTAGCTGCTTATTTACTTTAATTTTGGACTTTTGTGTGCAGGTTTTGTACTTTTGTGTGCAGGTTTTGATATTTTTTTTTAAGTAGAGTTTTACCTCACTGGCATATTACCATGGTGGTTACTGTAACATTTTCAGGGTATTTTTCTAAATTTTAACCCTTGGGAACAAATGTGATACTTTTATGTGCAGGTTTTGAGGTTTGTCTTCCTTTTCTTCCAAGTGGATATTTTTCAAGTAGACTTTCACCTTACTGGCATGTTGGCGTTGTGGTTACTGTGACAGGGTATTTTTCTCAATTTTAACCCCTTGAAACAAATGTGATACTTTTTTTTACTTTTATGTGCAGGTTTTGAGGTTTGTCTTTCTTTTCTTCCAAGTGGTGACTTACCTTGTAGCATATTGCCATGGTTCCTATTTTATGTTAGGATGCTTCTTGGGGCTATTTTTATATTATTTAACCCTTTAGCTGCTTATTTACTTTAATTTTGGACTTTTCTGTGCAGGTTTTGTACTTTTGTGTGCAGGTTTTGATATTTTTTTTTAAGTGGAGTTCTATCTCACTGGCATATTGCCACGCTGGTTATTGTAATATTTTTAGGGTATTTTTCTAAATTTTAACCCTTTGAAACAAATGTGATACTTTTTTGACTTTTATGTGCAGGTTTTGAGGTTTGTCTTTCTTTTTTTCAAAGTGGAGACTTATCTTGTACCATATTGCCATGGTTCCTATTTTATGTTAGCATGCTTCTTAGGGGTTATTATTATATTATTTACCCCTTTAGCTGCTTATTTTCTTTAATTTTGGACTTTTGTGTGCAAGTTTTGAACTTTTTTTTTTTTACTCTAGCCACCCCTTTACATTGGCCACCTGTTGGTGAGCCACGGGGTACTGATACCCCCCTCTAGTTGGTTCTGCATTATTGGTGTCTAGAGGAAGCTTCCTTTTGATTTTGGATCAGCCAGCCAATTCAACCAGTTTAATATGGCTGCCATGCCCGCCATATTGAATTTGGTTTCCATCAAATAACTAATGAATGCTGACTTGAATCACTTTTATTTTTGAATTATGCATTGTTGGTGTCTAGATAAAGCTTCATTTCAATTTTGGACCAGTCAGCTGAACCAAGATGGCTGCTAGTGGTCAATTCATTATGGCTTCTATGGCAGCCATCTTGAATCTGCTTTCTGTTCAGTAACTAATAAATACTGACTCAAATCAGTTTCATTTTTATACCCCCACTTTCGAAGAAAATGGGGGTATACTGGATTACATGCGTCCGTGTGTCTGTCCGTCTGTCCATCTGTGCGTCCGTGTGTGAGTCCGTCCGAAAATATTCATAACTTAAGTAAATTATTATTATTTCTTATAATATTTGTTGGTCATAGGTATGCCCACACTACTTATTTTTTTTTTTATTATTATTTTTTTTTATTACTTGTTCATTTAGAAATTGTGTCCGTCTGAGCCAAATTTTGTCTGTTCAGCCTGTATCTCGGGTATCGAATGTTCTATTGCGATGAAATTTGCCATGAACACTGCTTATGGTATAGGCTTTAAAAAAGAATTCAACGATATTTCTCACATTCACCTTTTTAGAGTTATCCCCCGTTTTGACTTAGAAATTGTAGGAAATAGACATTATTTGTCTGTTCAGCCTGTATCTCGGGTATGGGTTATCGGATTTGGGTGAAATATGGCATGCAGTTTGCCTATGACAAAGGCTTCTGCCTCATTGCATAAAACTTCCAAACACCAAACAATTTACCATACCTTTTGACTTAGAAATTGTTGGAAATTGCTGAAAACTTTCGAAGAAAATGGGCGGGGGGGGGGGGGGGGGGGGAGGCATACTGGATTGGGGTTATAAGATTTCAGTGAAATATGGCATGCGGTTTGCCTATGACAAAGGCTTCTGCCTCATTGCATAAAACTTCCAAACACCAAACAATTTACCATACCTTTTGACTTAGAAATTGTTGGAAATTGTTGAAAACTTTTGAAGAAAATGGAAGGAGGGGGGGGGTGTACTGGATTGCGTCCATCCATCTGTGCATCAGTCCATATGAGAATATTCATAAATGATATTTGTTGGTCATAGGTATGCCCACACTGGGCGGTACACCATGTGGGGGTATGCACCGGACAAAAGTCCAGCTCTTGTTATGTGTAGCCATATTATGTATGGTACACATAATGCCGGCATCCGGGGTGGCCATCCGTCATTCGTCCATCCTTTGTCCATCTGTCCGTCCGTCTGTCTGTCCGGCATCCGTATCCATTTCTTTGGCATTCGATAACTTGAAAAATATTGCTTGGATTGTCAAGTTACTTTATATTTGTGTTCAGGTTACTGATGTGCCGAGCTGTATAGTTTTTGGTGTAAATCTGATAATGTAATCCTGAGATATTATTCCTTTATCCTTCAAATTGAAAATTCCTCCAATCCCTTTGGCATTCGATAACTTGAAAAATATTGCTTGGATTGTCTAGTTACTTTATATTTGTGTTCAGGTTACAGATTTGCCGAGCTGTATAGTTTTTGGTGTAAATCTGTTAATTTGTTCCCGAGATATTAACCCTTTATCCTTCAAATTGAAAATTCCTCCAATCCCTTTGGCATTCAATAACTTGAAAAATATTGCTTGGATTGTCAAGTTACTTTATATTTTTGTTCAGGTTATTGATGTGCCGAGCTGTATAGTTTTTGGTGTAAATCTGTTATTGTGATCCTGAGATATTAACCCTTTATCCTTCAAATTGAAAATTCCTCCAATCCCTTTTACATTCGATAACTTGAAAAGTATTGCTTGGATTGTCAAGTTACTTTATATTTGTGTTCAGGTTACTGATGTGCCGAGCTGTATAGTTTTTGGTGTAAATCTGATAATGTAATCCTGAGATATTAACCCTTTATCCTTAAAATTGAAAATTCCTCCAATCCCTTTGGCATTCAATAACTTGAAAAATATTGCTTGATTGTCAAGTTACTTTATATTTGTGTTCAGGTTACTGATATACCGAGCTGTATAGTTTTTGGTGTAAATCTGTTGTTTTGATCCTGAGATATTAACCCTTTATCCTTCAAATTGAAAATTCCTCCAATCCCTTTGGCATTCGATAACTTGAAAAATATTGCTTGCATTGTCAAGTTACTTTATATTTGTGTTCAGGTTACTGATGTGCTGAGCTGAGATATTAACCCTTTATCCTTCAAATTGAAAATTTCTCCAACCCATTTGGCATGAGATAACTCAAAAAATATCAATCCGATTGTCATGTTATTTTATATATTTATTCAGGTTACTGATGTGCTGAACTGTATAGTATTTGGCTTACCAACATTAGTTGTGTGAGCCTATGGCATAGCCCTCATGTTGGCGGCGGTGTCCGCTCTCAAATATTTTGAACTTTTGTGTACAGGTTTTGATATTTTGGCTTTTTAAAATTTTGTTTAGTTTCTGCATATTGCTATGGTGATTCACTATAACATTTAACTCTTTTCCAGGGTATTTTGTGTTAATTTGAACCCTTTGAATCAAATTTTAGACTTAATTTGATGTTTGCGTGAAGGTTTTGATGTTTTTTTTTACTTTCTTCCAAGTGGAGATTTACCTTGCAGCATGTGGCCATGCTTTCTGTTGTATGTAAACATGCATCTTAGGGCTAAGTTTGTATTATTTAACCCTTTTCCCGCTGAATTACTTCAATTTTGGACTTTTATGTACAGGTTTTAGACTTGGGCTTACAGCTTTTTACTTTTATGTACAGGTTGTGATAAAAAAAAAACAATTTCAAATGAGGTTGACCTCACTGCATATTGCAGTGGTGGTTATTACAACACTGATATCTTTCCAGTGCATTTTTAAAAATTTTTTAACCCTTTGAATAGATTTTTAGACTTATTTTGACATTTGCATGCAGGTTTTCATGGTTTTTTTTTTCCCTTTCTTCCAAGTGTAGATTTACCTTGTAGCATATGTCCATGCTTTCTGTTGTATGTAACCATGCATCTTAGGGCTACGTTGTATTCTTTAACCCTTTTCCTGCTTAATTACTTCAATTTTGGACTTCTTTTGTTTACAGGTTTGGATTTTTAACCCCCCAATTTTTTTTTAAGTGGAGTTTTACCTCACTGGTATATTGCCATGGTGGTTACTGTAACATTTTCAGGGTATTTTCCTAATTTTAACCCTTTAAAACAAATGTGATACTTTTTTTTACTTTTATGTGCAGGTTTTGAGTTTTGTCTTTCTTTTCTTCCAAGTGGATATTTTTCAAGTAGAGTTTAACCTTACTGGCATATTGCCATTGTGGTTACTGTGACAGGGTATTTTTCTCAATTTTAACCCCTTAAAACAAATATGATACTTTTTTTTACTTTTATGTGCAGGTTTTGAGGTTTGTCTTTCTTTTCTTTCAAGTGGTTACTTTCCTTGTAGCATATTGCCATGGTTCCTATTTTATGTTAGGATGCTTCTTGGGGCTATTTTTATATTATTTAACCCTTTAGCTGCTTATTTACTTTAATTTTGGACTTTTGTGTGCAGGTTTTGTACTTTTTGTGCAGGTTTTGATATTTATTTTAAGGGGAGTTTTACCTCACTGGCATATTGCCATGGTGGTTATTGTAACATTTTCAGGGTATTTTTCTAAATTTTAACCCTTTGAAACAAATGTGATACTTTTTTGACTTTCATGTGCAGGTTTTGAGGTTTTTCTTTCTTTTCTTCCAAGAGGATATTTTTCATGTAAGGTTTCACCTTACTGGCGTATTGCCATGGTGGTTACTGTGACATTATCAGGGTATTTTTCTCAATTTTAACCCATTGAAACAAATGTGATACTTTTTTTTTTACTTTTATGTGCAGGTTTTGAGGTTTGTCTTTCTTTTCTTCAAAGTGGAGGCTTACCTTGTAGCAAATTGCCATGGTTCCTATGTTATGTTAGCATGCTTCTTTGGGGTTATTATTATATTATTTAACCCTTTAGCTGCTTATTTTCTTTAATTTTGGACTTTTGTTTGCAGGTTTTGAACTTTTTTTTTTACTCCAGCCACCCCTTTACATTGGCCAACTCTTGGTGAGCCACGGGGTACTGATACCCCCTCTAGTTTATGTAAATCTGATAATTTGATCCGGAGATATAGAATAGAATAGAATAGAATAGTTTATTTAACCCTTTATCCATCAAATTAGACTTTCCTCCAATCCTTTTCTATATGTACCCATACCATGTATGGTGTACATAATGTCGGCATCCGTGCTGGCCCTCCGTCATTCAGCTTTCTACTAGTTGCGCGTATGGGTACACATCTGACGATTTCATCGGCATATTTTTTGGTTATGCATTATTGGTGTCTAGAGGGAGCTTCCTTTTGATTTTAAATCAGATAACCAATTCAATATGGCTGCCATGGTGGCTGTCTTGAATTTGGTTTCTGTCCGAGAACTTATTAATTCTGATTCAAATGAAATTTTTTTTTTTTATGATGCATTGTTGGTGTCTGGAGGAAGCTTCCTTTTGATTTTGATAATGCCCCTTTTTATGACACCGCTCGGGGGCATTGAATCCCCCAACTTTCGCTTCACCCCCCCCCCCCCCCCACCCCCTATCCCCTCAAAAGCGATTCAATCTAACCATTGATCAGAGAAATAGGATGGTTTTTTTTCACTTCTCTGACAAATGATGAACAGCAATATATTACCTGACTTTGGCTTCTGACCTTTGAACTATGCCATGTATCGACAACAGACGTTTTTAGCTCACCTTGACAAAGTCAAGCTACCGGTAAGCTTATCGAATCACTCTCCATCACATCTCCAACACTCACCCCTGGTCTTGGTCAGATTCAGGTTTGTTCAAATCGGGTCTCTGGGTTCATATTTGGACTCTCTATTGTAGCCTAAAATTTAAACTTGGTGCAATATGATGAAATTTCTTTAAAAATCTTCTTCAGATCCACCATTCAGAATCCTTTCATATTTGGTATGCAACATCTCTAGGGAGGTCAGATTTCGGTTTGTTCAAATTGTGTCCCTGGATTAATATTTGGGCTCCCTGTGACCCATGAATTTTAATTTAGTGCAGTATGAGGAAATTTCTGCATGTAAATGTAACGGCTAATTTAAATAAATTTGTTGGCTTGTTGAAGTTGCATGGCAATTGTTTCAGTAATGCAAGCAGCATTGTTGTCCCCTAAAGCATACTTGAATGAAAAAAATAATTGTAAGCCATTTCCAATTGCATGAAATGTTTTGAAGAACTTGCTGTCTCGAAACAATAGCTACCGGAACACTTTCAACAAATAATAAGCATGTAACCCTCCATTTTAATAATATCGAAAAAAGACAATTTTCATTGATGATATCCAACTATCTTCTCAACTTGGAGTAAATTTATGGCAATATACCGGTATATCACAATATTTTTAGACGCCGGTAGGGACTATACGTTTGCACTCTGTCCATCTGTCAGTTCGTCAGTCTTTCAGTCCATCAGTCACACTTTAGTTTTCCAGACTTTTTTGGACATACTTCAATGGAATGATTTCATTTTTGGTAAACTACTATAGAACGATGACTTACAGATCAAGTTTGAGTTTCATGCTGATTGCTATTCTTGTGTGAGTTATTGCCCTTGGAAATATGGAAAAGCGCCAAAATATCAGTTTTCTGGACTTTTTTTGGAAACGCTTCAACGGAATGATTTCATTTTTTGTAAACTACTATAGAAGGATGACTTACAGATCAAGTTTGAGTTTCATGCTGATTGCATTATTCTTGTGTGAGTTATGACCCTTGGAAATATGGAAAAGCGCCAAAATATCCGTTTTACAGACTTTTTTTGGAAACGCTTCAATGGAATGATTTCATTTTTGGTAACTTATTATAGAACGATGACTTACAGATCAAGTTTGAGTTTCATGCTGATTGCATTATTCTTGTGTGAGTTATAGCCCTTGGAAATATGGAAAAGCACCAAAATATCAGTTTTCCAGACTTTTTTTTTGGAAACTCTTCAACGGAATGATTTCATTTTTGGTAACCTACTATAGAACGATGACTTACAGATCAAGTTTGAGTTTCATGCTGATTGCATTATTCTTGTATGAGTTATGGCCCTTGGAAATACGGAAAAGTGCCAAAATATCAGTTTTCTGGACTTTTTTTGGAAATGCTTCAACGGAATGATTTCATTTTTGGTAACCTACTATAGAACAATGAATTACAGATCAAGTTTCATTTGCACTCTGTCCATCCGTCAGTCAGTCTGTCAGTCACACTTTAGTTTTCCAGACTTTTTTTGGAAATGCTTCAACCGAATGATTTCATTCTTGATAACCTACTATAGAATGATGACTTGCAGATCAAGTTCGAGTTTCATGCTGATTGCATTATTCTTGTGTGAGTTGGCCCTTGGAAATATGGAAAAGCACCAAAATATCAGTTTTCCAGACTTTTTTTGGAAACGCTTCAACAGAAGTCATGCTGATCACATCTAGGTTATAACATTTGTATAATTATTAATGCTCATTAGTCTGGTAGGGGACATTGTATTGCTTTCAGCGATATGTGAGCTCTTGTTTTATATCGTCACCGTATTCAAATTTGAATAGCGTGCAGTCCTACTCTCGGTTCCTCTTTCTATTTAGGCCTGAAACCATGATTCAGACTGAGGTTTACATCTGCTTTGCAGGGTGGCATCATAAAATTCACCCTCTGGGAACATCATTCTGCAGACGACAGTCTGCTTATTTCAAGGCTTATTTTATTATTGACTCCTTTTTCGGTGTAAATACAATTGCAAAAGGAAGTGGTCATTGAATGTTTTTAACATAAAGGCACACTTTATTTGGAGAGACCCTTTTGTAATGCACATCATGGGCATATAGGAAGAGTTATACTATATTCATATGTGGAATGCGATTTTTCAATTTCAAATCGGCCGTTTTTGGTTGCCTCTAAATTTGTGATGGGAAGCGTGTTAGACATTCGTCAGCTACAAAATGTCTACAAGTTCCATCTTAAAAATGTCAATAAAAACATCGATCGTGGGTCATTTTTAGCTCATCTTGACAAAGTCAAGCTGAGCTAATCTCATCGCTCTCCGTCCGTCGTCCATCGTCTGTCGTCCGTCGTCTGTCGTCACCATGTTTTGGTCTTCTCCTCCAAAGCCACTGGGCCAATTCAAATGAAAGTTTGTGTGAGTGATGGTCCCAAAGGGGCATTTCATTTTTGTTCAACTCAGCATGCCCAGCCCCATAGGGAGGGAGTGGGGGAAAATGCTCCAAAATATTTTTAAAATCTTCTTCTCAAGAACCAGTGTGTACAATGACTTGATATTTGCTATGGAGCTTCCATATGAGGTGTAGAATCAATTTTGTTCAAACGAAGTTTGTGAAGTAATATTTGGCTTTGTAATAGGAGGGGTAAGATTTTTGGCCCCGCCCAAAATTTCTATTTTCTGAACCGATGGTCCAGTATGAACCAAATTTGGTTTCTGGTAGTATTGGGCCATAAGTACTTGACCCATGCAAAAAAAAAAATTCCCGCATCCCCATGGGAACCCTGGGAGCTAAAAATAGAAATATTTTCAAACGCCCATATTTCCCAAACCCCACGGAACAGAGAGCTTTTATTTGGTATGAAGTATCCTTATGACCAGTAGAATTGAATGGTAAAAAAAATTGCCATCGGTTATGTTAGGGTGTTCTGTAATGGGCATCGAAAAAATGCTGAGTCAGCATATTTGCAAAAATTAAAAAAAATCTTTTCTCCAGAACCAATCATCAGAATCTTTTGATATATTTGGTATACAGCATTCATAGGGGGGTCAGATAAAAGTTTGTTGAAATAAAGCTCATTGGTTCATATTTGGGCTCTCTACAGGAGCCCGAGGTTTTAACATAGGGTAATATGAGGAATATTCTTTAAAAATCTTCTTCTTCAGAACCACCAGTCAGAATCTTTTAATATTTGGTATACATCACTGTTATGAGGGTCAGATTCTAGATTTTTCAAACCAAGTCCCTAGGTTAATATTTGGGCTTCCTACGGAAGCCCATATTTTATCTTTGTTCAATATGGAGGGTAATTTAAAAAAATCTTCTTCTTCAGATCCATCCGTCAGAATGCTTTGATATTTGGTATGCAACATCTCTATGGGGGTCAGATTCAAGTTTGTTCAAATCAGATCCCTAGGTATATATTTGGGCTCACTATGGTAGCCCAAATTTTTACTTAGTGCAATATGAGGACATTTCTTTAAAAATCTTCTTCTTCAGATCGACCAGTCGGAATGCTTTTATATTTGGTATACAACATCTCTAGGGGTGTCAGATTCCAGGTTGTTCAATTCGAGTGCCTAGGTTAATATTTGGGCTCCATATGGGAACATGAAATTTAACTTAGTACAATATGAGGGAATTTCTTCAAAAATCTTCTTCTACAGATTCACTTGTCAGAATGCTTTCATATTTGGTATACAACATCTCTAGGGGAGTCAGATTCAAGTTTGTTCAAATCGGATCCATATGTTAATATTTGGGCTCGCTATGGTAGCCCAAATTTGATCTTAGTGCAATTCGAAGAAATTTCTTTACAGGCTCTCTATGGGAGCCGGAATTGGCCATTTTGCTGAAGAATTCAAAATTTTGTATTCAGTACCCTCTAGAGGTACTAAGATTAATCCACATAGGTTGTATCAAGGGGCTTCATAGGGGAGCTCTACATTTTACTTATGATCGACTGAAGAAAAGGCATGATGCCCAGATTATTTTTGTCACTCCTGAGGGACTCAAGGATTGACAGTGTAGCCTATGGAGATGGCTTGCTTAATGTAGACTCATTCTTGGACTCTGTTTAAATTGTGTTCTGTACAAGATGAGCGCTTCAGGCCCCGTGGGGCCTCTTGTTTTCATTGTGGTAATGCCTGAGAATCAATTGTATTTTTAGCTCCACTTTGACGTAAGTCAAATTTGAACTTATGCCATGGCCCGTCGTCCACCTGTCCATCTGCTCGTCAACAATTCAATACAGCTCCGGCTAGAGGCCGTATTTATGAACCGGTCTTTACGAAACATCTTGGGTACCTTTGTTATCACCATGGGATGAGAACGAGTGTTTTTTTCCGCAGAATTTCCATATGAAAGCTCTGATTTGAATAATTTTTTGTATGAATGTTTAGTACCATGGGATACATCACATATAATACAGGTTTTTTTCTCGTGCGTAAATTATGCAAATTAGACTAACTTTGATTTATTTAGTGTTACTTTCAGCACCGTAAGTGGAAATGCCAATACGGCTCGGGCTAGAGGCCGTATTTATGAACCATGAACCAATCTTCACGAAACTTCTTGGATACCTTTGTTATCACCGTGGGATGAGAACGAGTGTTTTTGGGTCCAAGATGGCCGCTGGCATCCATTTTGTACCAAATTAGGTGCAGTCAGATTTTTGCACAGAACTTCCACATGAAAGTGCTGATTAGTCTGTGTGAAACACACAGACTATTGTTTTTGCACGGTTTCTTTTTCTTTTCTTTTTTTCTTCTTTTTCTTCTTCTTCTTCTTCTTCTTCTTCTTCTTCTTCTTCTTCTTCTCCTGTCTTCTGTCTTCTCATCACTTTTTTGTCCGCAAGATAACTCGAAAACGAATTGCCCTATCTCGTTGATTTTTGGCATGCTGATAGACAGCCACAAGTTCTCGGCACTAAATATTTTTCAGATTCCTGGGGCATTAGTGTTCTCCGTGGGGGTGTTTTGAAAGTGGGTCATGCCCATATCTCAGGCGTGGTATGACCTACGGACCTGGGACTAACACCAAATGAGTCGACACCCGATGGAGGTTCAAAATATGGGTCATGGTCACGGAGATCATCTAGGGGTCATTGAATGCATTTTTCAGAATTGCTGAAAATCACATTTTTTGCCCCCTAAAGTATTCCTGACGTACACACATGCATTTTGACGTAAAAAAAGTGGGCGTGGCCAAAATTTTTGAAAGTGGGTCACGCCCATATCCCAGGCATGGTATGACGTATGGACCTGGGACCAACATGAAATGAGTCGACACTTGATGGAGATTCAAAATATGGGTCAAGGTCACAGAGGTCACTTAGGGGTCATTGAGTGCATTTTTCAGAATTGCTGGAAATCACATTTTTTGACCCCCCCCCCCCCCCCCCCCTAAAGTATTCCTGACGTACATACATGCATTTTGACGTAAAAAAGTGGGCATGGCCAAATTTTTTGAAAGTGGGTCAAGCCCATATCTCAAGCGTGGTATGACCTACGGACCTGGGACAAACACCAAATGAGTCGACACCCGATGGAGGTTCAAAATATGGGTCAAGGTCACGGAGGTCAACTAGGGGTCATTGAGTGCATTTTCAGAATTGCTGGAAATCATATTTTTTGACCCCCCTAAACTATTTCTGTCGTACACACATGCATTTTGATGTAAAAAAAAGTGGGCGTGGCCAAAATTTCTGAAAGTGGGTCACGCCCATATCTCAAGCGTGGTATGACCTACGGACCTGGGACGAACACCAAATGAGTCGACACTTGATGGAGATTCAAAATATGGGTCAAGGTCACGGAGGTCACCTAGGGGTCATTGAGTGCATTTTTCAGAATTGCTGGAAAATCACATTTTTTGACCCCCTGAAGTATTCCTGACGTACACACATGCATTTTTAGGTAAAAAAAAAGTGGGCGTGACCAAAATTTTTGAAAGTGGGTGACACCCATATCTCAGGCGTGGTATGACGTATGGACCTGGGACCAACATGAAATGAGTCGACACTTGATGGAGATTCAAAATATGGGTCAAGGTCACAGAGGTCACTTAGGGGTCATTGAGTGCATTTTTCAGAATTGCTGGAAATCACATTTTTTGACCCCCCCTAAAGTATTCCTGACGTACATACATGCATTTTGACGTAAAAAAAGTGGGCGTGGCCAAATTTTTTGAAAGTGGGTCAAGCCCATATCTCAAGCGTGTATGACCTACGGACCTGGGACCAACACCAAATGAGTCGACACCCAATGGAGGTTCAAAATATGGGTCAAGGTCACGGAGGTCAACTAGGGGTCATTGAGTGCATTTTCAGAATTGCTGGAAATCATATTTTTTGACCCCCCTAAACTATTTCTGACGTACACACATGCATTTTGACGTAAAAAAAAGTGGGCGTGGCCAAAATTTCTGAAAGTGGGTCACGCCCATGTCTCAAGCGTGGTATGACCTACGGACCTGGGACGAACACCAAATGAGTCGACACTTGATGGAGATTCAAAATGTGGGTCAAGGTCACGGAGGACACCTAGGGGGTCATTGAGTGCATTTTTCAGAATTGCTGGAAAATCACATTTTTTGACCCCCTGAAGTATTCCTGACGTACACACATGCATTTTTACGTAAAAAAAAAAGTGGGCATGGCCAAAATTTTTGAAAGTGGGTCACACCCATATCTCAGGTGTGGTATGACCTACAGACCTGGGACCAACACCAAATGAGTCGATACTCGATGGAGGTTCAAAATGTGGGTCAAGGTCACGGAGGTCAACTAGGGGTCATTGAGTGCATTTTTCAGAATTGCTGGAAATCACATTTTTTGATCCCCTATGGTATACCTGACAAACACACATGCATTTTGATGTAAAAAAGTGGGCGTGGCCAAATTTTTTAAAGTGGGTCACGCCCATATCTCAGGCATGGTATGACGTATGGACCTGGGACCAACACGAAATAAGTCGACACTTGAGGTAGACTCAAAATATGGGTGAAGGTCACGGAGGACACCTAGGGGGTCATTGAGTGCATTTTTCAGAATTGCTGGAAATCACATTTTTTGACCCCCTAAAGTATTCCTGACGTACACACATGCATTTTGACGTAAAAAAAGAGGGCGTGTCCAAATTTTGGAAAGTGGGTCACGCCCGTATCTCAAGCGTGGTATGACCTACAGACCTGGGACCACAAGTGGAGATCAAAATATGGGTCAAGGTCACAGAGGTCACTTAGAGGTCATTGAATGCATTTTTCAGAATTGCTGGAAATCACATTTTTTGACCCCCTAAAGTATTCCTGACGTACATACATGCATTTTGACGTAAAAAAAGTGGGCGTGGCCAAAATTTTTGAAAGTGGGTCATGCCCATATCTCAAGCGTGGTATGACTTACAGACCTGGGACCAACACCAAATGAGTCGACACTTGATGGAGATTCAAAATATGGGTCAAGGTCACAGAGGTCACTTAGGGGTCATTGAGTGCATTTTTCAGAATTGGTGGAAATCACATTTTTTGACCCCCCCCCCCCCCCCCCAAGCATTCCTGAGGTCCATACATGCATTTTTATGTTAAAAAAGTGGGCATAGCCAACATTTTGGGAAGTGGGTCATGCTCATATCTCAATCGTGGTATGATGAATGGACCTGGAACTAACACCAAATGAGTCAACACTTGATGGAAATTCAAAATATGGGTCAAGGTCATGGAGGTCACCTAGGGGTCTGCCTGAAAGAGGTAACCAAAGTCATCAAGTGCGTATTATTCAGAAATACTGGGAAATTAATTTTATTACACCTTAATGCATTTCTAAAGTTTATGAACGTATTTCATCACTCAAATTAGTGGGCAGAGCCAAAAATGTCCATTTCTGATTCGAGTATCGAACCCTTTGAATGCTGGTCACATGTATGCCTTTTCTGGTTTCTTATAAATAATTGTTCTGATTCCAGTATGAATATCTGTAAATACTGTTTACGAAAACCCATTTCTGATTTGTTTAAAAATATTTTACTCCTGAAAATAAGCCTCCATAAATTCTCTTTCTGTATAGTTTATTCCTGATTCTTTAACCATTTTCACACAGACTTGAATTTACTGGGTGCAGTAAATTCTGTTTCTCTAGTTTGAATAATCTTTTGTGTGAATGTTTAGTACCATGGGATACATCACATATAATACAGGTTTTTTTCTCGTGCATAATTATGCCAATTAGACTAACTTTGATCTATTTAGTGTTACTTTCAGCACTGCAACTGCAAATGCCAATACAGTTCGTGCTAGAGGCCGTATTTATGAACTCATCTTTACAAAACTTCTTAGGTACCTTTGTTATCACTGTGGGACAAGAACAAGCGTTTTGGGGTGCAGTCCAAAATTCAAGGTGGCCACCAGCAGCCATTTTGGATCAAAATTAGTGCAATCAGTTTTTTGTACAGAACTTCTGTATGAAAGTTCTGATTTGAATAAATTTTTGTTTGAATGTTTAGTAACATGGAATCCATCACATATAATACAGGTTTTTTTCTCGAGCAGAAATTATGCAAATCAGATGAACTTCGATTTATTCAGTGCTATTTTTACACAGTAAGTGCACGTGTCAGTACGGCTCGGGCTAGAGGCTGTATTTATGAACCGATCTTCACAAAACTTCTTGGGTACCTTTGTTATCACCATGGGACGTGAAGGAGTGTTTTTAGGTGCGGTCCAAAATTCAAGATGGCCACCAGCAGCTATTTTGTACCGAAATTAGTGCAATCATTTTTTTGTACAGAACTTCTGTATGAAAGTTCTGATTTGAATAAATTTTTGTTGGAATGTTTAGTAACATGGAATATATCACATATAATACAGGTTTTTTTCTCATTCAGAAATTATGCAAATTAGATGAACTTTGATTTGTTCATTGCCACTTATACACAGTAAGTGCACATGTCAATGTGGCTCGCGCTAGAGTCTGTATTTATGAACCGATCTTCACGAAACTTCTTGGGGTACCTTTGTTATCACCTTGTGACAGGAACGAGTGTTTCTTGGGTGCCTTTGTTATCACTGTGCTAAAGAGAAAAAATATTTCTGGGTTCAGTCAGAGCCACTCTGGGACTCAAAGATTTCTTTTCTAGTTCAGCATCTAACTGTCACCCCACCTTTACAATACTTTACCTATATATTTGTTACATGCTATGGTCAGCATTTATGCACATACCGTTACAATACTTTACATGTACCTTTGTTATCAGGTCATTACCAAGATGTTTGTCATAGCTGTGTCACATACTATACACGTACATGTCTTAACAAGTTGAGCTACAGTGTCATTGACTCTTTCATTTTTTCTTAGCTTACAAGACATCAAATTAAATAAAATAAAGAAATAAAATAAATCATCAAAATATCATTAATTGACCAATTTCTTGTTAACTGAATATATTTCACTCACTCCTACAAAAATTAACACAGATATATATTTGTTTTATTATTTTTAAATAAAAGTTTGCTGTTACATAACATTCCATTTATCACATCACAGAGTTTTACAACAACATAACATTCCATTAACACATACATTACGGCAACCTTGGACTGGTCCATTTCCACTGGTGGGCAGTATTTCCCCGAATGCAGTAATAGATTCCAAACCCTAATGAAAGGAATGATCATAAAAAATTTAATTAATGAAGCACTGGGCACAACCCATTGCTTCAATAATTTAAATTATGCTGGTGTTGATTTTTATTCCCTGGTAAATGCATGATTGGACATCACTGCCCATGCATGGATTACAGCTGTACTATACAAGTCAAAGGGTTACACAGGTTCTTACCACTGGTCAGTTGATTTAACTGGCAGAGTGCTAAGTTTTTTTGACTGTCAAAATTTGCTGGCATGGCATTGCCTTGTTACAGTTTATGGGAGAGTGAGTGGTGAGTGTCAATGGGCCAAGAAAGTGCCGCTAACAAAGATTTAGGGGGACTGGAGTTTTGATGGAACCAAGAAAGTGATAACAAAGAATTAGGGGGTCTTGAGTTTTGATGGAACCAAGAAAGTGATGATAACAAAGTATTAGGGTACTGGAGTTTTGATGGAACCAAGAAAGTGATGATAACAAAGAATTAGGGCGACTGGAGTTTTGATAGAATCAAGAAAGTGATGATAACAAAGTATTTGGGGACTGGAGTGTTGATGGACATTGTTGTTCCAGTTCATTTAAGAGTGAAAAGATAAAAAAATCAAGAAAAATGATTACACAGAAACCTAAAAAGACAGAATTGAGGGACTATGGAGTTTTGATAGAACCAAGAAAGTGATGATAACAAAGAATTAGGGGACTGTGGAGTTTTGATGGAACCAAGAAAGTAATGATAACAAAGTATTCGGGGACTGGAGTTTTGATGAACCAAGAAAGTGAATATAACATAGAATTAGGGGGACTGTTATCATCTCTTTCTTGGTTCCATCAAAACTCCAAAGTATTAGGGGGACTGGAGTTTTGTTTTGATAGAATCAAGAAAGTGATAGCAAAGAATTAGGGGGCTGGAGTTTTGATAGAATCAAGATAGTGATGATAACAAAGAATTAGGGGACTGGAATTTTGATGGAATGAACAAAGTGTCGGTAACAAAGAATTAGGGGTCTGTGGAGTTTTGATTGAAACAAGAAAGTGACAAATGACAAAGAATATGGGCACTGGAGTTCAGATAGACTTAAAGGTATGATAACTGACAATTAGGAGATTGTGGAGTTTTGATGGAACCCGCAAATTGTTGAAGATGATGTACAAAATAAATCTTTTTTGTGGAGTGTTGATGGAACCCATAAAGTATGATGGTGAAGTACAAATTGAATCGAGTGAAGGTGGATTTTTGTAGATGAAGAGAATCATGATATCAAGTATGGTGTACAATTACACAGCAATGTTCAAGACAAAGGTAAGCATTATTTATTGGTTACATTCAGTTTCATGTTGTAAACAAATTCGTTATCCCTGCATTTTCCAAATTGTGGGGGATATTGTGATGATCTCTGTCCATCCATTTTTTTTAGCTGTAATTTTGAAACTTACCATACTTCTTAAGCATGGATTAGAGATGACAAAAATAGGTTTAGTTTGAATTTTGGTCACCAGGTCGTGCCAGACTGAGCTAAAATACTGCTTTCTGATGAAAGGCTGCTAGGATTTGTAATATTGATTGTTGAAAGTGTGTTCATATGTTTGGTTAGGTGTCTAGATAGGCATAAAGGTTTGAGAATTTTGATTCGGCCCCATGTGGTGCCTGTTGCGCTACTTTTGTCGCTAGAGAATCGGTTTCCGCTGAAAGGCTCCTAGGGGTTTCAATTCGAAATGTTGAAAGTGTGTTCATATGTTCCAGCAGGGTCTCTCGATCTGCATAAAGATTTAATCAGCCTCATGTGGTGCCCATAGCAACACTTTGGTCATTAGATAATCAGTTTTAGGCGAAAGGCTCCGAGGTGTTTTAGTTCAAAATGTGTTCATATGTTCCGGTAGGTTCTGTTGATGTGCATAAGAGTTTTGTATTTTTGATTTGGCCTTACGTGGCACCTGTCGGTAGAGAATTAGTTTGGAGTGAAAAGCTCATAAGGATTTTTTAATTCGAAACGTTGGAAAGTGTGTTAATATGTTCTGATAGGATTTCTTGGTGTGCATAAAGGTGTCAGATTTTTGATTCAGCCTCATGTGGCACCCGTTGCACCACTAATTTGTCATTGGAGAATCGGTTTCCTGTGAAAGGCTCCCAGGGATTTTAATTTGAAATGCTAAAAGTGTGTTCATATGTTCCGGTAGGGTGCCCAGATGTGCATAAAGGTTACAGATTTTTTATCTGGACGCCTGTGGCCCCCCCCCCATAGTACCACTTTCTTTTGTCAATAGAGAATGTGAATCGATTTGTTACCATTGCGATGGAAAACTGAAAATGCAGGGAAACACCTTAGTGTGCTTTGCACACAAATGGCACCGTTCTAGTCTCTTTATTACATGCCTATTACCGGTAATTTTCCTCAAGTTCCATATTTACAAATCCATTCGGAATGCATGTTCCATACAGAATTTCGCTTGTCAAACTATTTTTCACCTGATGTCATGGGTCCTTCAAAGGAACTCAACTCCGTCCATTTTCATAATCAGCCAACCAAAACCACCACATTCCGACCCTGATCAATTTGGAATCTGGAGTGACAGCCAGTGAATGGAATGCTTCAGTCAATAAATAGTTTTAAAGTTTGAAATTTTCTGTGTGATTTTTTAATTTTAAATTGATGGATTCCTTGTCATAGTGGCATCTAATAAACACAGAATGCCACGATGTGTGAATTTATCACCAATTCGGCACTCATGTCATCATGGAAGGATAGAATTCAAGGCTGCACCTCTCGTTTTTAGCTCACCTGAGCGAAGCTCAAGGGGAGCTTAACTAATCACTTTCTGTCCGTCGTCCGTCGTCCGTCGTCCAGCGTCCGTCGTCCGTCGTCCGTCGTCGTCCGTCCGGCGTTAACTTTACATTATCGACTTCTCCTCCTAAACCACTAGCCCAATTTTATTCAAATGTTGGCTAAATGTTTATTACCTAATGCCAATTCAGATTTGTTCAAATGAAGTTGCCCCTCCTCCTGGGTGGTGCCACACCCCCAAGGGGCACCAAAATCTTTGTAAATCTTCTTCTCATGAACCAGCAGTAGCAGAGACTTGATATTTGGTGTGCAGCTTCCTTTTGAGGTGTAGACTCAGATTTGTTCAAGAGAAGTTTGTGGGGCTATACTTGACGTTGTTATGAGAGGGGCAAAATTTTTTGCCCCGCCCAAAATTTCTATTTTCCAAACCGAGAGGCTGATTTGAACCAAATTTTATGTGAGGGCTTATTGGGTCATGAGTACTTGATTTATGCAAAAAAAAATTTTCCCGCAGCCCCGTGGGAACCACAGGAGCTAAAAATAGAAAAAATTTAAAACGCCCATATCTCCAAAACTGCACGGCACTGAGAATTTTTATTTGGTGTGCAGCTTCCTTAGGACCAACAGAAAGGATTGGTAAAAAAAAATTGCCATCGGTTTTATCATAGGGTACAGTTTCGGGACTTTGAAAAAGTGCTGAGTCAGCACTTTTTAACACTGTAGGCAATGGGAAAAACATTAAAAAATCTTCTTCTCCAGATCCAGCAGGCAGAATCTTTTGATATTTGGTATGCAACATTGTAGGGTGGATCTGATTCAAGTTTGTTCAAATCGGCCCCCTGGGTTCATATTTGGGCTCAGTATAGGAGCCCGATTTCGAACTTAGTGCATTTCAGGCAAATTTCTTAAAAAATCTTCTTCTCCAGATCCAGCAGGCAGAATCTTTTGATATTTGGTATGCAACATTGTGGGGTGGATCTGATTCAAGTTTGTTCAAATCGGCCCCCTGGGTTTATATTTGGGTTCAGTATAGGAGCCCAAATTTGAACTTACTGCATTTCAGGCAAATTTCTTTGAAAATCTTCTTCTCCAGATCCAGCAGGCAGAATCTTTTGATATTTGGTATGCAACATTGTAGGGTGGATCTGATTCAAGTTTGTTCAAATCGGCTCCCTAGATTCATATTTGGGCTCACTATAGGAGCTCGAATTCGAATTTAGTGCATTTCAGGCAAGTTTCTTCAAAAATCTTCTTCTCCAGATCCAGCAGGCAGAATCTTTTGATATTTGGTATGCAATGTTGCGGGGTAGATCTGATTCAAGTTTGTTCAAATCGGCCCCCTGGATACATATTTGGGCTTACTATAGAAGCCCGAATTCGAACTTAGTGCATTTCAGGCAAATTTCTTAAAAAATCTTCTTCTCCAGATCCAGCAGGCAGAATCTTTTCATATTTGGTAAGCAACATTGTGGGGTGGATCTGATTCAAGATTGTTCAAATCGGCCCCCTGGGTTAATATTTGGGCTCAGTATAGGAGCCCGATTTCGAACTTAGTGCATTTCAGGCAAATTTCTTAAAAAATCTTCTTCTCCAGATCCAGCAGGCAGAATCTTTTGATATTTGGTATGCAACATTGTAGGGTGGATCTGATTCAAGTTTGTTCAAATCGGCCCCCTGGGTTCATATTTGGGCTCAGTATAGGAGCCCGATTTCGAACTTAGTGCATTTAGGCAAATTTCTTAAAAAATCTTCTTCTCCAGATCCAGAAGGCAGAATCTTTTGATATTTGGTATGCAACATTGTGGGGTGGATCTGATTCAAGTTTGTTCAAATCGGCTTCCTAGATTCATATTTGGGCTCACTATAGAAGCTCGAATTTGAACTTAGTGCATTTCATGCAAATTTCTTAAAAAATCTTCTTCTCCAGATCCAGCAGGCAGAATCTTTTCATATTTGGTAAGCAACATTGTGGGGTGGATCTGATTCAAGTTTGTTCAAATCGGCCCCCTGGGTTTATATTTGGGCTCAGTATAGGAGCCCAAATTTGAACTTAGTGCATTTCAAGCAAATTTATTAAAAAATCTTCTTCTCCAGATCCAGCAGGCAGAATCTTTTGATATTTGGTATGCAACATTGTGGGGTGGATCTGATTCAAGTTTGTTCAAATCGGCTTCCTAGATTCATATTTGGGCTCACTATAGAAGCTCGAATTCGAACTTAGTGCATTTCAGGCAAATTTCTTAAAAAATCATCTTCTCCAGATCCAGCAGGCAGAATCTTTTGATATTTGGTATGCAACATTGCGGGGTGGATCTGATTCAAGTTTGTTCAAATCAGCCACCTGGATTCATATTTGGGCTCACTATAGAAGCTCGAATTCAAACTTAGTGCATTTCGGGCAAATTTCTTCAAAAATCTTCTTCTCCAGATCCAGCAGGCAGAATCTTTTGATATTTGGTATGCAACATTGCGGGGTGGATCTGATTCAAGTTTGTTCAAATCGGCCCCCTGGATTCATATTTGGGCTTAATATAGAAGCCCGAATTCGCACTTAGTGCATTTCAGGCAAATTTCTTCAAAAATCTTCTTCTCCAGATCCAGCAGGCAGAATCTTTTGATATTTGGTATGCAACATTGCGGGGTGGATCTGATTCAAGTTTGTTCAAATCGGCCCCCTGGATTCATATTTGGGCTTAATATAGAAGCCCGAATTCGCACTTAGTGCATTTCGGGCAAATTTATTAAAAAATCTTCTTCTCCAGATCCAGCAGGCAGAATCTTTTGATATTTGGTATGCAACATTGTGGGGTGGATCTGATTCAAGTTTGTTCAAATCGGCTTCCTAGTTTCATATTTGGGCTCACTATAGAAGCTTGAATTCGAACTTAGTGCATTTCAGGCAAATTTCTTAAAAAATCTTCTTCTCCAGATCCAGCTTCAGAATCTTTTCATATTTGGTAAGCAACATTGTGGGGTGGATCTGATTCAAGTTTGTTCAAATCGGCCCCCTGGGTTTATATTTGGGCTCCATATAGGAGCCCAAATTTTAACTTAGTGCGTTTCAGGCATATTTCTTAAAAAATCTTCTTCTCCAGATCCAGCAGGCAGAATCTTTTGATATTTGGTATGCAACATTGTAGGGTGGATCTGATTGTGATTCATGAACGTATTTATTTGTAAAGTTGATAGAATCTTAGACAAAATTTGCAGAAAAGATCTACTATAGAAGGGGTGGTATCCAGGGTGAACCGTTTACCCAAATCTAGCAGTACTAATGCATTATTCACACAAATCTTCGTTCAAATTTTATGACCCCTCATTGGAACACACGCATTCAGCTCATTCCAACAAAGGTCATATGCCATGTTTTTGAGACAAAGGAATAAAAATTTTAGTTATTCATGAAATTTTTAGGCAACTGTTGTCTGTTATTCACATTGCTTCATGAAATTTCAGTACTTTTAGAAGTTACCTCAGTAATCAAGGGTTAATTCCCCTTAATTAAATGTCGCCTCTAAAAAACAACCACTTTGCATATCTTACCTTTTTACCAGCATAACTGCCAAAACTTGTCAGCATTCTTCGCAAAAATCGCTATTCAAATTTTAATTTTTGTCTCTTAAACATACATGTACTTATCGCTTGTAAATACCCCATTGGAATGAGCTTTTTGAGCTCATTCCAATGAGAGGTCGCACACCATGCTTTTTGAGTCAAAAAAGCAATTTTTTTAGTTATTCCAGAATTTCGTACGTAAAACACAGCTTTATGACTTCACATTAAAATGAGCTCTCTAAGCTTGTTCCAATCAACATTCACGCACTATGTCTTTCACACAAAAAATAAAATTTTCCATTTATTCAGGAATTTTGTTTGCAAGAACACTCTTACCCCCCCCCCCCCCCCCCCCCCCCCCCCACAAACACACACACACACACACAAACACAGACACACACATCTAAAAGTTCGTCAGCAAAAAAACAGTTACTTCAATTTTTAAATGCATTATAGGAACAACTTGCCTAATCAAATTTAAATACTTTTGCATCATTCTGTATCTAGAACAAACCATTTACCATATCTTTACGCAAAATTCTCCAGCATCATTCACAAAAAAACACCATTATTTATATATTCACATTTCTGTCTCAAAAATATACCTGATCTTCCCATACCCCTATTGGAATAAGCTGTTTGAGCTTGTTCCAATGATGATAAAAAAAAATAAAATTTGTGAAAATTTTTGTTTTCTTGCATGCAAATATATACATGTAGCACATGGAAGATAACCACAGTTGGGGAGAGATGTCCAAGGCTATCTCTTCACATTCCTTGTTTGTGCTTCATGCTAAACCAGTTTGTCTGCAGAGATAAATTTGCTTTATTAAAAATCATTGGAGATTGGCCACACACCAATGATTTTAAATAAAACTAATTTTAGGTAACAAATGTTGAACTTCAAACAAAATCTATCACTCAACCAGTTAATGTTGATGAGGCATGACATGGTGAAGGTGACCTAAAATACTTCTTAGAGTCACTTTGTCAGGTGAGCGATTAAGGCCACGTGGGGCCTCTTGTTTCTTTCCACACTGCACCTCCGCACCTGTGCTGACAAACGTATTCACACATCGTAATGTTCTGTGTATATATTTATAGCTGAGCTGTATAAAGTATAGTGTATAGACAATGCAGTATTAGTATCATGCCAGTATCGATTTATCTACCGAAAGAATCTTAAAAACCTGAAATTTCAGTACTGAACTACTCCCAACAAGCCACTTATTAGCTCACCTGACTGAAAGTCAGGGTGAGCTTTTCTGATCACTTTTTGTTCATCTCCGTAGTCTGTCGTCCGTCGTATGCCGTGAAGGTGGTGTTTGGGTCATTTTCTCCCAAGCCACTGGCTGCAGTTCAATGAAAATTTACACGAGTAGCAGTTATATAGGGGCATTTGGGTTTTTCTTCAAATTGGGTTTCTGCTCATATAGAGGAGGGGCGTGGGGCCAAAATGCACTAAATTTTTAAAAATCTCCTCATGAACCAGCTGTAGCAGAGACTTGGTATTTGGTATGCAGCTTCCATTTGAGGTGTAGAATCAAGTTTGTTAAAGAGAAGTTTGCCGGGCAATATTTACCTTTGTTCTGGGAGGGGCAAGAATTTTTGCCCCTCCCAAAATTTCTATTTTCCAAACCGAGAGGCAGATTTGAACCAAATTTGATACAAGGGCTTATTGGGTCAAAAGTACTTAATTTATGTCCAAAATGTATTTTCCCATCGCCCCATGGGAACCACAGGAGCTAAAAATAGAAAAAAATTAAAACGCCCATATCTCCAAAACTGCACGGCACTGAGAATTTTTATTTGGTGTGCAGCTTCCTTAGGACCAACAGAAAGGATTGGTAAAAAAAAATTGCCATCGGTTTTATCATAGGGTACAGTTTCGGGACTTTGAAAAAGTGCTGAGTCAGCACTTTTTAACACTGTAGGCAATGGGAAAAACTGAAAATTCTTATTTGGAGTGAAGCTTCCTTAGGACCAACAGAATGGAATGGTAAAAAAATTGCTATCGGTTTTATCATGGGGTACTTTTCTAGGACTTTCGAAAAAGTGCCGTGTCAGCATTTTTTAACACAGTGTGTAATGGGAAAAACATTTAAGACTACTTTTCTCCCAAACCAGTGTTCCAAAAGTTTTCAAATTTCACATATAACAACTTAGGAAGATTGTTTCACATGTTTATTGAAACCAATTCCCTGGGTCCATATTTGGGCTCTCTATGGGAGCCCAAAAGTTTAAATTAGTGCAGTATGAGGAATATTCTTTAAAAATCTTCTTCAGATCTACCAATAAGAATCTTTTGATATTTGGTATGCAGCATTCTTAGGGGATGAGATTCAAGTTTGTTCAAGCTAAGTCCCTGGGTTCATGTTTAGGCTGAAAATTTGGGGTCCCAGTCCAGACTTAAAAATTTTGGACCAAAATCCGGAAATTAGTTTTTGGTTTTTCAAGTGTTTTGGTCAATTTTAAGAAGAAGAAAGAAAAATTTTAGTCTGAAAATATTTTGTTTGGGACTTCGAAAATTTCCGAACAGAAATAAAAAAAAATCTGTTTTTTATGCGTTTATCTCAATTTTGGGAAGTAAAAGTGCATGAATTGAAAAGAGAAGGAAAATCCTGTGTATTGTGTGGGCACAATCGCTTCATCTAGTTGGTATATGCTTTTCTTAGGAAGGGCGTATGCAGCTTAGTCTAAATATGAAACCAGGAACTTGACTTGAATATCATGTCAGGTGAGTGCCCTCAGGCCCCCCTGGGACCTCTTGTTGAAAAGGGAATATGTTTTCTTTTTTGGAATTCATATTAAAAAAATTCCATAATCCAGTATCATTATTTCCATTAACTCCTTCAATACTGCACCCTTTGTAACATATAACCAATTAACCCTGTGCATTTTTCAGCCTCCGTCAGTGGGTTTGTTTTTATGTTTTATGTGATATAGCAGCTATCAGCTAATCCTGTGCAAGGCCCATGGTTAGTTGGTGTATGTTTGCTTAGCAACCAACTGGGGAGCATGGTGGCTCAGTGGTAGACTGTTGGGACTTCTATGCTGGAGGTCCCAAGTTTGCTCCCTGTCCGGGACGACCCGCATTGTGTCCTTTGACAAAGCACTTTATCCTTGCCTACATGGGGGCATGATGGTGCCATGTACTAAGGCGTACCGCATGGTGCACATGTCTTCAACCACTGTAACCCTGCTTGATCGGAGCTTGAACAAAGTTCGAATGTTGAGGAGCTGACAGTTGCTCATCGATGCTCAATGGTTCTCTCTGGGCACTCCAGCTTTCTCCACCAATAAAACTCACGGTCATGATTAGCCATTGGGCAAAAGTATGTGACTGCACAGGGTCAGTCATTCTACTTTTTGGTTTTAAGTAAGCTCATCCTCAATGATATGGCTAACCCTGTGCATTGTACTGCCCCAGTCAGTGTACATTTTCCTGCAATGTGATATGGCAGGTACCATTTTTTGATAACCAGAAAGTGTGATGCACAGTGTTAGTCAAGCTTTCTGGTTGAAAAAAAAATTAATTATTACCTGACCAATGAACCCTATGCACTGGACAACCTTATTTTTCCACCATTAGATAAAAATAGGTTTGACAACTAATTATTAACCAAAAATAACTGATGATAAGAGCACATGAACTACTTTTCATACCTTCATCATCATGAGTTAATAGTTGAGTTTCAGCATTCTAAGCATTCTAAGTCTTGGGCTACCATAGAACTGTGACCTACAGTTGGGTATTATACCAAAGATGAGCACTGTGGCTTAGTAGGTAGAGGTACAGGCCTCAAACCCAGAGATCATCAGTTCAAATTCCACCAGCAGCAACAGCACTGTGTCCTTGGGCAAGACACTTCACCCCATTGCCCAGATAGGGGCATGGTGGCATTGTGCACTAAGGCATACTGCACATCGATGGAGCACCTGTCTTCAACCAATGCTGACCCTGCTTGTGTGGAGTTAGTATGTTGGGGAGCTGACAGTTGCAAGCTATTGCTTGGTGGTTCTCTCTGGGTACTCTGGCTTCTTGCACCTGTAAAACTGTCTTGGTCATGATTAGCCATTGTGCAAAAATATGTGACCTTAAACACCAATAAATAAATAAATAAATAAATAAATAAATAAATAAATAAATAAATAAATAAATAAGTATACCAAAGATACTGTGCCAATACCAAGGTAAATCACCAAACTCCTTTACCATCACAGAGCCTAAAATATTCAATACCACCCTGCTCTGTTTGTATGAGCATTTTATCCTCCACCCCCACCATACAGAGCAGGGATATAGGAATGAGTTCTATCTGTCCATCGTTCCATCTGTGTGTCCATCTGCCTTTCCTTCCAACTGAAATTTCATTTCTTACGGAAAAAGTCACATTTCAATAAACTATGGCATGCTTTGTATTAATAATGTATTGGACAAGTTATTTATTTATTGGTGTTTAAGGTCACATACTTATGCACAATTGGCTAATCGTGACCATGGCAATTTTACGGGGGTCCCCATGGGAACCCTGGGAAGTGAAGCAGTGCTTGTTTACTGTGGTAAACCAGCTCTGTTTCACTGGTAAAATAGGACCCAGTCACCAATGCTTGGGTGCGAGTCCTCTAAAATAGGCAACATGGGGTATAAATGATTGACTGACCTTGACTTTATCTCCATGTTGTGGTTATGATTAGTCATTGTGCAGAAGTATGTGACCATAAACACCAATAAATAAATAATAAATAGTTTTATGGGTGGAGGAAGCTGGAGTACCCAGAGAGAACCACGTGCATCGACGAGCAACTGTCAGCTCCTCAACATTGAAACTCTGTTCAAGCTCCACTCAAGCAGGGTTACAGCGGTTGAAGACATATGCACCATCGACGTGCAGTACGCCCTAGTTCACGGCATCATCGTGCCCCCATGCAGGCAACCGGGATAAAGTGCCTTGCCCAAGGACACAACGGAGGTCGTCCCGGACGGGGATCAAACTCGAGACCTCTAGCATAGAAGTCCAACAGTCGACCACTGAGCCAGTATGCTCCCAATTGGACAAGTTTAAAAATAATCACTCTTTGTTGGTTCTGTTTTACTCTGAATTTTTCTGCTTCCTGAAAAAATTGTGGGAGCGCATATAATTGCTGCCCTGTCCATCTGTCTGTCTGTCCATCGTACTGTCCATCCATCTATCTGCCCATCCCATTTGTCCATCCAAAACATATAGTTTCCTGTCAATAACTTTAGGATGACTGAACAAAATGAAACAAAATTTTATTCATAGGTTTATAACCACAGAATACAAGTTGGGAATGATAGTGGGCTCGGTCCGGTATTTTTAGCTCAACTTCTCGTCCATCGGCATTCATACGTATCAACATCCACAATTTCCTTTGGCACACCTCACTGGTCACATTTATGATCAGATTGCTTTGAAAGTTGGTGTGCTTGTTTGTGGTGACCTCTAGATGAGAGCTATCGATTTTCTTCAATTTCCGTCCAAAAATGTTGCCAACGTTCTTAGAACTTAGTTTAGTCAGAAGACCTCAATATTTCCCTTTGGTACACCCTACAGGCCACATTTATGATCGGATTGCTTTGAAACCTGGCATGCTTGTTTGGGGTTACCTCTAGATGGGAGCTCTCGATTATCTTCCATTTCCGTCCAAAAATGTTGCTGCTGGCAACGACCTTTGATGAACTAAGTGCACATATGCATCAATATTTCCCTTTGGCACACCCTGCAGGGCACATTTATAATCGGATCAATTTAAAACTTGGTATACTTGTTTGGGGTGACCTCTAGATGGGAGCTATTGATTTTTTTCCATTTCCGTCAAAAAATGTTGCTGCTGGCAACGACCTTTGAAATTCCTTTAGTCAGGCATGAATATATTCCTTTGGCAAACCCTACAGGACACATTTATGATCAGATCGGTTTGAAACTTGGTATACTTGTTTGGGGTTACCTCCAGATGGGAGCTGTAAAATGCATGGATTGCTCTTACATTGGCACACACAGTTCTGTTATGTTGAAGTTTCACCAAATAACATTGGAACTAATTATCTTCAAATTTACCATTTCAAGTTTGTCAAGTTGAGCTACAGTGTCATTGACACTTTCATTTGGCAGAATAATGACCCTTTTCCAACTTAACATGTTGATATTGGTCTCCAGATGGTAACTTGAGTTTTTGGTGTCTGATTTCAATCGAACTTGGATTATAGCTTACTGTAGACAATATACTAGATGGGTTTGATTTTGAGTGTGGTGCGATAATTATACCCCCACTTTCGAAGAAAATGGGGGTATACTGGATTACATGTGACCGTCTGTCCGTCCGTCCGTGTGTGAGTCCGTCCAAAAATATTCAGAACTTAAGTAAATTATTATTTTTAGCTCAACTTTGACAAAGTCAAATTTGAGCTATTGTCATGGCCCATCGTCCGTCGTCCGTCCGTCCGTCCGTCCGTCCGTCCGTCAGTCCGTCCGTCCGTCCGTACGTCAACAATTGGCTATGGCTCGGGCTAGAGGTCGTATTTATGAACCGGTCTTTTTGAAACTTCTTGTGTACCTTTGTTATGACCCTGGGACGGGAACGAGTGTTTTTAGGTGTGGTCCGAAATTCAAGATGGCTGCCAGCGGCCATTTTGTACCGATGATGCAAAAATCAGTTTTTTGTACAGAACTTCTGTATGAAAGTTCTGATTTGAATAAAGTTTTGTATAAATGTTTAGTACCATGGGATACATCACATATAATACGGGTTTTTTTCTCGTGCGTAAATTGTGCAAATTAGACTGACTTTGATTTATTTAGTGTTACTTTCAGAGCTGTAAGTGCCAAGCTGCTATGGCTCGGGCTAGAGGCCGTATTTATGAACCGATCTTTACGAAACTTCTTGGGTACCTTTGTTATGACTGTGGGACAAGAACGAGTGTTTTTGGGTGCGGTCCAAAATTCAAGATGGCTGCCAGCTGCCATTTTGTACCGACGATGCAGAAATCTGTTTTTTGTACAGAACTTCCATATGAAAGCTCTGATTTGAATAATTTTTTGTATGAATGTTTAGTACCATGGGATACATCACATATAATACGGGTTTTTTTCTCGTGCGTAAATTATGCAAATTAGACTAACTTTGATGTTTTTTGGTGTTACTTTCAGCACTGTAAGTGCAAATGCCAATACGGCTCGGGCTAGAGGCCGTATTTATGAACCGATCTTTACGAAACTTCTTGGGTACCTTTGTTATCACCGTGGGACGAGAACGAGTGTTTTGGGGTCCGGTCCGAAATTCAAGATGGCCGATGGCTGCCATTTTGTACGAAATTTGGTGCAATCAGATTTTTGCACAGAACTTCCATATGAAAGCGCTGATTTGAATAATTTTTTGTGTGAATGTTTAGTACCATGGGATACATCACATATAATACGGGTTTTTTTCTTGTGCAGAAATTATGCAAATTAGATGAACTTTGATTTTTTCAGTGCTGCTTACACACAGTAAGTACACATGTCAATACGGCTCGGGCTAGAGTCTGTATTTATGAACCGATCTTCACGAAACGTCTTGGGTACCTTTGTTATCACCTTGGGACGAGAACGAGTGTTTCTGGGTGCGGCCCAAAATTCAAGATGGCTGCCAGTGGCCATTTTGTATCGAAATTAGGTCTAATCAGTTTTTTGTACACAACTTCTATATGGCTCAGGCTAGATGCCGTATTTATGAACCGATCTTTACGAAACTTCATGGGTACCTTTGTTATTACCGTGGGATGAGAATGAGTGTTTTTGGGTGTGGTCCGAATTTCAAGATGGCCACCAGCAGCCATTTTGTACCAAAATTAGTGCAATCAGTCTTTTGTACAGAACTTCTGTATGAAAGTTCTGATTTGAATAAATTTTTGTATGAATGTTTAGTAACATGGAATACATCACATATAGTACAGGTTTTTTTCTCGTGCAGAAATTATGCAAATTAGATGAACTTTGATTTATTCAGTGCTACTTATACTCTGTAAGTGCACATGTCAATACGGCTCGGGCTAGAGGCTGTATTTATGAACCGATCTTCACAAAACTTCTTGGGTACCTTTGTTATCACCTTGGGACGAGAACGAGTGTTTCTGGGCGTGGTCCAAAATTCAAGATGGCTGCCAGTGGCCATTTTGTACCGAAATCAGGTCCAATCAGTTTTTTGTCACAACTTCTACACAGCTCATATTTGTGAACTGATCTTCACGAAACTTCTTGGGTACCTTTGTTTTCACCTTGGGACAGGAATGAGTGTGTTTTGGGGTGCCTTTGTTATCACTGTTCTATGAGAACAAATATTTTGGGGTTCAGTCAGACCCACTCTGGGACTCAAAGATTTTTTTCTAGTTTAGCATCTGACTGTCACCCACCTTTACAATACTTTACCTATACATTTGTTACAGGCAACGCTCAGTATTTATGTACAGACCGTTACAATACTTTATATGTACCTTTGTTATCAGGTCATTACCTAGATGTTTGTCATTGCTGTGTCACATACTATACATGTACATGTCTTCGTCTTGACAAGTTGAGCTACAGTGTCATTGACACTTTCATTTATAATATTTGTTGGTCATAGGTATGCCCACACTAGTTATTTTTTTTTTATTATTGTTTTTTAGCTCACCTGACTGAAAGTCAGGGTGAGCTTTTCTGATCACTTTTCGTCTGTCGTCCGTCATCCGTTGTCTGTCGCCTGGTGTCCGGTGTGAAGGTGGTGTTTGGGCCATTTTCTCCCAAACCACTGGCTGCATATTAATGAAATTTCATGTGAGTAGGGGTTATATAAGGGCATTTTGATTTTTTGTCAAATTAGGTTTCGGCTCATATTGAGCAGAGGGATGGGGCAAAAATGCTCCAATTCTTAAAAAATCTTCTTCTCAAGAACCAGCAATAGTAGAGACGTGATATTTAGTATGCAGCTTCCTTTTGAGGTGTAGACCCAAGTTTGTTCAAGACAAGTTTGTCGGGCATTATTTGCCTTCGTTATGGGAGGGGCAAACATTTTGGCCACGCCTAAAATTTCTATTTTCAGAACCGTCTGATCGATTTGAACCAAATTTTATATGAGATGATAATGGGTCATAAGTAGTTGATTGACGTAAAAAAAATTTTTCTCATTGCCCCATGGGAACCTCGGGAGCTAAAAATAGGAAAAATCTTAAAACTGCCATATCTCCAAAACTACACGGCACAGGGAATTCTTATTTTGCATAAAGCTTACTTTTATACAGTAGAATAGTATGGTTAAAAAAAATCCCTATCGGTTTGATCACAAGGTACTTTTTTCAGGACTTTGAAAAAGTGCTGAGTCAGCACTTTTTAACACTGCAGGCAATGGGAAAAAGATTAAAAAATCTTCTCCAGATCCAGCATGCAGAATCTTTTGATATTTGGTATGCAACATTGTAGGGTGGATCTGATGCAAGTTTGTTCAAATCGGCCCCCTGGGTTCATATTTGGGCTCAGTATAGGAGCCCGATTTCGAACTTAGTGCATTTCAGGCAAATTTCTTTAAAAATCTTCTCTGCTTATGGTATAGGCTTTAAAAAAGGGATTCAATGATATTTCTCACATTCTCCTTTTTAGAGTTATCCCACTTTTTTGACTTAGAAATTGTAGGAAATAGACATTATTTGTCTGTTCAGCCTGCATCTCAGGTATGGGTTATCGGATCTTGGTGAAATATGGCATGCAGTTTGCCTATAACAAAGGCATCTGCCTCATTGCATAAAACTTCCAAACACCAAACAATTTACCATACCTTTTGACTTAGAAATTGTTGGAAATTGTTGAAAACTTTCGAAGAAAATGGAATGGGGGAGGAGATACACTGGATTGTGTCCGTCCATCTGTGCATCTGTCCGTCAGTCCATACAAGAATATTCATAAATGATATTTGTTGGTCATAGGTATGCCCACACTAGGCGCTACACCACGTGGGGGTATGCACCGGACAAAAGTCCACCTCATGTATTTGTTTGAGTTATGGCCCCTTTTTTGACTTTGCTAACCACTACTACAGGGGGTGGGTGGGGGGCAGGGGTATAACCACCCTTAGAGCATCTGTTGGGTGTGCCAACTCATTGCCCTTGTTTATGTTTATTATGCCCTCTACTTGGTGTGAGGGGGTATCTAGTGGAGAGATGTGTCCGTCCAACATATTTGCTGCTCTAGCTCATTATTTGTCGGATTCAAATAATTTTTGCCATGCTTGTCCGTCAGCATGGGGGAACAGATCCTACATCAGAATTAACATCTTTGCATAAATATTTACAGAGTTATTTGCCCTTGTTTAACTTGGGAGATGATTGAAAAATGTATCCGTCCAACATATTTGCTGTTCTAGCTCCATCATCATACGTTGGATTGAAATAATTTTTGCCTTGCTTGTACCTCAACTTGGGGGAAGAGATCCTGTGTTTGTTCCTCAGTATGGGGAAGGGGTCCTTCAGTAGAATTAATATCTTCGCATGAGCATTTACAGTGTTATTTGCCTTTGTTTAACTTTGGGGATGATTGAAAAATGTGTCTGTCCAACATATTTGCTGCTCTAGCTCTGTCATTATACGTTGGATTGATATAATTTTTGCCATGCTTGTACCTCAACATAGGGGAAGAGATCCTACTGCAGAATTAATATTTTTGCATAAACATTTGCAGAGTTATTTGCCCTTGTTTCACTTAGGGGATGATTGACAAATGTTGTCACGCACGTTTCCTGGCAATAACTTTTGTATTGTTGATCGCATGATGCTCATACTTCTCATGTTGGTTGCAAATAATGGGGCAATGATGGGGGAACGGATCCCACAGTAGAATTAACATATTTGCATAACATATACAGAGTTATTTTCCCTTGTTTAACTGTTTAACTTAGGGGATTATTATTGAAAAATGTGTCCGTCCAACGTATTTGCTGTTCTAGCTCGGTCATCATACGTTGGATTCAAATAATTTTTACCATACTTGTTCCACAGCATGGGGGAACAGATCCTACAGTAGAATTAATATCTTCGCATGAGCATTTACAGTTTTATTTGCCCTTGTTTAACTTGGGGGATGATTGAAAAATGTGTCTGTCCAACATATTTGTTGCTGTATCTCTGCCATCATACGCTGAATTGAAATAATTTTTGCCATGCTTGTACCTCAACATGGGGGGAAGAAAACATAGCATACAGGGAACAGAAATTAACATATTCTCAATTATCACAATTCTTGTCGTATTTCATAACCCCTTTCATAAACATTGAACATTATCCTTTTCATCAAACACAATGGTGGGGGTGGGGGGGGGGGGGGGGGGTGCGCAGTGGCTCAGTAGGTAGAGGTGCAGGCTGCAAGCCAAGAGGTCGTCGCTTCGAATCCCACCTGCGGCAATTGCATTGTGTCCTCGGGCAAGACACTTCATCCCAATTGCCCACGTGAGGGCATGGTGACGCTGTGTACTAAGGCATACTGCACGTCGATGGTGCACCTGTCTTCAACCAATGCTAACCCTGCTTGTGTGGAGTTAGTATGTTGGAGAGCTGACAGTTGCTCACCGTTGCTCGGTGGTTCTCTCTGGGTACTTCGGCTTCCTCCACCCGTAAAACTGTCAAGGTCATGGTTAGCCATTGTGCAGAAATATGTGACCTTAAACACCAATAAATAAATAATAATCAAGCACAACACACAATCAAGTTAAGCTACAGTGTCATTGACACTTTCATTTGATTATGCATTGTTGGTGTCTAGAGGAAATTTCCTTTCGATTTCAGACCAGTCAGCTGAACCAAGATGGCCACCAGTGGCCAATTCATTATGGCGGCAGCCAATTCATTATGGCGGCTATCTTGAATTTGGTTTCCACGCAATAAGCAATTAATACTGATTTGAATAAATTTCATTTTTTGGTTATGCATTATTGGTGTCTAGAAGAAGCTTCCTTTTGATTTTGGCTGTACCCCTAAGATGGGGGGGGGGGGGGGAGGGGGGGGCACGGTGGTGTTGCCGTAACCGGTTCTCGTGAGATCACCGAAGTTAAGCAACGTCGAGTCTGGTTAGTCCTCAGATGGGTGACTGTCTGAACGGTCGATTCAGACTCCCATGTTGTGTCCTTGGGCAAGGCACTTCACCCCCAATTGTCCACGTGGGGGAACGATGACGCCGTATACTAAGTGTACTGCACGTGGATGGTGCGCATGTCTTCAACCAATCTAACTTACAATGTTGGGGAGCTAGCAGCTGCTCGTCACTGCTCAGTGGTTCTCTCCGGGTACTCTGGCTTCCTCCACCCATAGAACTGATCATGATTAGCCATTGTGCATAGGTGTGTGATATTAAACACCAATAAATAAATACATAAATAAAAAAAATACCTCCGAGAGGCAAGAATTGATTTGTAACGATTTTTCAGGGTTTATGTTAAGGTTTATGGTCAATTAACGGCTGGGGTTAGCATTGCCCCCTCGTCAGGTTTATCTTGGGGGATCTAACCATGTTTATTTCCCCCCAAAAAATTCCCCAAAAAACACTTTTTAGCAGTTGTCCGAACGTTTTTTGGAAAAAATTAAGCCCTCAACTCATGTTTTTAAGAACGTCTGTCCATCCGTCTGTCCGTCCGTCCATCAGTAACAACTTTGGACCTTCATATCTCAGTCAGTGGATGTTGGATTTAAATGATCTTTGGTATGCTTATAGACCACCATGGGGATATTCACAAGTAACAGATTTTGTCCATTTTTTTTCTAGAGTTATGGGCCTTTGTCTGCTTTTCTCAACTTAGAAACACCTTGGATACCGGTAGCGTTGCACCTTGTTTAATTTGTCATTGTGATATAATAATATTGACTGGAAATAACAATCAAGAAAAAATTGTTGCCTCTCAACTGTTAGGTAATTTATATTATCACCATTATGTTTATGTACACAATGTTGTATCATAGTCGAGCTCTTGTTTCTAAGGCCATATCTCAATGAGTCGAAATGTATGAGTTGAGTTCTTGTTTTTAAGGTCATATCTTGACGAGACGACATATAGCCTTACAAACAAGAACGAGACTCTGATACAACATTTTGTACATAAACATAATGATGATAGATTTATCTTACAATATTAACTGTAATAACTTGATTAACCCTTTACCCAATGAATAGGCTGCATCCTCCCACATAATTTACAAATTGAGCAGTTGAAAGAACATTAATTTTCTAAAACTTTCAACAAAATCATATCCTGTGACCCCTTATTCGAACAATCTCGTTAACCTTTCACCCAATGAATCGGCCACATCTGCACTTGTAATATGCAAATTCTGCGGCTGAAAAAATATTATTATGCCAAAAATTTAAACAAAACCATATCATGTGACTCATCTTTGGAATGAGCTCATCGTTCCAATGAGAGTCACATGTTATGGTTTTGTTGAAATTTTTTGAAAAATTGATATTTAAAATAATAAATTTGGATTTTGTCAGCATTGGGTTCCAGTGAGGTGTCACATATGGTTTTGTTGAAATTTTGGAAAATATTTTTTACGAAAATAATTAAAATAATAAATTGTAATATTATGTGCATTGAGAAAAGGATTAACAGTAGTATTGTGCGGTTTTATTTTTCTTGTTTCGGTTTGGTTTCGGTTCGGTTTTTTAAAAAAAACTCGGTTTATAGGTCGGTTTTCGGTTTTTTATAGTAAGACATCTGTAGTTTCCAACAGAAACTATGTAGTGTCGATATAATGCCCATACTGTCATATTTTCAATGATGATTTAATTGGCATTGCCTAGCATTTGTGCTAAGTGTATAAATGGCAGGCATTATCAAAACAAAATAATATAAAAGAAAATAAAATGTAACAGTGTTCGTAGAATATCACCACTCACCAATTCTAGGCACATGCCCCCCCCCCCCCCCCCACCTCTTGTCTTTAAGTTCAGGCATAGAGAGTCTATGATGAATTGATATTAACACATGGGTGTGAAAAGATCTAATTCACAATTTCCCAGGGCTCTGTTCAGTGCTCACTCCTGGGTGGGGCCCTGGGCAGCCTAACAAAATGACCCTACCAGGCAATGCAAATAATAACAAGCATTGCCAAGTGGGTCACCTAGACACCCATCCTAACATATTTGACAATGAACTGATGTATGGACTCTATTCAATATCCCCCCCCCCCCCCCCCCCCCCCCCACACACACACACACACAGTGGTGGCTAGTGCCACCACCCGCCCTAGTAAAATAATCAGCAGGAATGGGAAAGTCATATTGTTTTGTAGCTGGGTGAGCTTCAAAATGAACCACCAAATACCTATTGTTCCCCCCCCCCCCCCCCCCCCCCCCCCCACACACACACACACAAACCTCGCGCACGCAATGGTTTTAGCTCAACGGAATTGATTTCACAAATTCACTTGTGTACTGTTATATATTGTAACTTTTTGGCGTTTGCCTCTTGCCATTCCAATTTCTATTTCTACCGCTGATTTGTTCCTTTGGTTGGCCCCTTAAAGTAAGTTGTGTGGGAATGCAACCGTGGCACGTTGACAGCGATATTATGGAATGCAGCTTTTTCCCGTGGATATGGACGATTCGGTCTTGGGACGCTTTGGCCTTGGGACGTTTCGGTTCAAGACGTGTTGGCCTTCATATATTGAACTAAATAGAATAAGAACTTGCGGTTTCGTGTTTTTAGTGGGCCGAAGCCTTCAGGACAAATCGTCTAGGGTCGGAACATCCCAAGACTGAATTGCAGTAAAACCTCTTCCCTAAGCACATCAAGGGAGGCAACACACTACATCCGAAACACGTGGTGGAGCAACCCGTGACAAATGTTATTTTCCAATACGACAGTGAAATGCCAAGACCTTTTTCTGATATGATATTATTCCCTGTCCAACAGATTATAGATAAGTAATTTTAATTAAACTGATTGACTTTGTCATACAAACCTGTTCAAAAACGAAGCCAATTGCGTAAGGTATTTCCTGTAATCAGTGAAATGTAGGCGTGTTGGCTGTCTGTTTTGTCATTCTCACAGAAAACACAACCCATTTTTACGTAAACGATGTGTGATTGACAACTTGTCATACATCATTCATCATTCTTGAATGATCTGGACATGCTGCAGTGACCCCTTTACACCCAGAATGTGGCGTGCATTGACGACTCTGTTATTTCCTGACAAAGCTTGACATTTCAGACATTGTTAGTGCAAACTGAATAAAGAAAACATCTCTTCCCGACATTTTAGGAAAAAACCAAAACCGTACTCATTTACCAGTTACACGGTTTCGGTTTTCAAGCAAAAACGAAACCGACTTATAAAACCGGTAAACCGTACAACACTATTAACTAGCATTTTAATTTCAGACTTTCTTGAACTTTAGGGATCGTCAAATAAACTTACTGAGCATATACAATACATGTTCAACATTCCAAAAGATCGTGTGCTTTAATAGTATAACTATGTGTTGTTATAGCTTGAATACTTCCAGTAATTCAGATACAAAAACACAAAGGCAGTGTGGTTCCATAAATTAATAATTATACTTTCGAGAAGCATTTTTAGTGTAGTTGTGTTAACAACCAAGACCTATGGTTTGGCGACTGTCGGTGTGTGGGCGGGCTGGCATCCCTACATTGTTAGGGCAATAATTGAACAAACGGCCTCCAATTTGACCCTTTTTTTTTACCTGTTCAGTTTGTAAGTTACATTAGTGTATGCAGCCAATTCATTAGGTTAAGAGTTACTGCATCTTTGATCTGGGATTGACAGAGTCTCCTAACTTTGTGTCAGCTTTGTATCTGAATTATCCTGCAGACTTGACATCTCTAAAATATGCCCACCCATATACTTTTGCCCTCTTGTATTTCATGCAAACCCTGGGCTTATTCCTGGGTCAGTATGGTACGGTTACTGTAAGTTAAATGGTTAATAAGATAGAATAGTGGAGGTGCCCATCAATTCATTTCTGTTTAAGCAGTAAAAATAGTGAAGTTGAGCATTTAATTTTAACATAAAAGGAACGGTGTTAATGCATAAATACCACTTAAACAGTGTGAGAATTAAATATATAATTAAAAGTATGTTAAAAAGTAATGATTTTATAGTTACCTTTAGAAAAATCAGAAAACTGACACCCTGTTATTAATATTGGTTATGCTGTGACATAGTTTGAGAAAGGCTGTCTGGCTGAGTTCAACTTGTTCATTCAAAGGCTTTCATTTAAAATGTCATTGCTTGATGGTGTTGTGAACTCATTAACTGGTAGAGTGCTAAGTTATTTTTAGGCTTTCCCAAACCCAGTTTGGGAAAGACTATTGTTATTCTTCTTTTTCAAAATTTTTCTTCTCTATTTTTTTTTATTTTTATTTTTTATTTTTTTCCTCCCTGAATTTTGTCTGTTGAACTGCTGGAAAACAAGCTGTACTATTTTGACCAAATTTGGCACACTTATGTAATGTCATAAAATCTAGTGAAATGCAGTATCGTTATATCTGTGAAAATGCGTGTTTTCAAAATATTCTGCCAAAACCTTCAAAATTTCACCATTTTTCGAATGTCTCAAAATTGTTTACAGTTATTTAGCTCAAATTTTCCACACATTTAGAGCATAATATGATACACCACAATCACCACTCAGATCTTTAAACTTTAACCCCCACTGGCCAAAAATGACATGAATATAGTATTTTTCTTCAAAATTGACCAACTTCAAGGACAAATTTCTCTAATAACAAGGTTATTGTAACAATTATTTTGGTTTGGATAGATGCAACAATGATTGCAGAAGAAAGTTACTGTTTACCTTTTAATCTCAAATTTAACCCTCAAGCACAATGAGGGTGAGAATAAGAGTACCGTTTGAAAATGCCAAAATTAGCCAACTTTGGTTGCTTTTTCCATCATTTTGGCAAAGGGTTAATTTCAAACACTTTTTGTGTACGTATTCACAATTGACTACCGAGCATATTTGCTGTTGTAAGTTTGGTTGTAAAGTTTAACCCTATCCCATTCTGGTTGCATAAAAGTAGGTACCGTCCAAACAAATTCCAATTTTTTCAGAATTTGGTAAGTTTAGGTGACGATTTACTCCATTTTTAATTGCTTGAGCTCTGAATGTTTTCTATAGCTGCTTGCAGCAGTCAGAGTATGACAAATTTTGTTCTATATGTTATTATTAAAAGTTTAACCCTTAGCAGATTTCAGACTTCCCATAATGGTACTGTCGGAATATTTGTTATTTTTGCCAACTTCAAGAGCAAATTTTTCTAATTACAAGGTAGTTGTAATAATTATTTTGGTATGGCTAGATGCAACAATGATTGTGGAAGAAAGTTACTGTTTACTTCTTAATCTCAGATTTAACCCTCTAGCACAATGAGGGCGAGAATAAGAGTACCGTTTGAAAATGCCAAAATTAGCCATTTTTGGTTGCCTTTTCTAACATTTTGGAAAGGGTTAATTTCAAACACTTTTCATGTATGTATTCACAATTGACTATTGAGCATATCTGCTGTTGTTAGTTTGGTTGTAAAGTTTAACCCTATCCCATTCTGGTTGCATAAAAGTAGGTACCGTCCAAACAAATTCCAGTTTTTTCAGAATTTGGTAAATTTAGGTGGCGATTTACTCCATTTTTAATTGCTTGCGCTCTGAATGTTTTCTATAGCTGCTTGCAGCAGTCAGAGTATGACAAATTTTGTTCTATATGTTATTATTAAAAGTTTAACCCTTGGCAGATTTGAGACTTCCCATAAGGGTACTGTCAGAATAACTGTTATTTTCGCCAACGTTTACATGCACTTTCTCAGCACTGGAGCCATATTGTCACAAAAGCTTTTCCATGAGAGGATTGGGCCTTCATCGAAGAACAATTTTTGCTGTTATATATTTTAAAAGTTTTAACCTTCACCCAGTTTTCGAGGCCTTGAATTTGAGTGCCCTAAAATTCTTCATAAAATTGGCTAATTTGGAGTTCACTTTTCTTCCATTTTCGAAAGGAATATCGAAAAATGATTTACATGTTCATATTTACAATTGCCTACCAAGCATATTTGCTGTGAAAGTTTGGTTGTAAAGCTTAACCCTATGCTCCTTCTGTTTGCATAAAGATAGGTGCAGTACAAAAGACTCTCGTTTTCAGAATTTGGTAAGTTTAAGCGACGATTTACTCCATTCCTAATTGATTGAGCGCGAACATTTTCCATGGCTGTATGCAGCAGTCATAGTTTGACAACTTTTGTTTTATATGTCATTATTAAAAGTTTAACCGTTGGCAGATTCGAGACTGCCCATATGGGTATGGTCGGAATAATTTTAATTTTCATAAAATCACTGAATATTGATAAGCGTGCAGTAGTAGTTTGGAATAGAATATCCGAAAATGCTTTCGAAATTCGGATTCACAGTTCAATTCCAAGAATATTTTTTGTTATAAGGTTGCTGTAAAGTTTAATGCAATCCCTGTCTCAGATGCATAATGGTAGATGACGTCGAACAAAAACTCATTTTTTCAGAATTTCGTAGGTTTAAGTGACAGTTTACTCCATTCCCAATTCATTGAGCGCTGAATGTTTTCAATGCCTGCATGCAGCAAGCATAGCATGTCAACTTCTGTTTTATTCGTCATTATCAAAAGTTTAACCCTTGGCATATTTAGGAGTTCCCATGTGGGTATAGTCGGAATAATTGTTATTTTCGTAAAATGAATCCCTGAATATATTGGTAACCGTGCAGTGGCCTTTCAGTGGTGCTACATGAAGCCGCAAATAGTTAAGGCTGAAAAGTTCATCAAATAGACAAATATATACCTAACTCAGCCGGTGACAGGTAAATAATGAATGGAAAAGTCGTTGAATTGAGAATAAAGTAGGGACGAATCGTGCCCTCGGTTTCCACCTGATCCACGGTATTTCCACGCGGTCTCGGCTCTTGACAAAGATACTAAACTGTCGGGCAGGGACAGTAGGAAACATTCTGAGAATTTCAAGTTGCTGCCTTGCATGATCAGGACATAACTGGAATATATCCGACATTGTATCTGTAGGATATATTCCAATTATGTCCCGATCACTTCACCCTGACTGTCCGCATGGGGGCACCATGATGCCGTGTACTAAGGCATACTGCACGTCAATGGTACGCATGTCTTCAACCAATTATAACCATGCCTATGCTACAGTGCGGAGGCACTATGTTTGGGAGCTGGCAGCTGCTCGTCATTGCTCGGTGGTTCTCTCTGGGTACTCCGGCTTCCTCCACCCATACAACTGTCACCGACATAATATGACCTTGGCTGTTAATGTGTCGTTAAAACCTAATAAATAAATAAATAAACCCAGTACCAGTTTTGCTCGTACAAATATTAGTACCGTCAGACAAAATTCATTTTCGGATTAATTTCGTACTTTTCTGTACTCACCTTCCCTTAGTAAGATTGGTATACCTTTTCAATCTCAGATTTAACCCTCAAGCACAATGAGAGTGAGAATAAGTGTACCATTTGGAAATACCCAAATTATCCAACTTTGGTTACTCTCTACCATCATTTTGGAATGGGTTAATTTGAGACACTTTGCTTTGCTATATGCAGAGATGTTTAATCAATAAATCCAGCTTTAGTTATGTTCTGGGACTTAATGAAACATGTGCTTTGGCCACTTAAAAATAGCACTGTCTGCAAAAAATGACTTTGAGTGAATACTCACTTGTCCAAAAACAAAAAGGAAAGAGCTCTTTGAGCTTTCCAAAACTGCTTTCAAAAATCAATGGGGAATAAATTTTGTATTATATGTTTTGGTGTTCTGTGTTATCCAACACCAGTTTGGCCGTACAAATATGAATACCGCCAGGAAAGAAAGCACATTTTCTCAGTGGTAGACTGTTTGACTTCTGTGATAGAGGTCCCGAATTTGATCCCTATCTGGGACGACCCACGTAATATCTTTGGGCAAGGGCCTTTATCCCAGTTGTCAACATGGGGGCACGGTGATGCCATGTACTAAGGCGTACTGCATGTCAATGGTGCACATGTTTTCAACCGCTGGTACCTTGCTTCAGCGGAGCTTGAACATAATTAGAATGTTGAGCTGACAGTTGCTCGTCGATGCTCGGTGGTTCTCTCTGGGTCCTCCGACTTCCTCCACCCATAAAACTGTCACGGTCACGATTAGCCATTGTGGATAAGTATGTGACCATAAACACCAATAAATAAATACCGTCAGGGAAACCCTCTGTGAAATCCTTCTGTCATAAATAGCAAAGTAGTAATGTAATGCAAGAAATATTAAGCTGTTCAACACCCCTTTAATGAACTCATTTTGACTTGAACTGTACCCATCACTGTGTATACAAGCTCTCTAGATGGTTTAAACCATATCAAATAAACAACTAATTTGTGGGTGACAGTAACTCATATTACATGTATTTCATTGTATCTGAAACAGATGGGAGCGCGGTGGCTCAGTAGGTAGAGGTGCAGGCTGCAAGCCGAGAGGTCCTCGGTTCGAATCCCACCTGCGGCAACTGCGTTGTGTCCTTGGGCAAGACACTTCATTTCCATTGCCCGCGTGGGGGCACAATGACGCCGTGTACTAAGGCGTACTGCACGTCGATGATACGCATGTCTTCAACCAATCTAACCCTGCCTGTGCTGCAGTGCAGAGTTACGATGTTGGGGAGCTGGCAGCTGCTCGTCGTTGCTCAGTGGTTCTCTCCGGGTACTCCGGCTTCCTCCACCCGCAAAACTGTCACGGTCATGATTAGCCATTGTGCATAAATATGTGACCATAAACATTTATAAATAAATAAATATCTGAAACAGATATGTTGGAAAAATTCTGAAATCATGGAGTAGGAAGCTTACCATAGTTTGTTGACAAATCCCACACATTCACAAACAGACAGAATGATAGAGAATAAACTAATTATTGATATTTAAGGCCACTTTCAGCATCTACAGCTATATCATGACCATAATATAGGTATTTATTCAAGTCCAGGTATTCATTGCATAGGCGTACATGGCTATTTTTCAGGGGTGGGATGGAGGTGGTGGGGGGGGATGAACCCTTTTAGCCCGAAAATATTGAATCTCAGGAGGAAATGCCAAATGTGGGTATGGGAGGGAGGGGGGTCTCCCTCCCATTGATTACCTGGAGAGATCCATCGAGCAATGGCAAGCGACTCAGACTCCCCAACATACTAACTCCACAAAAGCAGGGTTAGCATTGGTTGAAGACAAGTGCACCCTCAAAGTACCCTTACTACACGTTGCCATCATGCCTCCCTCCCCCCCACGTGGGAAATTAAATTGGGATGAAGTGTGTTGCTCAAGGATATAATGTGGTTACCACAGGTGGGATTCGAACCGAGGACTTCTTGGATTGCAACAATCATCTCTACCTTCTGAGCCACTGTGTTCCCTTAAAATGCAGTAATAGAACTCTTTATATGTACTTGTGTGATTATAAATCAATAATATTAACGTGGATACGGTTCCACTGAATCAACATGTACAGTATAATGGTCAGTTTACTTGCAACTTCTAAGTGATGAGATAGGAAAACAACATTTTGTGTGGAAAACCAAAATGTTTTGTGGTCATTTTGGGCAACTAAATTGTCCGAAATTTTCTGGCATATTGGCTGAAAAATCGGCTCCTTCCTGACTCAGGGGTGTGTCGGGGCACAGTCCTTCATGAAACCCCGGCACATATGCCCATAATTCATATGTACTAATTTTTTCCACAGCAGAAAGGACATCGCTTGTTTTGCTTTCTATGCATGAAGATATTCTGTAATGCGGTATCGTCATATCTGTGAAAACACGTATTTTCAAAATATTCTGCCAAAACCTTCACAATTTCACGAATGTCTCAAAATTGTTTACAGTTATTTCGCTCAAATTTTCCACACGTTTACAGCATAATATGATACACCACAATCACAACTCAAATCTTTCAACATTAACCCCCACTTGCCAAAAATGACATGAATATAGATTTTTTCTTCAAAATTGACCAACTTCAAGGGCAAATTCTCTAATAACAAGGTCGTTGTAACAATTATTTCGGTTTGGATAGATGCAACAATGATTGAGGAATAAAGTTACTGTTTACTTTTTAATCTCAGATTTAACCCACTAGCACTATGAGGCTGAGAATAAGAGTACCATTTGAAAATGCCAAAATTAGCCATTTTTGGTTGCCTTTTCTATCGTTTTGGAAAGGGTTAATTTCAAACACTTTTCATGTACGCATTCACAATTGACTATCGAGCATATTTGCTGTTCTTAGTTTGGTTGTAAAGTTTAACTCTATCCCATTCTGGTTGCATAAAAGAAGGTACCGTCCAAAAAAATTCCAATTTTTTCAGCATTTGATAAATTTAGGTGGCGATTTACTCCATTTTTAATTGCTTGAGCTCTGAATGTTTTCTATAGCTGCTTGCAGCAGTCAAAGTAGGACAAATTTTGTTCTATATGTTATTATTAAAAGTTTAACCCTTGGCAGATTTGAGACTTCCCATAAGGGTACTGTCGGAACATTTGTTATTTTCCCCAACTTCAAGAGCAAATTTTTCTAATTACAAGGTAGTTGTAATAATTATTTTGGTATGGCTAGATGCAACAATGATTGTGGAAGAAAGTTACTGTTTACTTCTTAATCTCAGATTTAACCCTCTAGCACAATGAGGGCGAAAATAAGAGTACCGTTTGAAAATGCCAAAATTAGCCATTTTTGGTTGCCTTTTCTATCGTTTTGGAAAGAGTTAATTTCAAACACTTTTCATGTACGCATTCACAATTGACTATCGAGCATATTTGCTGTTCTTAGTTTGGTTGTAAAGTTTAACCCTATCCCATTCTGGTTGCATAAAAGTAGGTACCGTTCAAAAAATTTCCAGTTTTTTCAGAATTTTGTAAATTAAGGTGGCGATTTACTCCATTTTTAATTGCTTGAGCTCTGAATGTTTTCTATAGCTGCTTGCAGCAGTCAAAGTGTAACAAATTTTGTTCTATATGTTATTATTAAAAGTTTAACCCTTAGAAGATTTGAGACTTCCCACAAAGTTGCGGGGGTATAATGTTTTTGACTGGTCCGTCCATCAGTCCGTCAGTCCGTCAGTCTGTGAGTCCGTCAGTCAGTCCTACTTGTTTTCCAGACTTTTTTTCTACACCCTTCCAGATATTGAGCTGATTTTTGGTATGTGAGTCTAACATGGTGGCCTACAGATCAAGTTTGCATTTTGTTCCGCTCCTCTGATTTTTACCAAAATTACGGCCCTTGAACTCTGAAAAATTCATCAAAATTACAGTTTTCCGGACTTTTTTTTCTACACGCTTCCAGATATTGAGCTGATTTTTGGTCTGTTAGTCTGACATGGTGGCCTACAGATCATGTTTGCATTTTGTTCCACTCCACTGATTTTTACCGAACTTACGGCCCTTGAACTTTGAAAAGATCATCAAAATTACTGTTTTCCTGACTTTTTTTCTACACGCTTCCAGATATTGAGCTGATTTTTGGAATGTTAGTCATGACATGGTGGCCTACAGATCAAGTTTGCATTTTGTTCCGCACCACTGATTTTTACCGAAATTACGGCCCTTGAACTTTGAAAAGTTCATCAAAATTACAGTTTTGCAGACTTTTTTCCTACACGCTTCCAGATGTTGAGGTGATTTTTGGTATGTTAGTCTAATATGGTGGCCTACAGAACAAGTGTGGGTTTTGTTCCACTGATTTTACCAAAATTACGGCCCCATAGACTTTGAAAAGTTCAGCAAAATTACAGTTTTCCGGGCTTTTTCTCTACATTCTTCCAGATATTGAGCTGATTTTTTGGTATGTTTGTCTAACATGGTGGCCTACAGATTAAGTTTGCATTTGTTCTGCTCCACTGATTTTTACCAAAATTATGGCCCTTCGACTTTGAAAAGTTCATCAAAATTAGTTTTCCGGACTTTTTTCTACATTCTTTCAGATATTATCGAAATTACGGCCATTTTAGTATGTGAGTCTACCACAGTGACGTACAGATCAAGTTTGTATTTCGTTCTGCTTGGCTGATTTTTGCGGAAATTACGGGCCCTGGACTCTGAAAAATACAAGTAACAGATTTCTGGGTCATTTTCCTAAAAATTACAGTTTTCCGAGCTTGAAATATCGGGGCGCGTGGGGTATATGAGCGTGCTCACTAAGGTTCTATATTTATTAAAAGTTTAACCCTTGGCAGATTTGAGACTTCCCATAAGGGTACTGTCAGAATAATTGTTATTTTCGCCAACGTTTACATGCACTTTCTCAGCACTGGAGCCATAGTGTCTCAAAACCTTTTCCATGAGAGGATTGGGCCTTCATCCAAGAACAATTTTGCTGTTATATATTTTATTAAAAGTTTTAACCTTCACCCAGTTTTCGGGCCTTGAATTTGAGTGCCCTAAAATTCTTCATAAAATTGGCTAATTTGGAGCTCACTTTTCTTCCATTTTCGATAGGAATATTGAAACATGATTTACATGTTCGTATTTACAATTGCCTACCGAGCATATTTGCTGTTGTAAGTTTGGTTGTAAAGTTTGACCCTATGCTCGTTCTGTTTGCATAAAGACAGGTGCAGTCCAAAAAAACTCATTTTCAGAATTTGGTAAATTTAAGTGACGATTTACTCCATTCCTAATTGATTGAGCGCTGAACGTTTTCTATGGCTGTATGCAGCAGCCATAGTATGACAACTTTTGTTTTATATGTCATTATGAAAAGTTTAACTGTTGGCAGATTTGAGACTGCCCATATGGGTATGGTCGGAATAATTTTAATTTTCATAAAATCACTGAATATTGATAAGCATGCAGTGGTAGTTTGGAATAGAATATCCGAAAATGCTTTTGAAATTCGGATTCACAGTTCAATTCGAAGAATATTTTTTGTTTTTAGGTGGCTGTAAAGTTTAGCGCAATCCCTGTCTCAGATGCATAATGGTAGAGGCCGTCGAAAAAAACTAATTTTTTCAGAATTTTGTAGGTTTAAGTGACAATTTACTCCATTCCTAATTCATTGAATGCTGAATGTTTTCTATGCCTGCATGCAGCAAGCATAGCATGACAACTTCTGTTTTATACGTCATTATCAAAAGTTTAACCCTTGGCATATTTAGGAGTTCCCATGTGGGTATAGTCGGAATAATTGTTATTTTCGTAAAATCAATCCCTGAATATATTGGTAACCGTGCAGTGGCCTTTCAGTGGTGCTACATGAAGCCGAAAATAGTTAAGGTTGAAAAGTTCATCAAATAGACAAATATAATACCAAACTCAGCCGGTGGCAGGTAAATAATGAATGGAAAAGTCGTTGAGTTGAGAATAAAGTAGGGACGAATCGTGCCCTCAGTTTCCACCTGATCCACAGTATTTCCACGCGGTCTCGGCACTTGACAAAGATACTAAACTGTCGGGCAGGGACAGTAGGAAACATTCTGAGAATTTCAAGTTGCTGCCTTGCATGATCGGGACATAATTGGAATATATCCGACATTGTATCTGTCTGATATATTCCAATTATGTCACGGTCAATTCACCTCGACTGTCCGCATGGGGCACCATGATGCCGTGTACTAAGGCATACTGCACGTCGATGGTGCGCATGTCTTCAACCAATCTAACCCTGCCTGTGCTACAGTGCGGCGACACTATGTTGGGGAGCTTGCAGCTGCTCTTCATCGCTCGGTGGTTCTCTCTGGGTACTCCGGCTTCCTCCACCCATACAACTTGTCACCGACATAATATGACCTTGGCTGTTAATGTGTCGTTAAAACCTAATAAATAGATAAATAAATAAATAAATAAATAAATCCAGTACCAGTTTTGCTCGTACAAATATTAGTACCGTCAGACAAAAATCATTTTCTGATTAATTTCGTACTTTTCTGTACTTACCTTCCCTGAGTAAGATTGGTATATCTTTTCAATCTTAGATTTAACCCTCAAGCACAATGAGAGTGAGAATAAGTGTACCATTTGGAAATACCCAAATTATCCAACTTTGGTTGCACTCTACTATCATTTTGGAATGGGTTAATTTGAGACACTTTGCCTTGCTATATGCAGAGATGTTTAATCAATAAATCCGGCTTTAGTTATGTTCTGGGACTTAATGAAACATGTGCTTTGGCCACTTAAAAATAGCACTGTCTGCAAAAAATGTCTTTGAGTGAATACTCACTTGTCCAAAAACAAAAAGGAAAGAGCTCTTTGAGCTTTTTATACCCCCGCTTCGAAGAAGTGGGGGCTATATAGGAATCGCCCTGTACGTCCGTACGTCCGTCCGTCCATACGTCCATCCGTCCGTCTGTCCATCCGTCCGTGCGTCTTTCCGTCGGGACAAATTCTTGTGTGCGCAACTCCTCCTACATTAATGAACCGATTTTGATGAAACCTTCATCTCTACTAAGTGAACATGTGCATATTCCAAACTTTTTAATCTGCGACAATTTTAACCAGGTTATCTCTCTTGAACTTTGATTTAATATAGTTTCTACATGAAATTCTTGTGTGCGCAACTCCTCCTACATTTATCAATCAATTTGGACAAAACTTTTCAGACATCATCACTACCAAGTGAACATGCGCATATTCCAAGATTTTTGATCTGCGACAATTTTAACCAGGTTATCTCCCTTTGACTTAGATTTATTATGTCTTTCCGTTCGAACAAATTCTCGTCTGTGCAACTCCTCCTACATTAATGAACCGATTTTGATGAAACCTTTCAAACATCATCTCTACTAAGTGAACATGTGCATATTCCAAACTTTTTGATCTGCGACAATTTTAACCAGGTTATCTCTCTTGAACTTTGATTTAATATGGGTTTCTGCATGAAATTATTGTGTGCGCAACTCCTCCTACATTTATCAATCAATTTGGACGAAAGTTTACAGACATCATCACTACTAAGTGAACATGCGCATATTCCAAAATTTTTGAGCTGTGGCAATTTTAACTAGGTTATCTCCCTTTAACTTAGATTTATTATGGGTTTCTACATGAAATTCTTGTGCGTACAACTCCTCCTACATTTATCAATCAATTTGGACAAAACTTTTCAGACATCATCACTACTAAGTGAACATGCGCATATTCCAAGATTTTTGATCTGCGACAATTTTAACCAGGTTATCTCCCTTTGACTTAGATTTATTATGTCTTTCTGTTCGAACAAATTCTTGTGTGCGCAACTCCTCCTACATTAATGAACCGATTTTGATGAAACCTTTCAAACATCATCTCTACTAAGTGAACATGTGCATATTCCAAACTTTTTGAGCTGCGACAATTTTAACCAGGTTATCTCTCTTGAACTTTGATTTAATATGGGTTTCTGCATGAAATTCTTGTGTGCGCAACTCCTCCTACATTTATCAATCAATTTGGACGAAAGTTTACAGACATCATCACTACTAAGTGAATATGCGCATATTCTAAAATTTTTGATCTGCGACAATTTTAACCAGGTTATCTCCCTTTATTATGGGTTTTCAAATGGGATTCTTGTGTGTGCAACTCCTCCTACATTAATGAACCGATTTTGAATACATGTTGCACATTGTAAATGTGTTTTTCCAAATGTAAACCATATATGTGTGGGCTCTTTAAGTATTCAGTGCTGTTCTGTGGAAGGCCACATGCAAATACAAATTTCAACAACAAAAAATGATCTTTATGTATACATTTCCTTATGGCCTTCGCCTACATGATCAGAAGTGCATTCCTCTAAAAACCCAAAGCGGGGGTATTAATCACCTTCAGTGATAGTTCTAGTTATAACTGCTTTCAAAAATCAATGGGGAACAAATTTTGTGTTATATGTTTTGGTGTTCCGTGTTATCCAACACCATTTGGCCGTACAAATATGAATACTGCCAGGAAAGAAAGCTCATTTTCTCAGTGGTAGACTGTTTGACTTCTATGATAGAGGTCCCGAGTTTGATCCCTATCTGGGACGACCCATGTAATGTCCTTGGGCAAGGCACTTTATCCCGGTTGCCAACATGGGGGCACGATGATGCCATGTACTAAGGCTTACTGCATGTCAATGGTGCACATGTCTTCAACCGCTGGTACCCTGCTTCAGCGGACCTTGAACATAATTAGAATGTTGAGCTGACAGTTGCTCGTCGATGCTCGGTGGTTCTCTCTGGGTCCCCCACCCGTAAAACTGTCACGGTCACGATTAGCAATTGTGGATAAGTATATGACCGTAAACACCAATAAATAAATAACGTCAGGGAAACCCTCTGTGAAATCCTTCTGTCAATAAATAGCAAAGTAGTAATGTAATGCAAGAAATATTAACAAGCTGTTCAACATCCCTTTAATCAACTCATTTTGACTTGAACTGTACCCATCACTGAGTATTCTAGCTCTCTGGATGGTTTAAACCATATCAAATAAACAATTAATTTGTGTGTGACAGTAACTCATATTACATGTATTTCATTGTATCTGAAACAGATATGTTGGAAAAATTATGAAATCATGGAGTGGGAAGCTTACCCTCGTTTGTTGACAAATCCCACAGATTCACAAACAGACAGAATGATAGAGAATAAGTTAATTATTGGTATTTAAGGTCACTTTCAGCATCTACAGCTATATCATGACCATAATATAGGTCTTTATTCAAGTCCAGGTATTCATTGCATAAGCGTACAGGGCTACTTTTCAGGGGGGAGGTGATGAACCCTTTTAGCCCGAAAAAGTTGAATCTCAGGAGGAAATGCCAAATGTGGGTATGGGAGGGAGGGGGGTCTCCCTCCCATTGAGTACCTGGAGAGAACCACCGAGCAATGGCAAGCGACTCAGACTCCCCAACATACTAACCTAACTCACAAAAGCAGGGTTAGCATTGGTTGAAGACAAGTGCACCCTCAAAGTACCCTTAGTACACATCGTCATCATGTCCCCCCCCCTGCCCCCCCCCCCTGCCCCCCCCCCCCCCCCCCCCCCCCCCCCTCCACGTGGGAAATCAAATTGGGATGAACTGTCTTGCTCAAGGACACAATGTGGTTGCCACAGGCAGGATTCGAACCGAGGACTTCTTGGATTGCAACAATCATCTCTACCTTCTGAGCCACCGTGCTCGTATAATATGCAGTAAAAGATCTTTTTATGTGTACTTGTGTGATTGTAAATGAATAATATTAACGTGGATACGGTTCCACTGAATCAACTTGTACAGTATAATGGTCAATTTACTTGCAACTTCTAAGTGATGAGATAGGAAAACAACATTTTGTGTGGAAAACCAAAATGTTTTGTGGTCATTTCTGGCAACTAAATTGTCCGCAATTTTCTGGCATACTGGCCGAAAAAATGGCTCCTTCCTGACTCAGGGGTGGGTTGGGGCACAGTCCTTCATGAAACCCCAGCCCATACGCCCATAATTCATATGTACTAATTTTTTACAAAGCACAAAGGACATCGCTTGTTTTGCTTTCTATGAAAATATTCTCGATGGTGCACCTGTCTTCAACCAATGCTAACCCTGCTTGTGTGGAATTAGTATGTTGGGGAGCTGACAGTTGCTCGCCGTTGCTCGGTGGTTCTCTCCGGGTACTCCGGCTTCCTCCACCCGTAAAACTGTTGTGGTCATGATTATCCATTGTGCAGAAATATGTGACCTTAAGCACCAATAAATAAATATGAAAATATTCTGTAATTATTGAAAAGCAAATTTTGTGTTAAATGTTTTGGTGTCCTGCTGTATCTCAAATATCTGTTTTGGCTGCATAAAAACTAGTAGCATCACAAAAATTTTGATTTCCACTAAATTTTCTGTTTTCAAAACTGATCGATAGTTTTGTGTACAATACAGTTTGCCTTTTCACATTAAAAAGTTGGAAAAGCCTGTAATTTGTCCAACAAATTACAATTCTCTAGTTTTATTTTTTTTTTTCCTCCCTGAATTTTGTCTGTTGAACTGCTCGAAAACAAGCTGTACGATTTTGACCAAATTTGGCACACTTATGTAATGTCATAAAATCTAGTGAAATGCAGTATCGTCATATCTGTGAAAACGCGTGTTTTCAAAATATTCTGCCAAAACCTTCAAAATTTCACCATTTTTCTAATGTCTCAAAATTGTTTACAGTTATTTAGCTCAAATTTTCCACACATTTACAGCATATGATACACCACAATCACCACTCAGATCTTTCAACTTTAATCCCCACTGGCCAAAAATGACATGAATATAGAATTTTTCTTCAAAATTGACCAGCATCAAGGGCAAATTTCTCTAATAACAAGGTTGGGAAGTGAAGCAGTGCTTGTTTACTGTGGTAAAGAAGCTCTGTTTCACTGGTAAAATAGAAACCCAGTCGCTACTGCTTGGTGTGCAAGTCCTCTAAAATAGGCTACATGGCATAAACGATTGACTGACCTTGATTTTATCTCCATGTTGTGGTCTTGATTAGCCATTGTGCAGAAGTTTGTGACCTTAAACACCAATAAATAAATAAATCAAGGTCACAGTTATGCGTCAAATGTTAATAATGTCATTTCTGACTGACATTTCTTCATTCGGACCATAACTTCACTACATGACATAATTTGATGAAACTTTGTACACATATATATCATCAGTAGACAGTGCATCACACAAGACATTTATATTCTCCATCCTAAGGTTAAGGCCACAATTTGAAAATTCCTTTCTTAGTGACATTCAACTGACCAGACCATAATTCTTTACTTCTTAACATAATTGGATAAAACATTCTGCACACATATATAATTAGTTGTCAATGCATCACACATCAATTTTACCTCTCATTCTCCAAGGACAACTAGAGGTGTGACTGTCCATACCACCCAACTCCCCCCACCCCCTGCCCCCACCCACTGCCATGATTATTCTAAGATGAAGAGGGGCACAACTCAGATAAAAAAAAGTCCAATCAAAACTATAATCACAGGTGCACCTGTTCCCATGTCAGTGAACATCCATACCAAGTTTCAACCCATAAACATCCGAGAAAATCTCCAGACAAAATTAAGGCATTCTAAGACAAAAAGGGGAATAACTGACGACAAAAATTTCCAATCAAAACCATGATCACTGGCATGCAGGTTACCATGGTAGTGAACATCCATACCAGGTTTCAAAGGAATCAACCTATAAACATTTGAGAAAATCTCCGGACACAATTAATAATTCTAAGACGAAAAGGAGCACAACTCTGGCAAAAAAAGTCTGATCAAAACTATAATCACAGGTGCACAGGTTCCCGTGGTATCCATACCAAGTTTCAAACGAATTGACCTATAAACATCTGAGAAAATTTCCAGACAAAATTCTAGCATTCTAAGACATGTGAAAAGGGTCATTACTCTGGCAAAAATAGTCCGACAGGAACTATAATCACAGGTGCACAGGTTCCCACAGTGGTGAACATTCATACCAAATTTCGATGAGAATGGTCCATAAGCGTCCGAGAAAATCAGACAAAATTATGTCTATGGATGGACAGATGGATGAACCTATGGATGGACAAGATGATTCCAGTATCCCCCCCCCTCCCCCCCCCCCCCAATTCATTGCGGGGGGTATAATTAAAGGTCACAACAATACATCACTGCCCTCAATCATCAACATTTAGTTTGTCCAGACCTTAATTTCCTTACAACTTGACACATCTTGCTGAAATTTCTTACACTGTCTTAGTGTGTCACATAACACAGTTACTTTCCATACTTGAAGGTAATGATCACAGATGTCAAATGTTAACAATGCCATTTCTTGGTGACAATTTTTGTTGGACCATTACTTTTCCACTTGACATAAATTGATGAAATTTCTTACACAAATATATATCATCAGTAGATGATGTGTCAGGCACCAGATTTACATTCTATATCCCGGGTCAAGGCCACAGTTCAGTGTGAAATGCTAATAATACCTTTCTTAGTGACATTTCCCTGTCCAAATCATAAGTTCTTTACTTATTGAAAAAAGTAGATGAAACTTACTCATGTATATCACTAGTTGTTGATGTGCAACACATCAAATTTACCTTCCACACCTCAAGGTAAAGGCCACAGTTATGCATCAAATGTCAATAATACTATTTCTAAGTGACCTAGGGGGGGTTTGATCATCCCCTGCTAGGCGGGTCCTCAGGTGGCGGATAGAGGACGGCCTGCTCAATTGAGCAGGTTTGCTAATTTCTAATTGGCAGGTTTGCTCAATTGAGTTGGTTCGCTGCGAAATACACAAATACGCAGCCCCGGACCAAAATGATCAACCCTGCTAATACCATCTGGCAGGCACCTTGTTCTCCCGTGAGGTGCATTCCGAAGGCCACGGAAGAAGGAATCCTGGCAGTTGAGGACTCGGGCCCCGGTTAGGGCAGTCTCCGGGATGGAGCCCTGGTCTCCATTTCGGAGATAATGTCCAACACACTGCTTTGGCCCCAATTTCGGGAGTAGAAGGATGGTCGGATGGTCCGTTCTGGTCAATCGGGAGCCCCCACCCCAAAAAGTACTGGGTGTCACGTCGGGGGGCATTTGGTGGTCATTCAGTCAGTCATTTCTTTTAATCACCTAACATAATTGCCATTGTGTATTGTTTTTAAACACTTTATATTTTAACAACTACTTAGTTTTGCTGCGCTGTCTGTTTCGGTTATGCATGGCAACCTTTATTACAGTGTTTTATACAGTGACTGATTGGATGACCCTCATCTGAAGACCTGGCACTTCCACACATGGGCCAATCAGTCAGTGGTATGCCTTGGCATCAACACTGACTGAGTATACTGCCTCATACCAGGTATGTGGGAATACCGGCAACCCGATGGGTTCACTGCATGGCAGTAACCCTACCCCTTGTTGGACTCCGTGGTGGGTGGGAGCCGAGGCAGTGAACGATTATCAAAATAACCATGGCAAGCATACCCCAAAAAAAACAAAAACGAGGGCACGAGATATATTTATCTAACTCTGACTCTGACTCTGACTCAGATCATGAAACGGTACCAGCTAACATAAACAACTGGCCAAAATTTATTATTATTTATGCGGCAAACGATGGTAAAAGGGCTACAGATATCAACCCTTTTGCACTGGAAAAAGCCATTACAGGAATTGCTGGGAGTGTAAAAAGTGTCAAAAAACTAAGATCTGGTGGAGTATTAATTGAATGTAAAAGAGAAATGCAGGCCATCAATTTCCTCAAAACAGATAAACTGGTGGATCTAGAAGTCAACGCCTTTGCTCATAAGACTCTCAATAGCTGCAAAGGCATTTTAAGAACAAGGGAACTGTCTGGCATTGATGAACTTGAAATACAGAAAGAGCTGAATTCACAGGGTGTTGACAATGTCAAACGAATATCAATCAAAAGAGATGGAAACGTAATACAAACCAATACATATATTTTAACATTCAACTCTGCACACCCACCAAAAGCTATTAAAGTGGGTTACATGAACATCAAAGTGGATTTGTATATTCCAAATCCACTTCGATGCTTCAAGTGTCAGAAGTATGGACACAGTCAAAATAATTGCAGAGGACAAATGATATGTTTCCGATGCGGCCAACAACATCAAGAGCCATGCAACAACCCAATCAAGTGTGTCAACTGTCAGGGCAATCACATATCATCTTCCAAAGATTGCCCTGTCTGGAAAAAAGAAAAAAAAATTCAACAAATAAAATGCGAAAAACAAATTAGTTTCCAAGAGGCCAGAGAGATTGTTGCGTCAATGCCTGGCATGAATACATCAGTACCATCATATGCCACAGTAGTTCATAAGCAAAAACCAACAAAATCTGCAGAATGCCAGACAGAATTTACATGGCTCAAAGGCACAATGCCATCATTGCTTCGAGCCTTTACAATAGATCACAGTGATCAAGTAGAACCAAAGTCAACTCAGACACCACCAGCCACACGTACAATAATGGAAGAAAAACCTAAAACAAATCAGAAGAAAGAACAAGATGAAACTAAAACGGAAGAGAAAAAAGCCAATGAAGCAAAATCGCAACAGAAAAATGACAATAAAACAAAATCAAAACCAGAACCCAAACCTCTTAGTCAGAGTCAGAGAAGAAATCAAGAGATAATCAAAAAGCAACAAGCAAGAAGAAGCAAAACATGTATCAGAGAGATTGCCTAAAGCTCTTCATGACCCAATCACCCGCAACAGGTTTGAGGGTCTTGAAGACATGGAAGTTGGTGAGTGCATCGACGAAACATTCGAGCACTTACGCTCTACCTCCTCTCAGAATAGATCCCCACGTAAAGCATCACCAAAAAAGAATATGGGGGCTATATCTCCCATACGTCCACCAGCAAAATCTCCACCCAAACATGGATAATACTTCTAAATACAACATTATACAGTGGAATTGTCGAGGTTTTAAAGCGAATTTTAATGAGCTGGGCCTGTTAAGCCAAAAATATAAACCTGCAGCCTTTTGCCTGCAGGAAACTCTTTTAAAGAAACCCGAGGCTCAAGATCATTCAGCTTTTAAGCATTATACATCGTATAATGCCTGGGTTGATGATAATGATCTTCATATTCGAGGAACGTCTGTCCTGGTTAGAAACGACATTATTCACAGTCCTGTATCTTTGCAATCAAATATACAGGCTGTAGCGGTACGCCTAACTTTGGACAAAACAGTTACACTTTGTTCTATTTACGTTTCACCAAGTAAAGCCTTACAACTGAATGACCTTGAGCTGCTGGTCCAACAACTCCCAACTCCATACATTTTGTTGGGTGATTTTAACGCTCATAGCCCCCTCTGGGGTAATTCCTGCAGTCAAGAAGATGCAAAAGGTAAAACTGTAGAAGAGTTCATTACAAAATATGACTTGTGCTTGTTCAATGATGGGTCAGATACTTACCTGCACCCCGCATCTGGTTCTCACACTTCAATTGATTTAACAATTGCATGCCCTTCTGTCTTCCTTGATTTTTCATGGAAGGCAGAAGATGACTTGTGCGGGAGTGACCACTTTCCGATTGTGTTGGAGAGTGTAGTTCCGGCGGATGATGAGAGGGTGCCCCAGTGGAACTTTAAAAAGGCTGACTGGGACACTTTCTCATCGCTTTGTTCTGAACGCCTCACACGGGAGAAATTTCAGGACAGTACTGACCAGATTGAACACTTCACCACAGAGTTGATTGATATTGCAAGCCAAGTCATTCCTAAAACCTCGGCAAATCCAAAACGTTTCACTAAACCATGGTTTGATACTGAGTGCAAACAGGCTATAAAAGATCGCAAGAAATTTGAGAGGGAATTTAATAAGTCACCAACTACACAAAATTTGGATAGATTACGTATAAATCGGGCAAAAACAAGACGACTTTTAAAACATAAATAGAAAAGTTCATGGGAAACTTACGTTTCGAAACTAAATCAAAACACCCCCATCACTAAAATTTGGAAAATGATTAAAAAAATTAAAGGATAAGAAACAAAATCAGCTGTACAACACCTAAAAGATAACAACACACTCATAACATCAAAACAGGAAATTTCAAACAAGTTGGCCTCTACATTTTCTAAACATTCGTCGTCTAAAAATAGTAACCCAGAGTTCCTCAAACTTAAAAAACAACAAGAAAAACAAAAGATTAAATTTACATCCAATAACTTAGAGGACTACAACGAACCTTTCTCTATGGAAGAGTTAAGTAACTCTTTGCATAGAGCAAAGGATTCTGCCACTGGACCTGATCAAATACACTATCAACTTTTAAAGCATCTGCCTCAAACTTCACTTGCACTTTTGTTGTCTATTTTTAATGACATTTGGGTGACTGGCCAGTTTCCACCTTCCTGGCGAAACGCTACTATAATTCCTATTCCTAAGCCTGATAAAGATCACAGCAACCCAAGCAATTATAGGCCTATTGCCTTAACAAGTTGTCTGTGTAAAACCATGGAGAGGATGATCAATGATCGACTTGTCTGGTTTCTGGAATCGAACAATCTGCTTGCAGATGTTCAGTTTGGTTTCAGAAACCAGAGAAGTACTGTGGATCATTTGGTTAGATTAGAAACGTTTATAAGAAATGCCTTTGCCAGAAAAGAACATGTGGTCGCCATCTTCTTTGACCTGGAAAAGGCATATGACACAACGTGGACGTATGGGATTTTAAAAGATCTTTTTAACATGGGGTTGAGGGGGCGTATGCCTCTTTTTATTGAAAACTTTTTGAGGGACCGCCGATTTCAGGTTCGTGTTGGGTCAACGTTATCTGATCCTCACGGGCAGGAATTGGGGGTTCCTCAAGGAAGTATTTTATCTGTTACCCTTTTCTCAGTGAAAATCAATAGTATTATTGATGCAATTGAAAATATGGTTAACTCGTCATTGTATGTAGATGACTTTTTAATCTGCTATAGCAGCAAAAAAATGAATGCTATAGAGCGCAAACTTCAGCTGTGTTTGAATAGAATCCGGAAATGGGCTACAGAAAACGGCTTCAAATTCTCAAAAATGAAAACTAATTGTGTTCATTTCTGTAAGCTCCGGAAGCACCACCTTGATCCAGAATTGAAAATAGACGGGAGTCGTATTAATGTTGTTAAGGAAGTGAAATTCTTGGGTTTGTTGTTCGACAGCAAACTGAATTTCACTTCTCATATAAAACAACTAAAAGTAAAGTGTAAAAGGGCACTGAACCTTTTGAAGGTAGTTGGTAGCACTGATTGGGGTGCTGACCAAAAAACATTACTCCATCTGTATAGATCACTTGTCAGATCAAAATTAGATTACGGCTGTGTGGTTTACGGTTCAGCAAGAAAGTCATATCTCAAACCTCTTGATGCCATTCATGATAGTGGCATAAGAATCAGCCTTGGTGCTTTTAGAACATCACCGGTAGATTCGATGCTTGTTGAGGCAGAGGAGCCTTCTCTCGAGAAGCGCAGAATTAAACTTTCACTCCAATATGTTTCAAAACTTCTTTCTAATCCGTCCAACCCTGCATACAATTGTGTCTCAGAACCTCAAAATACTGAATTTTTTAACCGTCATCAGAAACATATCCCTCCATTGGGAATTAGAATTAAACCTCATATGGAGTCTGCTAAAATTGAACCAGTTACAATAAAAGAGAACCGTGAACTACAAACTCCTCCTTGGCATCTTAAAAAGCCAACAGTTATTTTGGACCTAGCATCTACTAAAAAGTCTGAAACAAATTCTCTGCAGTTTAAGCAGAAATATGCGGAAATTAAGTCCAAGTATAGTACATATACAAGGATCTATACAGACGGATCAAAAGATGGTGACAAAGTAGCATCAGCTGTTGTCACTGATGATCATGTCACTTCAGTCAGAATACCGAATCAAAGTTCTATTTTCACAGCTGAAGTTAAAGCTTTACAACTCGCCCTCGAACATATTGAAAATGTACAGGAAAAGAAGTCGATTATTTTTTCTGACTCTCCTCTTTGCTTGCTTTGCTCAACCCCAAGTTGAAGAACTCTCTCATTTTGGAACTTCGTGAGAAGTTATCAACTCTTGTGTCTGACCAATATGATATCGTGTTTTGCTGGTTACCCGGACATGTAGGTATCGCTGGGAACACCAAAGCAGACAGTGCAGCAAAACAGGCTTTATCCAAGCCTCTCACTGATTTTAAGATTCCGTTCAGTGACTTCAAACCACATATCAGTAGTTACATCAAATCCATATGGCAGGCGGAGTGGGATGGAGCGACAAATAACAAGCTCCATCGCTTTCGACCCACTATTTCTGATCACTACCCAACCAGTAACCTTTGTAGAAAAGATCATGTTATTCTGACACGTTGTCATGTTGGTCACACACGACTTACTCATTCCTTTCTGTTAGAGGGTAATATGCGACCAGAGTGTGTTCCTTGTCGGCAGGTGTTGTCACTGGAACACATTCTTTTACATTGTACAGATTTTAATCTTGTCCGAGGGCAGTATTTTACAGTACAATCTCTAAGAGATTTATTTTACCATACAAGCCCGCATAAAATAATCTCATTTTTGAAAGAAATCAACCTTTTTAATAAATTTTAAAAGTGTTTTTATTCTTTTAGCGTAGACTCCACAAGTCTAAATGTCACCAGGTTGATTTTATAAGTTTAGTCATTACTGTTTCGACTGCTCTTGGTTTTAAGTATTGTTGTGATTATTTCTTATTTTATTGAGTTAATTTTAATTCCCACTTGATACTTGTTGTTTCTGTAGTTTTCTCGCCACGATATAGCCTTAGCTGCTGATGTGGCATTAAGCAACAATAAATAAATAAATTTCTAAGTGACATGTCTAGAAAATGTCAATTTTGAGAGTAGTATCAGTGATTTTAATATCTTCCCTTCAGAGCCTGGTTGTAATAGGTGAGAATGCAACTTAACCATGTCTCTCATTTTCTGCGGCAACTGCATTGTGTCCTTGGGCAAGACACTTCACCTCCATTGCCCACGTGGGGGCACGGTGACGCTGTGTACTAAGGCATACTGCACGTCGATGGTGCACCTGTCTTCAACCAATGCTAACCCTGCTTGTGTGGTGTTGGTATGTTGGGGAGCTGACAGTTGCTCGCAGTTGCTCGGTGGTTCTCTCCGGGTACTCCTTTTCCTCCACACGTAAAACTGTCACGGTCATGGTTAGCCATTGTGCAGAAATATGTGACCTTAAACACCAATAAATAAATAATTTTTCTCTTTCCATCTTATATTTATCGTGTATTTATCTGCTTCTAAAAGCAGTAACCCTGAGTGGAGCTGTATATGCTGAAAGGCCTCTTCATATGTATTGTGTTGTTGGGCAAGACATGTTGGCCCAGTTGGAAGTCTGGTGGTGCTGTGTGCTAAAGCATAAAACACATTGATGGAAAACTTGCCTTCAACCAATGCTGATCCAACTTATGCCTGGTTAGTAAGATACAAGAGTGTGGCAGTTACTTGCTACTGCTTGGTGGTTCTCTCAGGGTACTTCTTCCTCTACCCAAAAGTGATCCTGGCTGTTGAATTCATCATTCAGATTTTATTATTTCTTTCAAATTTTGCCTCATAAAATAACCTATGAAGCCTCATTGGAACAAGCTTTTTGAATTTGATTTTTTTTATTAACCCTTTACCCAATGCAGATGATATCAAAATTCATTATTTTAAATATTATTTTTTTTTAATTTTTCAAAAAATTTCAACAAAACCATATCATGAGACCATTGGAACATGAGCGTGCTCGATTAGCTCCTGCGGTCACATGATATGGTTTTGTTAAAATATCTTGGGAAATTAATTTTTTTAACTGCTTTATTTGTAAATTATGGGGGCAGATGCGGTTGATTGTTAGGTAAAGAGTTAAACTGTCCAGAATTATTTTTTCAGGCAAAAAGTGAAAATTCAAGTTATTAAAATGAATTTTTGCAAGTACCATTTTCTTATGTTGGCAATGAATTAGGCTTCTGATATCATTCAGGAATGATATATACCATGTTGCTAATATTCCAGCTTTTTATGCCCCCCGACTTAAGTCGGGTGGCATATAGTGATTGAAGTGTGCGTGTGTCCGTGTGTGTGTGTGTGTGTGTGTGTGTGTGTGTGTGTGTGTGTGTGTGTGTGTGTGTGTGTGTGTGTCCATCTGTCCGAGCCAATAACTTGAAAACGGTTAGGACCACACACAATTAAAAGGACCATGGGAGGATGTGTCACACATCATAGCTGGGTTTGTACCTTCAAGGTCAAGGTCACATTTCAAGGTCACACTAAAAATCGGTCAATATTCGTGTCTCAGCCATAACTCAGAAACAAATCAGTACAATTGTTAAACTTTTTACAAATGTTAAGGACAGTCAGAAGGTGTGTCGCGTATAATAGTTTCTGCTGCATCTGCAAGGTGAAGGTCACAATTGGCTTTCATATGTTCAGGGTCACAAATCGTGTCTCAAGCATAACTCCCAAACTTTAGGGCTACAATCATCTAACTTCGCTCAATTATAAAGGACAATGGGTGGATGTGTCACACACCACAGCCAGGTCTGTAAGGTCAAGGTCACATTTCAAGATCACACTGAAAATCATCAATATTCGTGTCTCAGCCATAACTCAGAAACGAATCATTACAATTGTTAAACTTTTTACAAATGTTAAGGACAGTCAGAAGGTGTGTCGTGTATAATAGTATCTGCAGCATCTGCAAGCTGAAGGTAACGGTGGGGGAGGGGAGTGGGGTCATGTGTTACCTTAGTAACATATTTCTTGTTTAAAAATCCAGTGGTATCTCTCTAACATCAATGAATTTGATACCAGCTATTGTCTGTATTTATTAATACTATCCATGACTCTCACATTCTGAATGAACACTTGATATGATCCAGCTAAAACTGTTCGATATAAAAAAAAAATTCAACATTGTTGAGTTCTAGAATATGTTCAGGAGAACAGACATGCAAAAACATTAGAAAAGACAGCCTTTTATCTCATTTTGGACTTCTTTAAACAACTGAGGTGAGTATCTCCAGCCCTCAGGGGTCTCTTGTTTTGTTTGGCTGCTATACTATGATGGAAACTGCATGGTTTTGGTGAAACCCTATTCATAATTTTGAAAAGAAAACGTCCTGGATAGCTAGGGGATTCATGGTAGCTCGGTTGGGCAATGAATTTTTTAGATATTCCATTTCAGATGCCCGAATTGTGAAATGACCTTGATGCCCACAGGTATTTGGGGCATTCAGGGGATGAATTTTTGTGATATTCTATGTTTTAGATACCCGAATTGTGAATGTCCTAGGTGCCCACAGGCATTTGGGCACACTATATCTAGCTCACCAAAGTAGTTGAGCTCACCAAAGCAGTTGCTGCCTGGGTACTGTTGAATAATAAAATATTTTGTTATATTCCTTATTCTGATTTGCAGACTTGCAAAAACTTCTTGATTAACTTCAAATTTTCATATTTTGATCAAAACCATGGCTAATGACCCCTCTTTGGAATGTGTGCAGCAAGATCATTTCAATGAGGATTCAAAAGCTATGTTTTTGAGACAAAAATGAAAACATTTGAATGGTGAATTTTTTACATAGTTCCAGCCATTTTTAGCCCGACTGTTTACAGTAAGGGGAATAGTAATGACTTTTGTCCATCCATCCGTCCATCTGTCCGTCTGTTAACGTTTAAGAGTTTTTGGTTAAAGTTTGTGCTTAAAGTTTTTTATTCAACCTTCAAGTACAGGCTATACCCGGTAGTTCTTGTCTGATCGTCACAAAATTTCATATGCTGGTTTTAGATCATGTCTTCATGAGAACGTCCCCTTTTGGTCGTGATCGGTCAACCGGTATGGCTGCCCAAGCCCAAAACCTGAAAAACATTAGCACAGTCTACAGGTCGTATTTATGAAGGGATTTCATTGCAACTTCATAGAATGCCTATGTATAATGCCCAGATGAGAATGTTCCTGTTTGAGCATGATCTGTCAACCGTGATGGCTGCCTAAGCCCGAAACCCAAAAACTTTTAACACAGTCTGCAGGTCATGTTTAATATGGATGCATTTCATTGTAACTTGATACGATGACTCTGTATGATGTCTACATGAGAATTTCCCCATTTGGGCGTGATCTATCAACCGTCACAACTGCCCGAGCCCAAAACCCCAAAACCTTTAGCACAGTCTACAGGTCATATTTATGGAGGGATTTCATTGTAACTTGATAGGTTGACTTCACATAATGTCAACATGAGAAAGTCCCCTTTTGGACGTGATTGGGCAACTTTGACGGCTACAGGTGCCCGAAACCCAAAAACCTTCAGCACAGTCTACAGTCATATTTATGAAGGGATTTCATTGTAACTTCGTAGGATCAATCCACATGATGCCCAGATGAGATTGTCCTCTTTTGGTTGCGATCATTCAACCATGATGGCTGCCCGAGCCCGAAGCCCAAAAACCTTTGGCACAGTCTACACGTCATATTTATGGAGGGATTTCATTGTAACTTGATAGGTTGACTTCATATAATGTCTACATGAGAACGTCCCCTTTTGGGCAACTGTGACGGCAACAGGGGCCCGAAGCCCGAATACCTTTAGCACAGTCTACAGGTCATATTTATGGAGGGATTTCATTGTAACGTGATAGGTTGACTTCATATAATGTCTAGATGAGAACGTACCCTTTTGGGCAACTGTGACGGCTACAGAGGCCCGAAGCCTGAAAACCTTTAGAATATTCCACAGGCCATAATTATGAAGGGATTTCATTGTAGCTTGGTAGGGTGACTCCAATTTTGTGGTTAACCCCCACCCCCCCCCCCCACATGCTACCCCCCCCCCCACCCCCCCCACCCCCAGTTAGGCTTTTTTTCTACTTTTCCCCAATATGCATTTTGAACTATTTGCAGTCACTACATTCGGAACCTTTTTTTTAAACTTACGTACTCCTGCACCCCCCCCCCCCCCCCCCCCCAGGCCAATTAGGCACTTTTTTTTTCCTTTCGTCAAAAATGCTTGTTTACAGTTTTGGTTAAAAACCCAGACAAGCACTACCGCCCCTACCCTTCCCCCCCCCCCCCCCCCCCCCAATTAGATTTTTTTTTTTTTTTATTTCCTCCAATATGCAGTTTGAACTATTTACAGTCACTACACGCAGAACCTTTTTTTTCCTTTTGTCAAAAATGCTTTTTTTTGTTAAAGTTTGTGGTTAAAAAAACAGACAAAAATTATCCCCCCACCCCCCACCCCCCACCCCCCACCCAAATTAGGCATTTTTTTTTTCTTCCCTCGAATATGTATTTTGAACTATTTACAGTCACTACATGCGGAACCTTTTTTTAAACTCACATCACCTCCCCCCCCTCCACCCCACCCCACCCACTGGGGGGCCAGTTAGGCACTTTTTTTTTCTTTCATCAAAAGTGCAGTTTTACAGTTTTGGTTAAAGTTTGTGGTTAAAAACCCAGACAAACACCACCCCCCCCCCCCCACCCCCACCCCCATGGTGCCAGTTGAGTATTTTTTTTTCTCTGCTCAAAATGCATTCTGAAGGATTTAGACTGACCACATGTGGAAAAAAAAAATGTACTCCCCTAACACACCCCTACTCTCCCCCACCCCTCACCCCCTACCCCACCTCCTCCTCCTCACCCAGGGTCATTCATGCAATATTTTTTCTTTCGTACAAAATGCAGTTTTAGCCTGACTATAGTCAGGGCAATAGTCATGACTTTCGTCCATCCATCTGTCTGCAAACAATTGGTTTCCAACTGATTACTCCAGTTTGGATTATTTGTTTTCAACCAAAGTTGATATGTGTATTTTCCAGCTAGTAATACAGGCCAGGTTTCAATATAGGTTCCACAACTCTGTTATGTTTGGTATTATTATTATTTATTGGTGTTTAAGGTCACATACTTATGCACAATGGCTGATCGTGACCATGACAGTTTTATGGGTGGAGGAAGCCAGAGTACCTGGAGAGAACTACTGAGCATCGACGAGCCACTGTCAGCTCAACATTCTAACTCTGTTCAGGTTCCGCTCAAGCAGGGTTACAGCAGTTGAAGACATGTGCACCATTGACGTGCTGTACCCCTTAGTACACGGCGTCATCATACCCTCATGTAGGCAAAGGGGATAAATTGCCTTGCCCATGGACACAATGTGGTCGTCCCAGAAGGGGATCGAACTCAGGACCTCTAACACAGAAGTCCATCATTGAGCCACCGCGCTCCCCATTATGTTTGGTAAAGGCTGAAGATAAGTAATGTAGGGAGTACGTCATTGTGTTGGAAGTTAAACTTGCTTCATAATGTTCTGACATTTCATAATGTCACTGACATTGTCAGATGCAGCATTTAACACAAAATAAATTGTCATGGAATTGCAGGAAGGCAGATAGTGCTGTTATGCTGTGAGAAAACAGATTTCTTTTGCAGTGTTCAACCGATTACCAAAAATGGCGGCTGACCGATTACCGGTTATTTGAGTTCACACGCAGCCGATTCTGATGCTGATTCCGATTGTAATACTGTGCACTACTAGACAAGTAGAGGCTTGAAAGAACTACATTAAATTGAACATATTTTATAGTGTTAAACACTGTTGACTCTGGTCGCAGTAAAATGACCAGTTGCACACACTTGGCGGTACACGTGGCTCTCCAAGTGTATGTGACTGGTCATTTTACTGCGACCTGAGTAAATGGAGTGCAACCTTCACTGTTTCCAGTATATGAACTAGCGATTGCTGCAAGTGCACTCAATTGTAAGCTTTACATGTTGTTTAATTTGTATGTACCATAAAGGGGAGAAATTAAGAATACACATTGTGGTTGTTTCTCAACTTTATTGAATGGTTTTATTAACATCATATTACATTAACAATTGAACAGTTACAGAAGATAATAAAATGTGGTTAATGAATCATCACAAAAAAAAATGCTTGGCAACAATCGGTTGAACTGATATTCCAGGAGCCATAGTGCTGTTATCTGATTACCCACAATCAGCCAATTGCGGTGGCCGATTCCAATCATTGGTTCAACACTATTCTTTTGCTGGTGAACGAGGAAGAAGAAATAATTCATTGATTAACAAGCCCTTCATGTGAGTCAGAAGCAGTGACAGCGGGCAGCATTTCCGATGGTGTGGCAAGACCCTAAAGTTTCACAGAAATAGAAATACAAAGCAGAAGAAGGTATTGTAAGATTATGTAATCCCCATTGGAAAACTTTCAAAATGGTGCGTCAAAAAGACTTAATCTTTTTGAGACTGGTTCTTAACAATCATTTTCAGCTCAACTTTGAAATAGTCAAATTTGAGGTTATGCCATGGCCCATTGTCCGTCGTCTGTCTAGACGTCTGTCCGGCATCAATTCAATACGGCTCGGGCTAGAGGCTGTATTTATGAACCGATCTTTACGAAACTTCTTGGGTATCTTTATCACCATGGGACGAGAACGAGTGTTTTTGGGTGTGATCCAAAATTCAAGATGGCTGCCAGCAGCCATTTTGTACCAAAATTAGTGCAATCAGTTTTTAGCTCAAGTTTGGCGAAGCCAAATTTGAGCTTTTGCCATGGCCAGTTGTCCGTCTGTCCATCTGTCCGTCAGCAATTCAATACAGCTTGAGCTAGAGGCCGTATTTATTAACCGCTCTTTACGAAACTTCTTGGGTACCATTGTTATGACCGTGGGACGAGAACGAGTGTTTTGGGGTCCGATCCAAAATTCAAGTTGGCCGCTGGCAGCCATTTTGTACAAAATTAGGTGCAATCAGATTTTTGCACAGAACTTCCATATGAAAGCGCTGATTTGAATAATTTTTTGTATGAATGTTTAGTACCATGGGATACATCACATATAATACAGGTTTTTTTCATGTGCGTAAATTATGCAAATTAAACTAACTTTGATGTATTCCAATACGGCTCGGGCTAGAGGTCGTATTTATGAACCGATCTTTACGAAACTTCTTGGGTACCTTTGGTATCACCATGGGACGAGAACGAGTGTTTTGGGGTCCGGTCCGAAATTCAAGATGGCCGATGGCAGCCATTTTGTATAAAATTACATTTATCACCAGTCGAGCATCTTTGGGATCAATTGGACTGTCGGGTACGACTTCATGATCTTCAGACGTTAGGCGATTTACGTAATGCTCTAAGGCAGGAGTGGAATGCAATACCACAGGGTGACATCCAGAGACTTATCAGGTCCATGCGCCGTTGGTGTTTTGCCATCCAAGAGGCATACGGTGGACATACACACTATTGACTGCTTGTGTGAACTTTTCATTTCACCCCATGTCTGAATTGCAACGTCCTGACATGGCGCTGGCGCCAGTAAGAACATGAAATTATGCAAATTCATACAGCTAGACTCAAAATATGAATTTACAATAATTTGTTTGGAATTAAACGTCGATAATATACTAAATATTTCTTTTTGGACTCGGTATATATTTGGTGAATAACATCTTTATAATGACTATGTACACCAACAACAAGAAAAAGCGCATACACATTTGGTGTATAACATCATTATAATGACTAAACCAACCACAAGTACAAATGCATATATATTTACTGTATAGCATTATTAAAATGAATATGTACACCAACCACAAGTACAAATGCACAAGTATCTGTTGCCCCGCGGGAACCCAGGAAATGAATCAGTGCTTGTTTAACCCGTTACACAACAAATCACACATCTGCCCGCCTAATATGCAAATTCAGCAGTTGAAAAAAATATTATTTTTCAAAAAATTTCAACAAAACCATATCATGTGACCCCCTCATTGGAACGAGCTTGCTGAGCTCATTGCAACGAGGGGTCACATGATATGGTTTTGTTGAAACTTTGAAAAATTTCAAAAAATTATATTTAAAATAATAAATTTTTATATTGTCTGCATTGGGTAAAGGGTTAATGGGGATAACAAGCTCTGTTTCACTGGTAAAATAGGACCCAGTCACTAATGCTTGGGGTGCGAGTCCTCTGAAGTAGGCAAACGATTGACTGACCTTGACTTTATCTCCATGTTGTGGTCATGATTAGCCATTGTGTAGAAGTATGTGACCTAAAGCGCCAATAAAGAAAGAAAAAAATAAAGTATTATTTGTTGTGTAACATCTGTATAAAGACTATTTACACCAAAAATTAACGTTTACAAAATGATTTCAAGGTTATTGTTTACTCACTGTTTGCTCACTCCAAATAAACTAGTAGCAAATAATTATCCCCGCATTTGAAAAATTGCGGGGATATATTGGTTGTCTCCGTCCGTCCGTCCGTCTCTCCGTACGTCCGTACATCCGGGAATGGTTTCTGGCGAAAAACTCCAAGGGGTTTCAATTCAAAACATTGAAAGTGTGTACATGTTCATTCATAGGGTCTGTAGATGTGCATAAAGGTTTTGGATTTTTGATTCGGCCCTCGGGGGCATAAGGGGCACCACTTTTGTCGTTAGAGGAATGGTTTCCGGTGAAAAACTCCTAGGGGTTTCAATTCGAAACATTGAAAGTGTGTTCATGTTCATTCATAGGGTCTGTAGATGTGCATAAAGGTTTTGGATTTTTGATTCGGCCCATGGGGGCGTAAGGGGCACCACATTTGTCGTTAGAGGAATGGTTTCCGGCGAAAAACTAGGGGTTTCAATTCGAAACATTGAAAGTGTGTTCATGTTCATTCATAGGGTCTGTAGATGTGCATAAAGGTTTTGGATTTTTGATTCGGCCCCGAGAGGCACAAGGGGCACCATTTTTGTCATTAGAGGAATGGTTTCCGGCGAAAAACTCCTAGGGGTTTCGATTCGAAACATTGAAAGTGTGTTCGTGTTCATTCATAGGGTCTGTAGATGTGCATAAAGGTTTTGGATTTTTTATTCGGCCCCGAGGGGTGCAAGGGGCACCATTTTTGTCATTAGAGGAATGGTTTCTGGAGAAAAACTCCTAGGGGTTTAAATTTGAAACACTGAAAGTGTGTTCATGTTAATGAATAGGGTCTGTAGATGTGCATAAAGGTTTTGGTTTTTTGATTTGGCTTCGAGGGGCGCAAGGGTCTCCATTTTTGTCGTTAGAGGAGTGGTTTCTGGCGAAAAACTCCTAGGGGTTTCAGTTCGAAACACTGAAAGTTCATTCATCTTCATTGATAGGGTCTGTAGATGTGCATAAAGGCTTTGGATTTTTTATTCGGCTTCAAGGGGCACAGGGGGCACCAATTTTGTTGTTAGAGGAATGGTTTCCGGCGAAAAACTCCTAGGGGTTTCAATTCGAAACATTGAAAGTGTGTTCATCTTCATTAATAGAGTCTGTAGATGTGCATAAAGGTTTTGGATTTTTTATTCGGCCCCAAGGGGCACCATTTTTGTCGTTAGAGGAATGGTTTCCAGAGAAAAATTCCTAGGGGTTTCAATTCGAAACACTGAAAGTGTGTTCATGTTAATCAATATGGCCTGTAGATGTGCATAAAGGTTTTGTATTTTTGATTCACCTTCGGAGGGCGCACCATTTTTGTCGTTAGAGGAATGGTTTCCGGAAAAAAAAAACTCCCAGGGTTTCAATTCGAAACACTGGAAGTGTGTTCATGTTAATCAATTGGGTCTGTAGATGTGCATAAAGGCTTCGAGGGGTGCAAGGGGCACCATTTTTGTCGTTAGAAGAATGGTTTCCGGAGAAAAACTCCTAGGGGTTTCAATTCAAAACATTGAAAGTGTGTTCATGTTCATTCATAGGGTCTGTAGATGTGCATAAAGGTTTTGGATTTTTGATTCGGCCCTCGAGGGCACAAGGGCCACCACTTTTGTTGTTAGAGGAATGGTTTCCAGTGAAAAACTCTTAGGGGTTTCAATTCGAAACACTAAAAGTGTGTTCATGTTAATCAATAGGGTCTGTAGATGTGCATAAAGGTTTTGCATTTTTGATTTGGCCCTGAGGGGTGCAAGGGGCATCATTTTTGTCGTTAGAGGAATGGTTTCCGGAGAAAAACTCCTAGGGGTTTCAATTCGAAACACTAAAAGTGTGTTCATGTTAATCAATAGCGTCTGTAGATGTGCATAAAGGTTTTGGATTTTTGATTCGGCCCCGACAATCACAAATGCGAATGCGGGGATATACTATAGTGTGCTTTGCACACAAATGACACCCCTCTGGTTTATTATATAAGAATTTTAAAAAAGATTAAGCAAGATAAAAAAAAAAAATAACAAAGACGTATTTTGAAAACAAATTTTTATATCATGTGTGTTGGGTAATGTTAACCCTCTATCAATCACACACTGAAGATGAATGTACAAAATTTCTTTCTGAGCAATTCAGTAATTTTATTGTAGACTTTCCAAACTAGCTCATGACCTTGTGTGTTCCAGTTGGCTGTCAGAAGTGAGGAGAGAAAATATAATAAAGAGGTGAATTGAATGGCATTTTTTGTGCATGGATCACTGAACAGATTTGGTTCATTTCGAAAAAAAATAATAGTCTGACAGTTTCGGAAAACTTTTGTGACAATTTGGATGTTTTATGGCGGGAAGAGGTTGCATAAAATCTGACCTCAGCTGTACAGAAACATTTTAAAAAAAACCCTTCAAATGTTGTTACTTCTAAATCTTCTTTTTTCAACTAAATTGTAAATTTTTAGCCCTCATTGAAATGAGCAGTGTCAAGACTATTTCTTTGGGGGTTGTAAACTGGTAAAATGAAGAAATTTTATAACTATTGGAACAAACTCATTGAACCTGGCCCATTGATAGGTAATTGGCTATGTTATGTAAGTGAAAATGGAAAAAATAAAGTTTACATGTCTATTTTCTGTTTAACCCCTCACCCTTTAAAAAATGCACAGAATGTCAATTTTTTATTTTATTTTTTAAAGCCCCACTAAGTTAATCTTCTGTTTCTTCGGATATTTTTTTTGTTTGTAAAATTGCATGTGGGCGGATGGCTTTTTTCTGTATTTTTTTTCTATTTTTGTAATCATTTGTTTGTCATCAAAAGTTTAGGTTTTTTTTTTTTATGTTTTAAGGCCTCATAATCTACAGAATAGCATTGGTGGTGGTGTATTTCGTTCCTTGAGTGCAAGAAGGCTTTGCAATGCTTTAGCATTGCAGAGCCTTCTTGCATTCAAGGGACAAATTTATCAATGTTATTAACTTGGGTAAAATATCAGACATAAACCATTGAATTTTTATTTTTTTAAGTTTGCATTGGTTATAAAAAGATAGCCTGCGGCAGCAAAGATGACCATAAGAGAACCTGAGAAACTGATTCTTAATCTTCTTATATTATCTAATTATATTTTTTAAAATTTTTTTGAAAAAAAATTCAATAAAACCTCATTGGAATCACCTCAATCAGCTCATTCGAATGAAGGATCACAGGATATGCCTTTGCTGAAATTGTTTCAAAAAATAAATTTTTTTTGTCTGCTCAGTTAGTAAATATAAGCAGGCAGAGGAGTCGATTCATTAGCAAAAGGGTAAAGTCCCCTTACAGCTACAAACTTTCTCTTTTATATTGCTTTGGGAGCACAGTGGCTCAGTAGATGCAGGCTGTAAACTGAGAGGCCCTCTGTTCGTATGCCACCTGTGGCAACCATGTTGTGTCCCTGGGCAAGACACTTAATCCTAATTGCCCACATGGTGGCATGGTGGGATTGAGCACTAAGTCATACTGCATGTCGATGGTGCACTTGTCTTCAACCAATGCTAACCCTGCTTGCAGGGACTGATATAAGCTTCATACACCATAACCTTAAAGTAGGTTATAGTGTGTCTAGCCTACCGTAACCTGTAGTGTATATATAAGGTAAATTATTAAGGTAATCAGTTTCCTCTCGTAACCTAATAATAGGTCTCGAGTTTATAGAAACACGTAACCTCCGCCATAACCTAACCTATAGGTTACGGTTCATGTCGGACCCTGGCTTGTGTGGAGTTAGCACGTTGAAGAGCCTGACAATTGGCCAGATGGTTCACTCTGGGTACTCCGGCTTCCTCCACCCATAAAACTGTCTGATATGAGGTGGCCCTTGCTATCAAAAGTGCCGTTAAACCCCAATAAATGAATAAATAATTTTTATATTTCTTTGAAAAGGTAGCCGCAAGTGTAGTTTTCTTTAAAAACTCGCCCGTTGAGCTGCATGCATATAAATAAATTTTAATTTTGTCTGCATTGGGTAAAAGGTTTAACGGTTTTAAAAAATGTGAATCCTGTGGAGAAACATGAAGCCTTAACCCAACATAATGGCCATAACAGTCCTGCACTGTTCTCAAAAATTATCATTCAATTTTCATTATTTGTCTCAAAAACATAGCTTTTGACCCCTCACTGGAATGAGCTAATGGGCTCGTTTCAATGAGGGGTCATAAGCTATGTTTTTGATACAAAAAAGCAAAAAAATTAGTTATTCAAGAATTTTGTTTGCAAGCGTCATCTTTCTTTTGTATTAGATTATGGGTTAACTTAGAACTGAACAGATTTCCATCAGTTGTATTTCAAATCCTTTATTATAATACATTGTCCCCCATTGTGTGTGCCTGGTGACAACATGAAAGTATAAATTTACTCATTAAATTTGACACAAGTCATGTATAACTATACAACTGTTATCATTCAAGCAGACCATCTAGTAAGTGTTAAATCCTCAATAGAACTGGGTCATGATTTGAAATTATAAAAAGCTAAAGACATTTTTCTTTGTTATTGTTACATTGAGTCAATGATTACATGACCAATAATAGTGTAGTGAAATTATTTTTTTTCTTCCCCACTTTCTCACTTTAGACATGATTTTGTGTGTGGATATTTGCACCGAGCAGTCATTCTTGTCACACAATAATAAATGTAACATTTATTTGTCCCCTTGATAGAGAAAGAAACTGTCAGGTCTCTGTTGGGTTTGAATATGTCGGACCAATACAGTCAACAGTGCACCGGATAGTCAAATATAGCTATTGTTGAAGAATCAATGAGCAAATACCTGACATACGACTTGTGAACTTCTCACAACTCATTAATGAGAGAGTGGTTGGATGGCCAAAGAAAGTGGAAAAGACGTTTACTTTCAAATTGAGGAGTGCAGTGATATGTTTTGAGATGTTGCATCTCTATTCCTGTTGAATGAGATTTTCATGCAATTGCAGTTTTACGTGATTAATGTTTGGATTAATATGTTCAGGTAAAGGTGCAAAATTTAATAAATCACAGTTTTTAAACTTATAAGTATAAGAAGTAGCTTTTTTTTTTTTATAAATTACTCATATTTACAACACAACCATTGGGGAAATTTGTGATCACTCCCCAAAAACCTAAAAAAAATAATTAAACAAACAAATAAATAAATAAATAAATAAATAAATAAATAAATAAATAAATAAATAAATAAATAAATAAAATTATTTATTGATATCATCAATGGAAAAAGTATATGGTTTATGATTACAGTTATAGCTTGTTAATTGAATAGCCACCATCAGTGAAAAATATTCAATTAACAGGAATATGTAACTTGTAGAGTGCTAAATGTTTCTTGCTTGCCCAAATCAGTTAACCCTTAGGGGCCTGGAGATTTTTCATACAGTTTTAGCAACACTATGACATTTAATGCTCTGTAACTTTGCAGTTGTGTCTCTGCAAGTTATGCAAGTCTTGGCTGCCTATATAGGCAGCCAAGACTTGCCTAGAAACAACTGTCAGTGCACTTAGAGTGTACCTTGAAAGTTTACCTAACCACAGCAAGTTGGAGCACCTGTTCTAATACAGTAAATATTGACCAAAGTCAGAAATTGGCCCTTAAGGCTAAACTTGTCTTTGCCTTGTTACAATTTGTGGGAGATTGCCAAAAGGTGCTCTCCCATATATTATACAAGGCAAATCCATACAGATGAAATAAATTCACTTCAAAGATAATGTGAACCACATCCACAGCGTACAAAACCTTTAACTGCTTGGGTGCTAGAAGCCGCTATCAAGGCTTTAAAAAAAATGAGGGTACCAGAGCAGTGTTTCCTTGCTCATGTTTCATATTCAGTCAATAACAAATACAGACCACCAAAAATAATCTTGCCCTCAAGCTGTTAACCCTTTACCCAATGAATCGGCTGCATCCGTCCGCATAATATGCAAATTTAGCAGTTGAAAAAATATTATTTTTCAAACAATTTCAACAAAACCATATCATGTGACCCCTTGTTGGAATGAGCTCTTTCCAACGAGGGGTCACATGATATGGTTTTGTTGAAATTGTTTGAAAATTTTGAAAAAATGATAATTAAAATAAAAAATTTTGATATCATCTGCATTGGGTAAAGGGTTAAATTGTATGACCTACACTAAAGAATGGAGTACAATTATGGCCTTCCAGCATTCAACCAGACAATTATTAGTAATTCGGTAAATTTTCGGTAATATCTAAAAGTCAGCAACCTAGTTATCTACACGCAGTTAACAGGTAAAAATTGTATTTAATATATATATGGAGAACCTTTGGTGGTAATGAAACTTATATGCAATTAACCCAATACCTAACGAATTGGCCACATCCACCCGTGTAATTTGTATTAAGCAGTTGAGATAAAAAAATTTCCATAAATTCCAACAAAACCCAAAATAACCCTTTGTTGGAATGAGCTCATGGAGCTTGGTCCAGCGAGGGATCACATGGTATGGTTTTGTTGAAATTTTTTTAAAATACACTAATTAACTCCTAGCACTCTGGTGGTATTTCAAAAGTTTCATTGACCCCATAAGCCGATGCAGTATAAAAATTTTAACAAATTATATCTTGTTTGACAGAGCTCTGTCAAACAAGATATGATTTATCAAATTCTCAATTGCACTGTGGGAAAAATTTGTGGCTGAAACTTTTGTATTTTGTCAACAGTGTGCAAAGGGTTAAAATAATTAATTTTGATATCCTGTGCATTTGTTAATAGGGTGGTTTCCCAGGGAACATACATTTTAGTGGCTTCCACCGTACAGAAATAAATAAATAGTAATAAATGGTTCAAAGGCATTGCAGATATCAGTTTGCATTGGGGATCAGTGATATATAAATCGCCCAACATCTCATTCAGAACTTAGCTCATCTTCTTCCCACCAAAACTGAACAAAATGTTTGTCTAAAATAAAATTAAAATTCATAGGCCTGCCTTGCAGTGAACTTCAGTCTTAGTCAGAGATAAAGCTATATCTTTCCTCCTAAAGCTATATCTTTGCTCCTAAAGTTTGTGATAAACAAGCTCTGTTTTACTGGTAAAATTAGGACCTGGTCGCCAATGTCTGGGGTGGAAGTCATCTAAAATGGGTAGCATGGGTATAAACAAGTGGCTGAACTTGACTTTATATCCAGAAATATGTGACCTTAAACACCAATAAATAAACAAATAAATAAATAAATTTGACCCCAGTACCTCCAAGGCAAGCACTTCGTCTTTTATATCTTGTTTGAGCTCTGTCAAAGATATAATAGAATTAATGCTCAGTTCATCTCCAGAGTACAGGAAAGTGACTGGATCCGGTCAGCCTGTTAATTGAATACTCCTGTTAATTGAATAACTTTTTCTGGGAAAGTGGCTGTTCAATTAATATGTTTCCTCTATATCAAATTTTAAGCTGCAGATGTTGCCATAATGCAACAAGAAATTTAAACAAATCATTCTTGTTTGACAGAGCTCTGTCATAAACAAGACTGAATTGGTTAAAGTCAGAGTTTCAGTTTGGGAAAAATTTACTGCTTGCCAATTTGGTATTTTGACATCAGTGTGCAGAGGGTTAAAAACATTCATGCACAGCAGAACCTTGATAATTGAATGCCAACATTGTCAGTAAAAACAATCATTTAACAGGAATGATCAATAAAACAATTTGGTCAATTTCCTCTAGAATATGGCGAGAAATTGAGTATTTAATCCATTTTGTTGGGTTAGTAAGTCAGAGAGCCTGGCAGTTACTTGCCACTGCTAGGTAGTCCTCTGCTTACTCTGGCTTCCTCCACCCATAAAACTGTCCTGACACGATATGACCCTGGCTATTGAAAATGTCATTGAACCAAATAAACAAACCCAAAGCAATCCATAACATTTCATATTGGATCAAATGCTTATATCCCTCCAATAACTTGATTCAACCCATTAAGAATTTATTCAGTGTTGCACCCGGTGGTTAACAGGTCATATTAGTAGTAAATATATGGTAAATGGAGTGGTGTTCAACAGTGCTATGCAGTTAACAGGGTTATTGTATTAACCAATATTCGATTCAGAGTGTCTCCTTCTTTCTTTAACCCTTTGAACCCTGGTGGTATTTCCCATGCCAGTTCAATGGCAGCAATTGGAAGAGTCCATATTCATTATTTGGGGGTAGACCAATTAATATTTTCAATGTGGGCTGCACTTTCCTGGACAGGAAAGCAGCCTCTCATGTTCAAAGGGTTAAATGCAGTTTCTAAGGCTTACATGAATTTGAATTTGATTCATTAGTATTAGTCAATAATTTGTTGATTAGTCACAAATGAATTTTTGAATACATACAATTTTTAATTATTAAAATGACATGCCATCTCTGAAAGCCTTATTGTCTAAATTGTTCAATTGCTTGACTTACCAGTATTATTTAATGTGTCAGTTCCTTGTTAACCCTTCACTCAATGCACACAATCAAAATCTGTTATACAGTGCAGATGTCGTGGACTCGTAATCCATGCGTGGGCAGTGATGTCCACGCATGCATTTATCAGGTTATAAAAATCATCATCTAAATTTTAATTAATGAAACACCGGGTTGTACCCAGTGCTTCATTAATTAAATTTTTAGTTTAAACAATATTTATTTGAAATTATGTTATTTGTATACAGTACGCAACAGGTACAAAGAAGAACAAGCAACACAATGTACAACAGTACACAAAATAACAAAGGTAAACGAAGATAGATCGCTGTATATGAGAGGGATTCGACGGAAAGCTAACAGCTTATGTAAGTCATCTCCCTCTTTCGTTTATCAATTCACTCGACAGGTGGTGTCAGTCAGTAGTTACACGTACACATCAATACCCGCAGTCCCATCCCACCCCACGGAACCAAACGTCGACTCGAAAAAAAAACACCTTACTGATGCCATTTAGGCATTTTTCTGTTTTCAAGACACAGCTACCAATTGGAGTCGCGAGCCAGGTCTCCAGACCCAGACAGAATGCGCGAGGCAAGAGTGGGACAGGGCAGACCCCCAGGTAAAGATGTGCAGGAATGCATCAACTACAACAGGAATATTTGTAGAAAAATTAGAAAAGAAAGAAGCAAACGAGAAAAAGAAGAAAACATCGAACAAGAAAAGGAAAAAAAATGTAAATGACGGCCAGTCTGAATGCGTAATGCATTAGGTGCACTCGAGAAATACGTAAGGCAGTATCTTATTTCATCAGTTCTTTTGGTAAGGAGATATATATATGAATCCAAACTACGAAGACAGTCCATCTGAAGGTGGGCTGAAATGAAGTTTGATAGGTGTGGAGGGGAATATACGTGATGCTATGCTAGTTTTCTACTATTATTATTAGTTAGTAATATTGGATTATTGGGTGGCCCAATATTATGTAACAAGTCATGCGAATCAGTTATTGGAATCGCTTACTTGATAACATATTGTCATGTACCACTTCAACGATGACACGATTGTCTTCGTTACTCAGGAATTCTGAACCAAAAAGAAGTGTGGATGTGTCTGTTCCAAAAGGAAGAAGGTTAATCGTGTAATTACGTGCGTCTGAGAAGATTGGACAATGGAAGAAAAAATGATCAGGAGTCTGTTGCTCGCCACACTGACACAAAGGGTTTGGTGATAAATGATTATCGTAGAGGTGGGAGTTGAGGTTACTACACTGTAGACGTAGCCTGCAATGATATATTTGAGCTGTGCGAGATTTCGCGTTGCTGTAGAACCTTGGAGGTCGTTGGATTCCCTTGTTTAGGAAGGTCTTGAGGTTAATAAGTGACGAGTTCTCGTGAACAGGGAGCGGCAGATTATTCCATTCGTCCATAACACTCGGGATGAAGGAAGACTTGTACAACTGAGTCCGACAAAAGGGAACTCGATGGTTATGACTTGTTCGGAGACTGATTGCTGAGTTGGTTAAAAAGGTAAGAGGAGGCACTTTATTGGAGATGTATGGAGGTAACGTGTGATGATACATTTTAAAAAACTGAATTAGCTTGTGTTTGCGACGTCTTTCATTAAGGGGGTCCCATTGCATTTCACGATAGAGTAAAGTCTTCCTGGCACTGACTGTTGCCCCCGTGATGATCCTTGCTGCTACAATTTGTATTTTTTCCAGTTCGTCCACTTTGCTTACAGGACAGTTATCCCAAACGGTATCAGCATATTCAAGAAGAGGTCTAATGAAGGCAAAGTATATTTTTTCCAAAATACTACGATCCAGAGTAAACTTGTGCCTCCTCAGCAAGTCTAAACGGGACCAGGCTTTAGAGCAAATATGTTTGATGTGATTGTTCCATGTACACATGCTATTCAGTATGACTCCTAAATGTTTATGGTTGGAAACTTCAGATATCTGAGAATTGCCTAAGAATAAAGGTGGATGGGAGGTGGGGTTGTTTTTATGCGAAATTAACATGCTTTCTGTTTTGTTGGGATTGAACTCAACCGACCATGTTTTAGCCCAAATTAAATTTTTGTTGATTATTCCAATAATTAGTGTTTGGAATTTAATAAATTACGTGCATGGAAATATTGCCCACTTGTGGAAAGTGACCAGTCCACGATGGCCGTACTACAGTAGAATCTGTCTTGACAGACCACTCTTTTTGCCAGACAAAAGTGGTCTGTCAAAACAGGTGGTATCTCATGACGGGTCCATTACAGAGTAAGACAACTAAATGGTACAAGGTCATAGCGTTCTCTCAAGACAGGTGGTCTCTCACGACAGTGGTCTCCCAAAACAGGTTTTACTGTATTAGTCTGCGTGACACACACAGACTGTTGTATCCAATGCACACAATTTCAAAATCTGTTATTAGTCTGTGTAAAACTATTTTTCTTCAGACTTCTTCTTATACTTTTCTTTTTTTTTTTGAAAGTGGGTCACACTCTTATCTCAAGAATCGTTTGACCTAAGGACCTGGGACCAACAAGAAATGAGTCGAAACTCCATGGAAGTTAATAATGTGGGTCCAGGTCACTAAGGTCATCCAGGTCTCACTAAATGCAGTTTTCTGAATTTTCAGCACCTAATCCAGATTGCCCACATGGAGGCACAGCACTGTGTACAAAGGCATACTGAATGTCGATTGTGTACTTGTCTTCAACCAAAGCTTATCCTGCTTGTGCAGAGTTAGTATGTTGGGGAGTCTGACATTTGATCACCATTTCTCTCCAGTTACTCTGTCTTCCTCCACTCGTAAAACTGTACATAAATCTCTCAATTGAATACATCATTCTGGCTAATACAGGTCATCGGCTAATACGGAAAATATGTTTTAAATAATGCCACACCCAGAGATGAAGAATTCCAAATTTCATGCCTTAGTCATCACTGCTACTCATAGGAAAGGTCACCCATAAAAAGAATTGTCTCATTGCTGGTTGGAAAATCCTAAAATGTTTTTTTGACATCGGCCCAAAAATGTGGCATTAAGAAAACAGCTTGCCATTGACATATTTTTTTCCATAAGCATTTTGTGAACGATAATTTATATTTTCTGTTGGTAAGTGTTCTGCTATCAAACTGCTCTTCAGTCCCCTTCTTACTTCTGCGAGCACTTTTTTTTTTATCATTTTGTCGCTATTCAGAACAGTGAAGGATTAAAACTCGGGTCATGTTATGGTAACATTGTTACTGCCAGAAGTGATGTAAATAAAAGAGGGTACGACTGTAGCTAATTCTTACTACTTAATTTATCAATTCTAGTGCAGTCAGTATAGGTATAATGCTCCCCCCCCCCCCCCCCCCCCCCCCAATCTTGAATCATGGATCTGAAGAAGGGTTATTTCATCTTTTCTTTAAAATTCACACACTCCTCCTTGTTCCCATCTGACATCCATGGCCATGGCACCAGTGCAGTGGATTATGAATGTCTCAGAATCAACATAGGTCACAAAGGGGTGGGTGGGGGGGGGGGGGGTGATTATCAAGTGTGTTAGCGCCTTGGACTTTCAGGCAGAGGTTGTATGTTTGACCTTAATGTCAGAGGAAAGACTTCAAAGTTTCCAAACATTTTACTGGAAAAATCGATTCTGGGATAGATGCCTCTCCTAGCAATGTGCCAAACACTAACAGACAGTGGCATAACCACAGGGAGGATGGAGAGATTTGGGACCCCAAAATTCTCGAAGGATCCCCCAAAATGTCAATATCAAATACACACCTTCAAATGCTACAAAGGCCTCATTCAGAACCCCTCAGAACAAATGCCTTCTGCATATCATCCCTGCCCCCAAATTGACTAAGCACCCATACTATACATTCATGGCCTGCCGTCAGGTAATATATAAAGGTATCATAGCCCAGATCACACCAAAATTACAGTATGGCCAGTATTATTAAATAAAGTCAAATCTCATTGACTCGAAGACAGTTATCTCAATTACTTGAAGTTTGTCTGTCATTTTTCCATAAAAATGTATGTGCAATTAGCATTAAAAAATACTTGATACGTTGAACATGTATTACCTTGAATAACTGATATAACTTGAAGTAATTACCATTGTCCCAACTGAGTAAGTCAGTGGAAATTAGGATTAGAAAACTCAAAGTCAGGCAATGTGTTCTGTTGTTTGAGTATCAGAGTGACCATTGTCAGCTGTTGACCCCTTTTCATAAAACGTTGACATGTCAATTAGCAGAACAACAGCAGTAGACAAACAACAGATTACTGATGTTCATGTTTTGACAATATTTGATTACTGCTTTTATTGGGTTGCTAAACATTAATCACATGTCTAAGTTGTTTATGTGATGAAAGTAAAAAGACTCTTTTTTTTATAAGCTGATAAATTTTCAATAAAATACTTGACTAAGTAATATCCAAACTGTCGATAATGTTTAAAAGCTGCGAAGATTTTTCCTCCAACATTCAACTAAACTCTTGGAGCTTTCTCCACTCCTTTTTGTAACCGCTATGGTCATATACCGGGGCCGCTACCAAACTGGCGTTGCTGTTTGGTTTTCTTTTTTCTTATTCCCTTAAATTTGCCATTGCACAACATTATATTCTGGCTCGCCACCATGGTGGGACTCAAACCTCTACCATCGCCAAGCTGGAACCGAATAGAGCCCACTCTCTAATAGTCTTAATGGCATTGAGGGATTGATTTTTGACAATCTGTCACTCCAACGCAAACTGCTGGGAATTCTAACCTCGTGAATACCCTCTCAGACCCCATTTGAGGCAATAGGAAAGCTAGGCCTGGGTGATCCAAGTGAAATAAAATAAGGACAATCGGGTCGCAAGGGATTTGTAAATCCCACATCACCCCTGCACAACTTTGGCACGCTAATACCTTTCACTCATTCATTCATCTCCAACATTCAGTTTAATAAATGGCTGCCTTAGCAAAATGTAAGAAGATTGCCTCTCATTTATACTGATACCACAGCATAGCCACCATGGACAAGTCATTTTATTTATTTATTAGTTTAAACAATATTTTATTTCATAACTCAGTTTCACATTAATATACAGATAAGCAATAAATTAACATTTTACATACTGGTTGTTATGAGATAGGGTTCAGCATCAAGCTAGAAGCTTATGTAAGTGTTTCCAGTTATGAATTACCCATACAATAGATATGGCTCGAAAGCTGTATGCTTCAAATACTAATTTTAGAAGCTGAAATAAAATATTGGTGTTCAGAGAGAGGAAGATAAAGGAAGGAGGTGTGATGGTGAAATTACAAGTAATGATATTCATACTGGAAATAAAGAAAAAAGGGAAAGAAGGAATGAACTCACCCAAGGGGAAAAGCAATGCTTGGCATTCTCCTGACCACTGCAACACGATGGAATACGACGATATGCACGTAAGGCAATCACCGAAAACAAAGTATTCATGGAAGCAAGGAGTGTGATGTATCTCAGTTTAGAATCTTTTTGTTTATTTTTTTAGCTGTTTATTTATTTATTATGGCTTAACAACACCTTAACAGCCAAGGTCATATTGTGTCGGTGACAGTTTTATGGGTGGAGAAAGCCAGAATACCCGGAGAGAACCAACGAGCAATGACGAGCAGCTGCCAGCTCCCCAATATCGTAACTCCACACTGCAGCACAGGCAGGGTTAGATTGGTTGAAGACATGCGCACCATCGACATGCAGCATGCCTTAGTCCATGACGTCATCGTGCCCCCATGTGAACAATTGGGTTAAGTGCTTTGCTAAAGGACAAAATGAGGGAGTCCAAATCGATTGCTCAGATGGTCACCCATCCAAGGACTAACGAGGGCTTGACGTTGCTTAACTTTGGTAATCTGAGGAGACCCAGACAAGTCGTAATTCACTCATTGGCAGAGATGCCCATGCATGCATTTACCAAGAAATAAAAATCAGCAGCAGCAAAATTTTGATTAATGAAGCAACGGGTTGTACCCGGTGCTTCATTAATTAAATTTTTCTACAATTTATTTCTCTACTGTGAAAAGGGAAAATACTGTTAAAGGTGTATAATGCTGTTTCTGTGGCAATAATATTATGGAATCACCGCAAGAATGTTTTTCTCTTTTGTCCATGCTGAAATAGTCTCATAAGTTGGGACAGTATCATTAGTACAGAAATGAAAGGGCCATTTTCTTTCAGTTATCCCAGAACTTATTTACCACACTTTTGTATTCATCATGTTTGCTTGGTTTCTAATGTGCCTTTTATTATTTTGTACTTTTATTTTCTATCGTCCACATTCCTGCCCCTCTGTTTTCTTGTTATCTGTAATATTCCTTGTTCTGTACATTCCATTTTTTATTAACTCTACCTGACAAGGGCAGTAGAGCTTTTCAGGTAATGATTTCTCTGTTGTCCATCCATCGGCTGTCTAGCATTGGGCCATCACATGGCCGTCATGCGTCTGACTTCTGACTGCCCTCAACCTTTTGTTTGTCCGGGCCATAATTTCTTGAGCACTGAATATTTTTGGACAAAACTTTATAACAATATGTGTTATCAAAAGACAGTGTGTCAAGAATTATAATTTGGAATATGCCACACAAGGTCAAGGTCATCAGCCCAATGTTAACGGTGACAGAAAAACTTTGACATTTCACTTTCACTTTAAATTTGTCCATTTAACTTGGTATGATTGACAGATCTTTTTCATACTTGGTACAATTATTGCTCATGACTCAAAGGTGTATCATGACTTTGATCCAAGGTCATATCATCAAGGTCAAGGTCACAGACAGCAAAACTAAGATGATGTACAGCCCCTGTCTGGCGCATATAACTTGGTATGATCCACAGATCTTATTTATACTGACTCAAAGGTGTGTCATGACTTTGATCCAAGGTCATATCATCAAGGTCAAGGTCAGAGACAGCAAAACGCAGATATTGTTATACAGCCCTTGACCGGCACATTTAACTTGGTATGATTGACAGATCTTATTCATCCTTGGTACAATTATTGCTCGGGACTCAAAGGTTTGTTGCAACTTTGATCCAAGTTCATATCATCAATGTCACTGTCACAGACAACAAAACTTTGATATTGTTATACAGCCCTTGTCCGGTTTGTGTATTTATACCCCCCACAAACAAAGTTTGGGGGGTATATAGGAATCATCCTGTCCGTCCGTCTATCTATCCATCTGTCCGGGCCAATATTGGGGATTTAGGGGATATTATTATTAGGGGCTACCTCCAACTTAAGGTAGTGTTAGGGTTAGGAGTGGGGTAGGGTTAGAGGTAGCCCCAGAGTAGGGCTTAAGGTTGGGGAGGGTTAGGTCCCAGGGGGGGGGTTGGGGTCATGGGTGGGGTTTTAGTTTTAGTAGCCCCTAAACCAAAAAATAGCTCCTAATCCTATTGGTTTGGCTAGGGTGGGGTTAGGTCAGGGGTGGGATGGGGTGGGGGTTAGGGTTAGAGGTAGCCCCAGAGTAGGGCTTAAGGTTGGGGGGTTAGGTCCTGGGGTGGGTGGGGGTTAGGGTCTGGGGTGGGCTTTTAGGGTCAGGGTGGGGTAGGGTTAGGGTGTGGTTTTACATGGAGGGGTGGGGATAGGGTTAAATATAAGTTCTAGGGTGGTGGGGGTGGGGTTCTGGGTAAAATAAGGTTTTGGACATACAAAATGTTTTTTTTGGTAGCCCATAAACCCGAAATGTTGAAGCGTCCGTCTGTCCATCCTTATAAGCGCAACTCCTCCTAAACCGTTTGAAGAATTTTCATGAAACTTTACACAATGGAAGAACTCCATACAAAGATGTGCATGTAGCAATATAATTCTGTTCTGACATTTCCAAGGGGAGATAATCTAACTTATACATTTCAATTGCAACATCATATGGTTGTGTCCTCGTAAGCGCAACTCCTCCTGAACCGTTCAATGAATTTTCATGAAACTTTACATAGTTGAAGAACTTCAAATGCAGATGCACTTGAAGCAATATAATTCCGTTCTGACATTTCCAAGGGGAGATGATCTAACTTACACATTTCAATTGCTACATCATATGGTTGTGTCCTCGTAAACGCAACTCCTGGACCGTTCAATGAATTTTCATGAAACTTTACACAATGGAAGAACTCCATATGAAGATGTGCATGAAGCAATATAATTCCGTTCTGACATTTCCAAGGGGAGATAATCTAACTTATACATTTCAGGCACGGGGGGTATCACTTTGTGAGCTTGCTCATAGTACCTCTAGTTGAATCAGTTTGACTAATCTTGTGCATCCTTAACACACTTCTTACTCATAACCTAATGTGTCATGACCGTGACCCATTGCCATGAATTATAATATGGAATGATCAAGGTGACATGCAATAACCCTTGGATTCTTCTTATATTTAGCATTCCCTAAAAGCAGTGACCCTGAGTGGATCTCTCTAGGCTCATAGGCCACTTATCATTTTAAATAAATAAGATGAGTAAACTGTGGGTTAATTTGTAATTTATTATGTCAATTATACAGAAGACAGTACAAATAAAATCACTGTTTCACATATAAAGAATGTACATGCAATAAGATTGAAACCTGAAATCAGTTTATGAACATCTGAACAAGAAAATAGTGACTTCATTCCATTCGTAGGTCAAAATCACCTACATGTAATTAGCCCAAAGGGTACAACTTGAGCACCCGAAAAACTTTCAGTTTAAGTTTCCCATCCATTTAGAGGAGTATTGAATAGTTAATCAATCTGGCTGGCAAAATAAGGAGTGTTTTATTGACACTTCTGAATGATACATACACAGAACGACACAGACATGTGAAAGGGTTAATCGATATGGCACGAGTGCCAGCAGGGAAGAATAAAATGAGACGACACAGGCCACAAGTTTTATCCTTCTGTGATGGCACAACCCATTCACAACATGTGTCATTCTGTTTTTATTACATGCCTTCATGTCTGTAAAATCAAATATCAGAAGGACTCTCAGCAATTCATTTGACAACTCGTCGCCTGAGTTCCAATCTGTTCTATGTGCCAGTAGACACATTGGAACTCAGGGGACGAGTTACTATCAACAAAAAAAACATGTTTTATCGTCAATCAAATTTGCTAGGAAAACCCATGTTACTATTTTTAGATATCACTAGCAATTCAAATTATAATTGCGGTGCACGATTTGTTGAAAATTTCAGTGAAATTTTGCTTCTATTTAAAAATAGTCCTTCAGCACGTGTGCTGAATAGATTTTTATTTTCCGCATGGTTTAGTGTTGCTGTATGTGGGGATTTTATAGAACAGGTGTGTAATAAAACAAAATATGGTTGGACAAATATTCAGAAGATACCCAATGGAGTAATTGCCTGTGTGGGGACATGGTGACACAGTGTACAGAGGTGTACTGCACATCAATGGTGTACTTGCCTTCAGCTGCTGCTAATTCTGCTTGTTCAGAGTTAGTATGTTATGGTCTTTGACAATTGCTCGCTTCTACTCATTAGTACTCTGGCTTTCTTCCCCCATAAAACTGTCCAATAAGATATGGCCCTGGCTGTTGAAAGTGTCATTAAGCCCCTATAAAACTAAGTGAAACCCAATGAAGTGGAACATCTCTTAATAAAATGCAGTGGAACTTTTTTTTTTGCCAGTGAACAATAATACCCTTTTAGCAGGAAAAATCAACCACAGTAAATCCTGTTTTGAGAGACCACCTGTCATGAGACCGCTATGACCTTGTACTATTTGGTTATTTTACTCTATAATGGACCTGTCATGAGAAACCACCCGTTTTGAGAGATCACTTTTGCCTGGAAAAAAGGGTGGTCTCTCAAGACAGGTTCTACTGTTACAGAAATTTTGTTACTTTCACCCTGTTCTTGATATAATAGAATAAGTACCACTATCGGATATACATAGGCCAGGTACAAATCATTCTATTAATATAGTGAATTTGTATTTAAATAAAAGTTGTTAATGGATCTCAAAATTTCAAGTGAAATGTTTGGTAAACGACCTCTGTTTTACTGGTAAAATAGGACCCAGTCACCATTGAATATACATAGGCCAGATACAAATCATTATATAAATATAGTGAATTTGTATTTAAATAAATGTTTTTAATGGATTACAAAATTCCCTGTGTGACCATGGGAAGTGAAGCAGTGCTTGTTTACTGTCGTAAACAAGCTAAAATAGGTCCCAGTCACCATTGGATATATATAGGCCAGGTACAAATCATTCTATAAATATAGTGAATTTGCATTTAAATAAATGTTTTTAATGGATCACAAAATTCTCTGTGTGACCCTGGAAAGTGAAGCCGTTCTTGTTTACTGTGGTAAACGAGCTCTGTTTTACTGGTAAAATAGGAACCAGTCACCATTGGATATATATAGGCCAGATACAAATCATTCTATAACTATAGGGAATGTATAGTCAAATAAATGTTTTTAATGTATCACAAAATCACTCAAGAAATGAAGCAGTGCTTGTTTACAATAGCCACCTATCTGCATGTTGTTCAAACTTGGATGATGAGGCCGTCAAATAAGTTTTGGTGTTGTATGTCTTGGGATCTATATCATTAGATTGCTGGAACATTGGTGAAACATGTTGCATCTCAATCTGCCCTACCCTAAGATGGCATCAAGTCAATCACTGTGATTCCTCCTCCCAACCGACGACGTTTGATGACGTGAAAACTGTTATGCTGTGACTGTGGTCACAGCATTACAGTTTTCATGTCATCAAATGTCATTCTATTTATCGAGCATTAAGACTGGTGACACAGCATCAGCTTTCCAATCTTGGTCCTTGTTTTCTAACAATAATACCTAAAACATGTTGTAAATGTTCAATTCAGGGAGTGTGATGGTGGCATTTGGACTTCAAACCAAAAAGTCCATGGTTTGATCCCTGCCAGGGGTAACTGTGTTGTGTCATTGGGCAAGGCACTTAATCCTATTGCCCACATGGGGGCACAATGGCACTGTGTTCTAAGGCATAGTCCACGTCGATGGTGCACTTGTCTTCAACCAATGCTAATCCTCCTTGTGCCGAGTTAGTATGTTGGGGAGTCTGACAGTTGCTCGATGGTTCTCTCTGGATACTTCGGCTTCCTTCACCTCTAAAACAGTCTGACACAAGGTGACCCTCGCTGTTGAAAGTGTTGATAAGCCAAATAAATAAATTGATAAATAATGAATGTTCAATTTGTATTTCTGTGAAATATGTGCACATTATCAACATATTAATTTTTCACAGGCATCAAACTATATTCTTTAAAAAGCGATCGACGATTGTGAGGCATTGGAAAACTGAAAACGTTTGTGATATTTGTTGTTGTTAAGCATTGTTTATTTATAGCAACATCCCCACCCCCAAACACCAAGAAGGGGGTGGTGGAGACATTTTTAGCTTACTTGACTGAAAGTCAGGATGTGCCGTAGTGATCACTCACCATCTTGTGAAGTTCAGACTAATCAACATCAAGTGAAATGTTCAGTTCACAAATTATAAGATATTGTGTTATGTGGTGTTGTCAATATAACTTTCATATGCAACTAAAAAGGATTGGAATTTTCTTCATTTTCTGCTGGAAAAGTTCTGGTATTTCACTCGTAACAAAAATGTGTATGAAGCCTGAAAAGGTCAACAAGCTTGATCGAATGTGGACTATATTTTTGTTGCAGAAAGGCAAAACTAAAGCCCCACAAAGTAGATCTGTTTGTCAGGACATTTCTTGTAAAATCACGTGGGGGGAGGGGGGGGGGGGGGGGAGGGAGGACTTTGCCATCAAAGCCTTGTTGCACTGAAGGGACAAATTTATCAATTTATTAACTTGAGTAAAATATCAAACATAAACCTTTTAATTTTTATTTTTTAAAGTTTGTATTGGTTATAAAAAGAAAGCAAGCAGCAGCCAAAAGGACCATGCTGGATGGTCTGAAAAACAGATTTTTATCTTTTTTAGGCCTAACATAACAAAATCCATGTACTGATTTTTAGCTTAACTTGACAAAGTCAAGATAAGCTATTGCATCACGCATGCGGAAGGAGTCTGTTAGTCTGTGAGTCTGTTCACATTTTCCTTTAGCACAGGCAACACCTGTAGTTCATCTTCGATCGTCACAAAATTTCATATGCAGGTTTGAGGTCATGTCTAGATGAGAACGTCCCCTTTGGTTGCAATCGGTCAACAGTGGTGGCTGCCCGGGCCCAAAACCTGAAAACCATTTAGCACAGTCTGCAGATCATATCTATGAAGGACTTTCATTGTAACTTGGTAGGATGGCTCTGTATAATATCCAGATGAGAACGTCCCCTTTTGGTCCTGATCTGTCAACCGAGATGGCTGCCCAAGCCCGAATCCCCAAAATGTTTAGCACAGTCTACAGGTCATATTTAATATGGAGGGTTTTCATTGTAACTTGGTAGGATGACTCCAAATGATGTCTAGATGAGAACTTCCAAATTTGGTTGCGATCTGTCAACCATGACGACTGCCCGAGCCCAAAACCCCCAAACTACAGGTCATATTTATGGAGGGATTTTATTGTAACTTGGTAGGCTGACTCCATATAATGTCTAGATGAGAACGTCCCCTTTCGGTCATGATTGGTTAACTGTGACGGCTACAGGGAACTGAAGCCCAAAAACCTTTAGCACAGTCTATAGGTCATATTTATGAAGGGATTTTATTGTAACTTTGAAGGATCACTCAGATGATGCCCAGATGAGAATGTCCCCTTTTGGTTGCGATCATTCAACTATGATGGCTGCCCGAGCCCAAAGCCCAAAAACCTTTAGCACAGTCTACAGGTCATATTTATGAAGGGATTTCAATGTAACTTGGTAGGATGACTCCAGACAATGTCTAGATGAGAACGTTTCCTTTTGGTCACGATCATTCAACTATGACAGCTGCCCGGGCCCAAAACACGAAAACCTTTAGCACAGTCTACAGGTCGTATTTATGGAGGGATTTCATTGTAACTTCGTAAGTTGATTCCATATAGTGTCTAGATGATAACGTCCTCTTCTTGTTGCGATTGGTCGACTGTGATGGCTACAGAGGCCCGAAGCCCCAAAACCATTAGCACAGTCTACAGGCCATATTTATGAAGGGATTTCATTGTAACTTAATAGGATGACTCATTTTGGAATAATTTCACTGTAAATTGATAACTTTCGTTGATATACATTAACTGTGAGGGCCACCCATTTAGTATAGTCTACACCTCATATTATTTTTATTGAAAACATAGCATACATGGAACAGAAATTAACATATTCCCAATTATCACAGTTCTTGTCTTATTTCATAATCCTTTCATAAACATTATCCTTTTCATCAAACATAACACAGACAAGTTAAGCTACAGTGTAATTGACACTTTCATTGTATATAGCATCGCAGATTTGTACAGTTCTGAAGGTGAAGGGTTAATAAAATGTGTATGTGCACCGTTCATTGATAAATAGTTTGACAAATCACTATTTGCATCATCAATAAATTCAACATGGCAATTGATTTTTTCATTTTGTTTTGCAGGTTGTGTTCAGTTAGTTATGTATGTCAAGAATTGAATTGTGATATCGTTAAACAGTGTTAATTCAGATTCTGTAAAGAACAACGAAGAATTAAACTAGAAGGGTACCAACTGCAGATAAGAAAATAACCTTTTGAGTAATGTTTGGGATTTCAATAGTTTTATCTTTTTAGCATATCTTTAATGATAGGTTAAAAAGTTTAAGCACACTTTCTAATGGATTTTGTGGGACATTTTCAATTCGCCTGTTATTAGTGTGGACATGCAACAATGGATGACAGATTGGACAGTTGAGTTCATGTAAAACATCACTATTGTAAACCATTGATTATAAGTTGATGTACCCAGTATTGATTTTTTTTTTGTGCAGAGCATTTGTTCCAGAACTTGGATAATTGACAGTGTTCACCAGTTTAAAGTGATTGTACAGTCATGAGTTTATTTACTAATTACCACATCACTTGTAATTGAAATGCGTTGTTTAAAAGTAGGGAATCTTGGAAGACCTGCAAGGAGAATTATTGGAATTTTACTACAATAATGCCCAGTTCCAAAAATGGATTTTTAGTTGTTTGGGAGAAAAATAACTATAGTGTGAAGAATGGACTGGAGACAGAAGTATGACAGATCGTCTGTTGAGAAACTTTCTGTTGCTCAGGTGAGTGTTCTTTTAGTATAGTCACCATGGACTGATCGTAATCTATGCGTAGGTAGTGATGTCCATGCATGCATTTACCAGGTAATAAAAATTATTGTCATTAAAATTTTAATTGATGAAGCATCTAAACCCAGTGCTTCATTAATTAAATTTTTGATGATTATTCCCATAATTATTAGTATTTGGTATGTAATAATATCATTGAGTCCATGAAAATATTGCCCACCCATGGAAAATGACCAGTCCATGGCAGCCATACTGTACATTCTCTCTATATTATGTATTATTACCACTTTTGCAGGCATTCCTAGCACATTAACGATGTTTTGTCAGGCATTGAAACCTCGTAATGCTCAACAAGTACAAGTCATGTGACGTGTTGGGCTGTTATTGACTATAACAGACCAACATGTCAATAACAGCCCGACACGTCTAAACATAGACAATGACGTCACATCTCTCAGCCGATCAACAATATTTTTCCCAGATTTCCATTTGGATTGAAATTCAATTCGGATTTTTTTAATTTGTAAACACAATTAACACATTTGTTTCAAGTGTTTCCCTTTGTGTCACAGATAGATAATGTATCAAATATAGAAAGCGATACACACAAAGTAAGTGATGACATCTTTGATGAATAAACTCCTTGCCTAAAGTTCGCATTTCGAAGATATATTTCATCATCTAACTTCCCAAATTTCGCCATAGACTGATCAGACGATAGTCATGTTACACGGTTTGTTTGTCAACAAATCAGATGATAGTGTCGCTGTTTTTTTAATTCTAAAACATCAAACTTCATTTATTTATCTTATTTCCCATATAATTTAATTGTAATGTCCCCGATGTACGAAAGTGGCAATAATAGAAATAACATGACTTTGTCGGGCATTACAGTGTATCAACGGCTCAACAGAAATGGTTAACAGCCCTTGAGCTTATTAGTGGCCCGAGACTTTGTCTCGGGACACTAATAAACTCTTGGGCTGTTAACCATTTCTGTTGAGCCATTCATCCACTGTAAAACCCTTCAAAATCATGTTATTGTTATAATGATGTTCACGTAACTGTTGGAGTGCTAAATTATTTTTCAAACGTGATTTGTAACCTAAGTATTTTTAACTCACCTGAGTGAAGCTCAAGGAGAACTTTAGTGGTAGCTTTCTATTCATCATCATCCATCCATTGTCCATCAAAGGTCTGTCATCCATGTGGGGCGAACTTTACATTTTCAACTTCTTGAATTTTTAGCTTAGCGCAATATGAGGAATATTCTTTAAAACTTTTCTTCTTGATATCCACTTGTCAGAATTATTTGATATTTGATAAACAGCATCCAAATGTGAGTCCAATTCAAGTTTGTTCAAATCAAGTGCCTGAGGTTCATATTTCAGTTCCTCATAAGAACCTAAATTTTAACTGAGTGCAATATGAGGAATATTATTTAAAACTTTCATAACCACCAATCAGAATCTTTTGATATTTGATATACAGCAGCCTTAGGAGGGTCAGATTCAAATTTTTTTCCAATCTAGTTCCTGGGTTCAATAGCGAGCCCAAATTTTAACTTTGCAATATGAGGAATATTCTTCTTCACATCTCCTTGTTCAGAATTGTTTGATATTTGGAATCTGGCATCCTCATTTGAGTCCAATTCAAGTTTGTTCAAATCAAGTGCCTAGGGATGGTCACGATTAGCCATTGTGCATACGTATGTGACATTAAACGCCAATAAATAAATAACAAATAGTGCCTAGGGTTCATATTTTAGCTCCTCATGGGAGCCCAAATGTTAACTTAGTGCCACATGAGAAAAATTCTTTAAAAATCTTCTTTTTCATATCCACCAGTCACATTACTGATATTTTGTATTTTGCATCCTTAGGGGAGTCGGATTCAAGCTTGTTCATGTCAAGTGCCTTGATTTATATTTGGGCTCTGTGGTGTTAACTAGTTATAGATCCAAAATGTGGCCTGAATTCCTTCTTTAAACAACATTCTCAGTTTAGTGATTAACAGGTTGAGTGTTGGAAGCCACTTAGAAGCCACTATAAGGAATCTTCTGAAAAAGGCTGAAAGCCACTTTAGTGTCATTACACTACATGCATTACCTTGTTATTTATGCAGTAGTGGGTAAACAAAATGGTCTTATAAATTTGTTTTGTTACAATATATTGGCTCAGTAGTTATGGCATTGGACTTCAAAGCAAAAGGTCCACAGTTCTAGCTTCACCAGGGATAATCATACTGCATCCTTGGACAAGCCACTTAATCCCGATTGCCTGTGCAGGGGCATGGTGGCAGTGTATTAAGGTACACCTCATGTCGATGGTGCACATGTCTTCAACTAATGCTAACCCTGCTTGAGTCGAGTCCGTACATTAGGGAGTCGGACAGTTGCTCGTTGCTGACTGGTAGTTCTCTCTGGGTACTCTGACTTCCTCCACCCATAAAACTGTCTGACATGAGGTGACCCCGGCTGTAGAATGTGTCATTAAACTTCAATAAAACAAAACAAAAACAAACTGATAGCATTGTGTCTTGGAAAAACAATACTTGTGTTACAAATTACCTTTAAAAAATGACTTAGTACTCCATCAGTTAAGCCCCTTGGCGCCTCGTTCTTAAAATATTTCTAATGATGGTTGTTAATGCTACGATCTAACTGAAGCTTGTCTTGAGCTTACTTGCTGCACTTGTTTTACTGATATATAATGGAACTTGCTATAACCTTCTTACTTAAAAATCCATCCATCTACTCATCTGAGCACACATTCACTACCTCACTTGGTAGTAGGTGTGGCATAACATAAAAGATTTCCATTGTCTAATTATTAGGTATTGTTTCCTCTTGTGGTAATTCCTTTGTCCTTGTAATAAGCAGTGCTGGATATGAACAAAATTGACAGGTACAGTTTTAAGCTCCCGCGAAATCAGAGACAAGAGTAAATTGCACCCATAAAATGAATTTTCGAGGGAATACTGTCACCAATCACCAAAAACTTAACCCTTTGAACCCAAGTGGCAGCTTAACCAGCCAGGAACATGATATGTGATAACATCATTAAATAGGATGGCTGTTCAGTAAATGTGTAGGGTAGACCAATTAGTATTTTCAACATCGCCAGCCCCAAGGCTGCACATTGAAAATATTGATTGGTCTACCCCAAATAATGAATATGGACTCTTGTAATTGCTGCCATTGAACTGGCATGGCAGATACCACTAGTGTTCAAAGGGTTAAATATATAAGGAAGTGCAGAATTATGACAGTAACTTGCCACTGGCCACATTGTGCTGTGTTCTCAGAACAACACAGATTTATATGCCCTCACAGTTTATAAGTTCTCCACAATATTTTTCAACGAGTGCATTTTTTAGCTCGCGTAAAATAGAAATCACAGGTGCTGCCGGGAGCAATTGCACTCGCACCTGTCTCATTTCCAGGATTGAATAAGTGGTTAGTGGTTGGGTTTGCACAAAGAAAAATCACTTAAGTGTAACTTTGATACCCACCCTTCTCATGATTACAGAGTGCAGTTTAACCTCTTACCTCATGCAATGACCAAAAATGTCAGGGTTATTCACAAAAATTGCCTCCAAATTTTATTTTTTTAATTTTCACCTAAAAATATACTTGTGCCCCCTGATTGGAATGTGTTCTCTGAGAGACTATTAATTGAAAATAGAACATGTTTTCATTTTTAGCTCACCTACATCTGTAAGATGTGGTGAGCTATTGTGATAACCTCGGGCGTCAGCGTCGGCGTCCGGCGTGTCCAATATTGTAAGATTTAATGTTAAGGTGAATTTCTGAAACATCAGTGGGCTCAGGCCTTTGATATTGCATATGTAGGTTGTAGGGGACTATCAGAACAGTATTTAACCCTGAAACTACGACTTTTTTCCAAATTTCAGCTAAAATTTTCTGCCAAAAGTTGTAAGAATTAGGTTTAGGTGTTGTAAGAATTTGTGTTAAAGTCAGCTTTTGTGCAGATTGTGCTGGTTTAACTTCTCATTACTGTTGATTTTCATATTTCAATAACAACTGTAGGTATTAACCCTACTGTATGCAGAAATTTAACGAAAATTTTCTTTTTTTTCACTCAAAATTTTCATGTTTTTCTCGGACTTAGTAAATTTTAAGTTGTAAAACTTTGTAAACTTTGTGTTTAGGTGAGTTGTGTTTCCATGTGTCTTTCCAGGCGATTAATATTCTACACTTGGGTTACTGAACTCCATTGCAGTAATATTTAACCCTCATTACATGCATATTTGAGGAATTTGAGGCAGATTTTCTGCCAAAACTTGTTGTAAGAATTAGCGTTTAGGTGTTGTAAGAATTTGCGTTAAAGTCAGCTTTTGTGCAGATTGTGGTGCTTTAACTTCTCATTACTGTTGATTTTCATATTTCAATAACAACTGTAGGTATTAACCCGACTGTATGCAGAAATTTAACGGAAATTTTCTTTTTTTTCAGTCAAAATGTTCATGTTTTTCTCGGACTTAGTAAATTTTAAGTTCTAAAAGTTTGTGTTAAGGTGAGGTGTTAAGCTGAGTTCTCAAAGATCAGTGGGCTCAGGCCTTTGATATTGCACATGTAGGTTGTAGGGGACTATCAGAACAGTATTTAACCCTGATACTATGACTTTTTTCCAAATTTCACCTAAAATTTTCTGCCAAAATTTGTTGTAAGAATTTGCGTTTAGGTGTTGTAAGAATTTGCGTTAAAGTCAGCTTTTGTGCAGATTGTGCTGCTTTAACTTCTCATTACTGTTGATTTTCATATTTCAATAACAACTGTAGGTATTAACCCTACTGTATGCAGAAATTTAACAGAAATTTTCTTTTTTTTTCACTCAAAATTTTCATGTTTTTCTCGGACTTAGTAAATTTTAAGTTGTAAAACTTTGTAAACTTTGTGTTTAGGTGAGTTGTGTTTCTATGTGTCTTTCCAGGCGATTAATATTCTACGCTTGGGTTACTGAACTCCATTGCAGTAATATTTAACCCTCATTACATGCATATTTGAGGAATTTGAGGCTGATTTTCTGCCAAAACGTGTTGTAAGAATTAGCATTAGGTGTTGTAAGAATTTGCGTTAAAGTCAGCTTTTCTGCAGATTGTGGTGTCTTCACCTCTCATTACTGTTTATTTTCTCATTTCAATAACAACTGTAGGTATTAACCCTATTGTATGCAGAAATTTAACTGATTTCTTTTCTTTTTTTCAGTCACAATGTTCACGTTTTTGTCTGACTTACTCAATTTTAAGTTCTAAAAGTTTGTGTTAAGGTGAGGTGTTAAGGTGAGTTCTGTTTCTATGTGTCTTTCCAGGCAATTGATATTGTATGCATGGGTTACTGAACTACATTGTGGTAACGTTGCGCCCTTATTACATGCATATTTGAGGAATTTAATGGGGATTTTTGGGACTTATATTCACTTTCTTTAAAAAAAAATTTTTTAAACTTTTTTTTTTTATTTAATACTTTCTCATACTTGTTACTAGTAACATTAAGGCTTATTTTAGTTGTTGATGTGATGTATTTTTGTTGGGACTTATAGTCACTTTCTTGAATGAATGTTTTTCCGCAACTCCTCTTTAACCAATGAATGTACTTCAAATACAATTTCAGTGATTTATGAAAGCCTTTCCTAATTCTTATTTATGATTTATTACCTGGCCTCACGATTCATATTCTTAATCATAAACATTTCTAAAAGAAAAAAATGCTTTTATATCCAATGATTCTATGTTGAATTGATATATAATAAATGCAGAAATATAGACTTTCCAAAGCCATCACATAAACCACATTAATCATTTGATTGCCTAGTTAATGATTTATATTAACTAAATATTAGGCATGTTACATTGGAACGACATTATCAAGCGCGAATGTAGGTGAGCGTTGGGATGTAACATCCCTCTTGTTGAAGTTCACTTGAACATGTTGGAGGCGAGATTATTTCTGGTGATCTGAATTTGTTATTCAAAGTTTGTTTCACAAGCACTCTCCAATGATTTGTAATAAAACCAATTTATATAAACAATTTGAATGAATATGAAATATGAGCAAGAAAAATGTTTGCTTTTGCTCTGGTTCCCTCATATTTTTGAAAGTCCATATACTGGCTTCTACTACTAAACCAGTGAAAAGAAAATTTAGTATTTCCATTATTTAATAATCATGCACCCAATGTAGTGTCTGTAACCAACTAACCCTATGAATTTTCATGACCTTAGTGAGTGTACATTTTCATGTAGTGTGTGATAGAGGAGTCACCATTTTTAGCTCAACTTTGACGAAGTCAAATTTGAGCTATTGTCATGGCCCGTCGTCCGTCTGTCCGTCCATCCGTCCGTCCGTCCGTCCGTCCTTCCGTCCGTCTGTCCGTCTGTCCGTACATCAACAATTGGCTATGGCTCAGGCTGGAGGTCGTATTTATGAACCGATCTTTACGAAACTTCTTGTGTACCTTTGTTATGACCCTGGGACAGGAACGAGTGTTTTTAGGTGTGGTCCGAAATTCAAGATGGCTGCCAGTGGCCATTTTGTACCGATGATGCAAAAATCAGTTTTTTGTACAGAACTTCTGTATGAAAGTTCTGATTTGAATAAAGTTTTGTATAAATGTTTAGTACCATGGGATACATCACATATAATACAGGTTTTTTTCTCGTGCGTAAATTATGCAAAGTAGACTGACTTTGATTTATTTAGTGTTACTTTCAGAGCTGTAAGTGCCAAGCTGCTATGGCTCGGGCTAGAGGCCGTATTTATGAACCGATCTTTACGAAACTTCTTGGGTACCTTTGTTATGACAGTGGGACGAGAACGAGTGTTTTTGGCTTTGGTCCGAAATTCAAGATGGCTGCCAGCCGCCATTTTGTACCGACGATGCAGAAATCTGTTTTTTGTACAGAACTTCCAAATGAAAGCTATGATTTGAATAATTTTTTCTATGAATGTTTAGTACCATGGGATACATCACATATAATACGGGTTTTTTTCTCGTGTGTAAATTATGCAAATTAGACTAACTTTGATGTTTTTTGGTGTTACTTTCAGCACGGTAAGTGCAAATGCCAATACGGCTCGGGCTAGAGGCCGTATTTATGAACCGATCTTTACGAAATTCCTTGGGTACCTTTGTTATCACCGTGGGACGAGAACGAGTGTTTTTGGGTCCGGTCCGAAATTCAAGATGGCCGATGGCAGCCATTTTGTACAAAATTTGGTGCAATCAGATTTTTGCACAGAACTTCCATATGAAAGTGCTGATTTGAATAATTTTTTGTGTGAATGTTTAGTACCATGGGATACATCACATATAATACGGGTTTTATGGCTCGGGCTAGAGTCTGTATTTATGAACCGATCTTCACAAAACGTCTTGGGTACCTTTGTTATCACCTTGGGACGAGAACGAGTGTTTCTGGGTGCGGTCCAAAATTCAAGATGGCTGCCAGTGGCCATTTTGTACCGAAATTAGGTCTAATCAGTTTTTTGTACACAACTTCTATATACGGCTCAGGCTAGAGGCCGTATTTATGAACCGATCTTTACGAAACTTCTTGGGTACCTTTGTTATCACCGTGGGATGAGAACGAGTGTTTTTGGGTGTGGTCCAAAATTCAAGATGGCCACCAGCAGCCATTTTGTACCAAAATTAGTGCAATCAGTCTTTTGTGCAGAACTTCTGTATGAAAGTTCTGATTTGAATATATTTTTGTATGAATGTTTAGTAACATGGAATACATCACATATAGTACGGGTTTTTTTCTCGTGCAGAAATTATGCAAATTAGATGAACTTTGATTTATTCAGTGCTACTTATACACTGTAAGTGCACATGTCAATACGGCTCGGGCTAGAGGCTGTATTTATGAACCGATCTTCACAAAACTTCTTGGGTACCTTTGTTATCTCCTTGGGACGAGAACGAGTGTTTCTGGGTGCAGTCCAGAATTCAAGATGGCTGCCAGTGGCCATTTTGTACCGAAATTAAGTCCAATCAGTTTTTTGTCACAACTTCTACACAGCTCATATTTGTGAACTGATCTTCACGAAACTTCTTGGGTACCATTGTTTTCACCTTGGGACAGGAATGAGTGTGTTTTGGGGTGCCTTTGTTATCACTGTACTATGAGAACAAATATTTTGGGGTTCAGTCAGACCCACTCTGGGACTCAAAGATTTTTTTTCTAGTTTAGCATCTGACTGTCACCCACCTTTACAATACTTTACCTATACATTTGTTACAGGCAACGGTCAGTATTTATGTACAGACCGTTACAATACTTTATATGTACCTTTGTTATCAGGTCATTACCTAGATGTTTGTCATTGCTGTGTCACATACTATACATGTACATGTCTTTGTCTTGACAAGTTGAGCTACAGTGTCATTGACACTTTCATTTTTTATAAGTGTGACTAACTCTGTGCATTGCACAGGATTAGTCGCACTTTCTGGTTATAACAAAAAATTCATTATTAACTGAGTAACTACATGTAACCCTGTTCACTGTGCAGCCTCAGTGTAAATCTCATCTGTATCAACTCTTTACCCTAAGTAATGACCAGTACTATTCTGAAAAGGCATTCAAACTCAGCTTATGACCTCTCATTGGAATTGATTGTGGAAATTTGTTTTTCAGTACATTCCAAAAATGAAAACGTGTTCTATTTTCAATTACTAGCTGTTTAAAGGGTTATTAGCACTGTCGTGATGGCAAAAATTGAAAATTTTTAGCTATTCAAGAAATATTTTGGAAGTGTTGTCAGCTCATGTAAGGTAAAGAGTTAAGTACATGTAATAATAAAAAAAATGAATATCACTTTGGTCAACCATTGATTTTTAGCTCAACTTTGACGAAGTCAAATTTGAGCTATTGTCATGGCCCGTCGTCCGTCTGGCCGTCTGTCCGTACGTCAACAATTGGCTATGGCTCGGGCTAGAGGTCGTATTTATGAACCGATCTTTACGAAACTTCTTGTGTACCTTTGTTATGACCCTGGGACGGGAACGAGTGTTTTTAGGTGTGGTCCGAAATTCAAGATGGCTGCCAGCGGCCATTTTGTACCGATGATGCAAAAATCAGTTTTTTGTACAGAACTTCTGTATGAAAGTTCTGATTTGAATAAAGGTTTGTATAAATGTTTAGTACCATGGGATACATCACATATAATACAGGTTTTTTTCTTGTGCGAAAATTATGCAAATTAGACTGACTTTGATTTATTTAGTGTTACTTTCAGAGCTGTAAGTGCCAAGCTGCTATGGCTCGGGCTAGAGGCCGTATTTATGAACCAATCTTTACGAAACTTCTTGGGTACCTTTGTTATGCCCGTGGGACGAGAACGGGTGTTTTTGGGTGCAGTCCCAAATTCCAGATGGCTGCCAGCAGCCATTTTGTACCGACGATGCCGAAATCTGTTTTTTGTACAGAACTTCCATATGAAAGCTCTGATTTGAATATTTTTTTGTATGAATGTTTAGTACCATGGGATACATTACATATATTACAGGTTTTTTTCTTGTGTGTAAATTATGCAAATTAGGCTAACTTTGATTTATTTAGTGTTACTTTCAGCACTGTGAGTGCAAATCCCAATACGGCTCGGGCTAGAGGCTGTATTTATGAACCTATCTTCACGAAACTTCTTGGGTACCTTTGTTATCACTGTGGGACGAGAAGGAGTGTTTTTGGGTCCAGTCTGAAATTCAAGATGGCCGCTAGCAGCCATTTTGTTCAAAATTAAGTGCAATCAGATTTTTGCGCAGAACTTCCAAATGAAAGATCTGATTTGAATAAATTTTTGTATGAATGTTTAGTACCATGGGATACATTACATATAATACAGAGTTTTTCTCGTGAATAAATTATGCAAATTAGGGGTCCGGGTGGGACTTAGAAAATTTTGGCCCAAAATCCGGAAATTAGTTTTTTGTGTTTTGATGCATTTTGGTCAATTTTAAGAAGAAGAAGAAAAAATTTTAGTCTGAAAATATTTTGTTTGGGACTGAAAATTTCCACACAAAAATAATAATCTACAATGATTGGTCTTAATCTGTAGTCCATTACAGTCACCTTGTAATTCTTTTATTATTGTTGACTGGGCCAAAACAAATACTAATTCCTGTCATATTCATTATTCAGTTGTCTTGGTCACAGCAAGTACTAATTCCTGTCATATCCAAGTTGAGCTACAGAGTCATTGACTCTTTCATTAACTTATCAGATGGGAAGGCCTTGATTATCCCTGTGTTCCCAAATTCTGCTCCCACCCTCACCCTTCTCTCCTAACATCTCAATATGAACTGTGATATGCTATCCTGTATTTCTTTCTTCCCAATTTTACTAATTGGCATACTAACCTACTCCTTTGTATCACCCCAAAACTGCATATCCTTCATTCTCCCAATCCACTTCCTGATGATACTCCCAGTGAATCTTCTGCTGTCAGACTGATATTTTGGACATTCTAAGAGAAATAGTTCCAGATTCTTCATTACTTCCAAATTACATACACATTTGGCACTTTTTTGTAACCATTTTTCCCACTTTACCCCTAAGCTCCAGTGACCTCAACCTCAGTTTGAACAATCCAGGTACTTCTCAGATGCTGGCATTTCTTGATCATGCAGGCTGCCAAGAGACCTCTTTGCTCTGACCTCTTCTCACCTATTTTGGTCGCATGATTCTCTCTTTGACAAGTCTTTTTCCTCTTTTTGTTCTCCTTTCTAGGTCTGAGATCTTTATTGAATAGTTTTCCATTAAGTCCCTTCTAACACTAGTTTGCAAACATTTTTAAACCTTTAACCCTTTACCCAACAAATCGGCCGCATCCGTCCGCGTAATATGCACATTCAGCATTTGAAAAAATATTATTTTTCAAAACACTTCAACAAAACCATATCATGTAGCTCCTAGTTGGAACGAGCTCGTTCCAACGAGGGGTCACATGATATCGTTTTGTTGAAATGTTTTGAAAAATTTTTAAAAATGATATTTAAAATAATAAATTTTTCTATCGCCTGCATTGGGTAAAGGGTTAATTAACCCCTCAGGTCGCAATCAAAAAATTCATACATTTTCATCCCTCTCCTTTTAGGATAACCACTAGAAAATTACTCTTAACAATTTTCTCTTTTGTTGATAATGCCAACCTTTGACATATTTCTTCGGAAGCTCGCAGGGAGAGCTTCCCAAAAAATGATGTCAAGTGTTGGAATTCTCAGCTGAGTGAAATGTGATCAAAATTTTCTTGTTATCCTACAACTAATATCTGCTGGTACTCTATATATGACCCAAGTACCTTTTGGAGCCATTCATGGAGTCTTATTCTTAAATTTTATTCCCATTTTGCTGAGTAATCTCTTGTTATAGGTTTTAGACCCAAATTTCCCACCCACGTGCCCCCAACCCACCAGTCCCTAGATGTTCTAGATTATCTACTCTCTGGGTGAAATAAAAAATAAAATTCACCCACCACCAGTTTGAAAAAAATGTTGAAAATCTAGGAAATTTTTTTATTACAACCTTATCCAAGACATATGATAACAAATTTGTTATTTTAACCCTTCACCTAAAGAATTAGCCACATGACACACATAACTTACAAAATGAGCAATTGAAAAAAAATTTGTTTTTCAAAAATGTCAAACAAACCATATCATCTGACCCCTCATGGGAATGAGGGGATCACATAATATGGTTTTGTTGAAATTTTTTTTAAAAATTGAAAGAAATATTTAAAATATTAAATTTTGGTATCCTGCCCATTGGGTAAAGGGTTATTTTTTTATGCCCCCCCCCCCCCCCCCCCCCTCTCGAGAAAATCTCGGGAGCATTATGTTTTCACCATGTCCGTCGTCTGGCATTAACTTTTGTTAACTAAAGAACTGTTTATTTGATCATATCATAATTTTAGGGGTAACTTGTGGATGACTAGACTAGGCTTCCTTTTGATTTTGGTCCAGCTGGCCAATAAAATATGGCAGCCATGGCAGCCATATTGAATTTGGTTTCCAATCAATAACTAGGGAAGGCTGGCTCAAATGATTTTTATTTTTTAATTGGGCATTGTTGGTGTCTAGAGGCAGCTTCCTTTTGATTTTTGACTAGTTAGCTGATCTAAGATTGCTGACAGTGGCCCATTCATTATGGTGGCCATCTTGAATTTGGTTTCCAACCAATAACTAATAAATATTGACTCAAATCAATTTGAGTTTTTGGTTATGCATTATCGGTGTCTAGAGGAAGCTTTCTTTCTATTTTGGTCCAGCTAGCCAATTCAATAGGGCCACTATGGTGGCCCTATTGAATTTGGTTTTCGTCCAATAACTAATGAATACTGACTCAAATCATTTTTATTTTTAGCTCAACTTTGACGAAGTCAAATTTGAGCTATTGTCATGGCCCGTCGTCCGTCTGTCCATCCGTCCGTCCGTCCGTCCGTCTGTCCGTATGTCAACAATTGGCTATGGCTCGGGCTAGAGGTCGTATTTATGAACCGATCTTTACGAAACTTCTTGTGTACCTTTGTTATGACCCTGGGATGGGAACGAGTGTTTTTAGGAGTGGTCCGATATTCAAGATGGCTGCCAGCGGCCATTTTGTACCGATGATGCAAAAATCAGTTTTTTGTACAGAACTTCTGTATGAAAGTTCTGATTTGAATAAAGGTTTGTATAAATGTTTAGTACCATGGGATACATCACATATAATACAGGTTTTTTTCTCGTGCGTAAATTATGCAAATTAGACTGACTTTGATTTATTTAGTGTTACTTTCAGAGCTGTAAGTGCCAAGCTGCTATGGCTCGGGCTAGAGGCCGTATTTATGAACCAATCTTTACGAAACTTCTTGGGTACCTTTGTTATGACCGTGGGATGAGAACGAGTGTTTTTTGGTGCAGTCGGAAATTCAAGATGTCTGCCAGCAGCCATTTTGTACCGACGATGCAGAAATTTTTTTTTGGTTCAGAACTCCCATATGAAAGCTCTGATTTGAATAAATTTTTGTATGAATGTTTAGTACCATGGGATACATTACATATAATACAGAGTTTTTCTCGTGAATAAATTATGCAAATTAGGGGTCTGGGTGGGACTTAGAAAATTTTGGACCAAAATCCGGAAATTAGTTTTTTGGTTTTTTATGCGTTTTGGTCAATTTTAAGACAAAAAAAAAAAAAAATTTTTTACACTGAAAATTTGGGGTCCGGGTGGGACTTAGAAAATTTTGGACCAAAATCCGGAAATTAGTTTTTTGTGTTTTGATGCATTTTGGTCAATTTTAAGAAGAAGAAGAAAAAATTTTAGTCTGAAAATATTTTGTTTGGGACTGAAAATTTCCACACAAAAATAATAATCTACAATGATTGGTCTTAATCTGCAGTCCATTACAGTCACCTTGTAATTCTTTTATTATTGTTGACTGGGCCAAAACAAATACTAATTCCTGTCATATTCATTTTTCAGTTGTCTTGGTCACAGCAAGTACTAATTCCTGTCATATCCAAGTTGAGCTACAGAGTCATTGACTCTTTCATTAATTAGGCATTGTTGGTGTCTAGAGGAAGCATCCTTTCGATTTTGGACCAGTCAGCTGAACCAAGATGGCCACCAGTGGCAAATTCATTATGGCTTGCATGGCAGCCATCTTGAATTTGGTTTCCATCCAATAACTGATGAATACTGACTCAAATCAATTTCAATTTTTGGTTATACTTTATTGGTATCTATAGGAAACTACCTTTTAATTTTGGATCAGCTAGCCAATTCAGTATTGTTGCCATGGCTGCCATATTGAATTAGATTTCCATCCAATAACTAATGAATGCTGACTGAAATGAATTTCTTTTTAGCTCACCTGACTTTCAGTCACTGTCAGGAGAACTATAGTGATCACTCCCCGTCCCTCGTCCGTGAACATGGTGTTTGCATCTTCTCCTCCAAAACCGCTGAACCAATTTAATTGATATTTGAGATAATAGTTTGTTATGACATCGCAATTTGATTTTGTTCAAATCAAGTTGCTTCGCCAACTCGGTAGGACCACGCCCAAAAAATGTGCTTAAATCTTAAAAAATCTTCTCATGAACCAGCAGTAGCAGAGACTTGATATTTGGTGTGCAGCTTCCTTTTGAGGTGTAGACTCAGATTTGTTCAAGAGAAGTTCGAGGAGCTATATTTGCCTTCGTTCTGGGAGGGGCAAGAATTTTTGCCCCGCCCAAAATTTCTGTTTTCCAAACCGAGAGGCAGATTTGAACCAAATTTGATATGAGGGCTTATTGGGTCATAAGTACTTAATTTATGTCCAAATTTTTTTCTCCGTCGCCCCCATTAAAACGCCCATATCTCCAAAACTAAATGGCACTGAGAATTCTTATTTGGTGTGAAGCTTCCTTAGGACCAACAGAATGGAATGTTAAAAAAAAATTGCTGTCGGTTTTATCATGGGGTACTTTTTTGGGACTTTGAAAAAGTGTTGAGTCAGCATTTTTTAACACTGTGGGAAATGGGTAAAACATTTAAGACTACTTTTCTCCCAAACCACTGCTCCAAAAGCTTTCAAATTTCACATATAACATCTTTGGAAGATTGTTTCACATGTTTATTGAAATCAAATTCCTGGTTCCATATTTGGGCTCTCTATGGGAGCCCAAATGTTTAAATTAGTGCAGTATGAGGAATATTCTTTAAAAATCTTCTTCAGATCTACCAATCAGAATCTTTTAATATTTGGTATGCAGCATGCCTAGGGGGGTGAGATTCAAGTTTGTTCAAGCCAAGTCCCTCGGTTCATATTTGGGCTCACTGTGGGAGCCCGAATTATAACTTAGTTCAAAATGAGGAATTTTCTTTAAAAATCTTCTTCTTCAGATCCAGCAGTCAGAATGTTCTGATATTTGGTATGCAGCATCCTTAGGGAGGTGAGATTAAAATTTGTCCAAACCATGTCCCTAGGTTCATATTTGGGCTCACTGTGGGAGCTCAAATTGTAACTTGGTTCAAAATGAGGAATTTTATTTAAAAATCTTCTTCTTCAGATTCAGCAGTCAGAATGTTTTGATATTTGGCATGCAGCATCCTTAGGGGGGTAAGATTCAAGTTTGTTCAAGCCAAGTCCCTGGGTTCATATTTGGGCTCTCTGTGGGAGCCCGAAAGATAACTTAGTTCAAAATGAGGAATTTTCTTTAAAAATCTTCTTCTTCAGATCCAGCAGTCACAATGCTTTTGATATTTGGTATGCAGCATCCTCAGGTGGGTAAGATTCAAGTTTGTTCAAGCCAAGTCCCTGGGTTGATATTTGGGCTCCCTGTGGGAACCCGAATTATAACTTAGTTCAATATGAGGAATATTCTTAAAAAATCTTCTTCTTCACATCCACCAGTCAGAATCTTTTGATATTTGGTATACAGCATCCCACTGGAGGTGAGATTCAAGTTTGTTCAAGCTAAGTCCCTGGGTTCATATTTGGGCTTCCTGTGGGAGCCTGAATTATTACTTAGTTCAATATGAGGGATATTCTTTGAAAATCTTTTTTTTTCAGATCCACTGGTCAGAAAATTTGGATATTTGGTATAAGCTTTTCTTAGGAGGGGCAGATGCAACTTGTTGAAATCAATTCCCTGGGTTGATATTTAGGCTACCATGTCAGGTGGGGCCTCTTGTTTTTATGCATGATTGGTATCTAGAGGAAGCTTCTTTTGATTTAGTTATGCCCCTAAGAGACTTACATACTCTTTTATGACACAGTCGGTGGTATATGTCACGCTTTGCATTGCTCTTGTTTTTTTTTAAATTTTTCGAAATGTTTTAACAAAGCCATATCATGTGAGCCCCCCTCATTGGAATGAGTTCATTTCATTGAGTCACATGGTATGGTTTTGTTGATTGTTTTTAAATAACATTTCTTTCTTTCATCTGCAAAGTTTGTAAATTACTTAATTGTGCGGCTGCAGTCAGTTCATAGGCAAAGGGTTAACACATTACTTTAGTTTGATGTAAGTTCTATTTCAAATTTTGTTGCAGTGTTTATTAGACTCTTTGTACTCCCAGATAAAGTATACCGGGGTGATGAAAAAAATTTGAGATGCACTCTCAGTAAGGCCGGAGTAGGTGCTTTGTATATTGAACTAAAATATAATTTGCTCTGTCATAGTTTCCTAACGAGCTCTGACTGGGTTTTTCCCAAAATGTCAGGTGCATTTTATCAATGCTGAAGAATTTGAATTATTGGTATTTTTTCAGCTCATTCTTGTCAGTGTCATGTACAGTGTAAAAATGTTATTTCCTTCTCTAACATCTCAAATAAAAAGCCACCTGGTTAATTTTAGATTGTCACCTGTCTTGTTTGCTCAATGGAATCATTAAATGTGGACCAACAAGATGTTGAAAGAAAGAATTGATAAAATCAATTTTTTTTTCTCCCAAAATACATAATGAAAGATTATTATTGTCTGTAGTTTTGACATGTGCCTTTACCCTTCATTTGACTGGTTGAGTTTTAGAAGCCACTATATCATGGCTGTATTGAAAAGTGCTTAAAACCACCATAGTGGCCTTACACTGTATGCATTATTAGGTTATTTGCCGTTGTGTCCTTGGACAAGGCACTTTATCCCAGTTGCCTACATCGGGTCGTGATGATGCCGTGTACTAAGCGAACTGCACATTGATGGTGCACATGTCTTCAACTGCTGTAACCTTGCTTGAGTAGAGCTTGAACAGAGTTAGAATGTTGAGGAGCTGACAGTTGTTCGTCGATGCTCGGTGGTTCTCCCCGGGTACTCCGGCTTCCTCCACCCGTAAAACTGTCACGGTCACGATTAGCCATTGTGGATAAGTATGTGACCTTAAACCTCAATAAATAAATAAGTTATTTGCTCATTAGTAGAATATTAATATATAATGTTTTGTTAAAATTTATTGGAGAGTGCTATTATAACAAAATGAACAAGCTACACATCATCTTTAAAAATTAATTTAGCACTCGACTGTCTAATGTGATGAGAGGACAGCCTTTGCAAAAAGAATAACTGAAAAGTGTCATTTTTATCTTATATCTTTTGATGCTGATTGGAATGAGCTAAATAAACTCATTCAAATGAGGTAGCGTGAGCTGTGTTTTGAAAATAAACGTTGGAAAAATTACAGTTTAACTGGTTAAGTGCTACAAGCCAGTATCATTATTCTGTTGAAAAGTGCTGAAAGCCATATTGGATTTACACTGTATGCATTCACTTGATGTTTGAAAAGCAGTAAAATAAAATTGTTTATATAAAATTTTAACAAAACAATTGTTTGTGAACAAAATCTTGAAAAATAAAGGCTACCCTTGCTGGTAGCATGGTATCTTTGAAAAAAATACCCATCTTACAAATTACCTTTAAAATATAATTTAGCACTCCATCAGTTAATGTCTTGATTTGGGCAATTTCCTGGGTAAAGAATTAACAGTTAATTATACACCCACGAGTTGTGGGTGGAGGGGGGGGGGGGAGTATACTGGAATCACCTTGTCTGTCTGTCTGTTTGTCTGTCCATCCATCTGTCTGTCCTTAAACATAATTTTGTCCGAAGATATTCTCAGACATTTATAGACCAATCTGCTCAAAACTTGGTATAGTTATTCACCACCATGGGAACCTGAGCCCCTGCAATTAAAATTCCGGTCAGATTATTTTTTCCAGAATTTTGTCCCTTTCAAATTGAAATAGCAGTCCTAGAATTTTGTCCGGAGATTTTCTCTGATGTTTATGGGTCGATTCCTTTGAAACTTGGTATGGATGTTTACTACCATTGGAACCTGTGCACCTGTGATTATCATTTTGATCAGACTTTTTTGCCAGAGTTATGCCCCTTTTCATGTTAGAATGCATGAATTTTCTCAGATGTTTATGGGTCAATTCCTTTGAAACTTGGTATGGATGTTTACTACCATGGGATCCTATGCACCTGCGATTATAGTTTCGATTGGATGTTTTTTTGCCAGAGTTATGCCCCTTTTTGTCTTAGAATAATCATGGCAGTGTGGGTATGGACAGTCCCATCTGGGACAGTCATTCCTCAAGTTAATTCTAAAATTGAGATACAAACAATTTACATGTATGTCATGTTTCCTGATTTGCCTAGAATTTTGTCCGGAGATTTTCTCAGATATTTATGGGTCGATTCCTTTACAACTTATTATACCCCACGCAACAAAGTTGCAGGGGTATAATGTTTTTGACTGGTCTGTCTGTCAGTCTGTCAGTCCGTCAGTCTGTCAGTCCGTCAGTCAGTCCTATTTGTTTTCTGGACTTTTTTTCTACACGCTTCCAGATTTTGAGCTGATTTTTGGTATGTGAGACTAACATGGTGGCCTACAGATCAAGTTTGCATTTTGTTCCGCTCCACTGATTTTTACCCAAATTACGGCCCTTGGACTCTGAAAAATTCATCAAAATTACAGTTTTCCGGACTTTTTTTCTACACGCTTCCAGATATTGAGCTGATTTTTGGTATGTTAGTCTGACCTGGTGGCCTACAGATCAAGTTTGCATTTTGTTCCGCTCCACTGATTTTTACCGAAATTATGGCCCTTGAACTTTGAAAAGTTCATCAAAATTACAGTTTTGCGGACATTTTTCCTACATACTTCCAGATATTGAGCTGATTTTTGGTATGTTAGTTTAACATGGTGGCCTACAGAACAAGTTTAGGTTTTGTTCTGCTCCACTGATTTTTACCGAAATTACGGCCCTTGGACTCAGAAAAATTCATCAAAATTACAGTTTTCCGGACTTTTTTTCTACACACTTCCAGATATTGAGCTGATTTTTGGTATGTTAGTCTAACATGGTGGCCTACAGAACAAGTTTGGGTTTTGTTCCGCTCCACTGATTTTTACCAAAATTACGGCCCCCATAGACTTTGAAAAGTTCATCAAAATTACAGTTTTCCGGGCTTTTTCTCTACATGCTTCCAGATATTGAGCTGATTTTTGGTATGTTTGTCTAACATGGTGGCCTACAGATCAAGTTTGCATTTTGTTCTGCTCCACTGATTTTTACCGAAATTACGGTCCTTCGACTTTGAAAAGTTCATCAAAATTACAGTTTTCCGGACTTTTATTCTACACGCTTTCAGATATTATCAAAATTACGGCCATTTTAGTATGTGAGTCTACCACAATGACTTACAGATCAAGTTTGCGTTTCGTTCTGCTTGGCTGATTTTTGTGGAAATTACGGGCCCTGGACTCTGAAAAATACAAGTAACAGATTTCCGGGTCATTTTCCTAAAAATTACAGATTTCCAAGCCTAAAATATCGGGGCGCGTGGGGTATGTGAGCGTGCTCACTAAAGTTCTATATTTATGGATGTTCATTACCATGAGAACTGTGCACCAGCAATTATAGTTTCGATCAAACATTCTTTTCCAGAGTTATGCCCCTTTTCATCTTAGAATAATCATGGCGGCAAAATACCTTGTGTTGTTCAGGAAGCCTGATATGAATCATTAGAGAAGTTGATAACTTTACTTGTTTGTAAATAGCCCAATCTAAAAAAAAAAAAAAAACCCGATAACTGACATTTTCCTTGTAATTTCAGTGAAAGTAAATGGAACTGTATGTAATTAATGGATTGTTTGCGAACATCTCATCAATCTTTATATAAATAGAAATACCTGGTAATTTACTGGAAGTAGGGTTTGAATCATTAGGGACTTCAGAAAGAACCCCCTCCCCCCCCCCCCCCCCCCAACACATACACACTTACACACACAACCACACACCAAGAAGGTAATAAACCCAATAAGGCATGATCGGAAATGACTGAAACACACTCATGGCCTCCAAGAATTTTGAATATCGGCTCCATTTCAAATATGAAATAGACAGTAAAATTCTCAATTGAACTTATGTTTTCTAGATTCATTGATTATAATTATGTGTACTCAAAACTGATACCTTAGTGTCTGGCAGACTCATTGTTCTTGTTGCTGGTACCTCTGGGCTGAAGGCCTTGGGTACCTGGGATAAGATGTAAGAGTCTTACTGAGACCATTGATCCCTTAAATGCCATTGATATGAAAGTATTTCATTAATAGTGTAACTTAAGGAAATATTTTCAGTTCCAACTAGATATGATAAATGTATCAGGCCTCACCCTATTAATTTACACTCTACAGATGTGAATCTTTGAATTGATTCAAATTTCGAATAGTTTGTCTGATTTGATTCAAGTTCATTCGTAAATAGCTTACCGCCGAATACTGAAATTGAATAGCTCCATGAGCTCTGTCAAACAAGATATAATAGATTAAATGCCTGTATTGGATGTACTGAGGCCAAATATGTATATAAACAAAGGAAAACTGGCGAGAGTTAGGATAATTTCTTGACATATGTTACAAGATCTTTTATTCAATTAACAGGAGCTTACTCTATAACCTATATTCAATTAACAGGTCAAGTTTGTACTGGAGATATGGTAAATGGTTTTGTGTTGGGAAATTATATTCATTTAACAGGTTTATTCAGTTAATAGATATCCACAATCTAAATGAGGAACTTGGAATTTCCAAGTGATCTCAACTCCAGTGCATTCGACCACCAATGACATGATTGATTTAGACAGGTTCCTTCTCTGTTTACATTGGAAATGAAATCGAACATGTTTTGTATCATCACATGTGCAATACAACTTTATTTTTATCATACAGGCAGAACGGTTGTGCGACATTAATAATAATGATATCAGTGACAACTGGCTATGTTTATGAAATAAATATTGATGGGATTGACTTTACTACAGTTTTGCCCGCTGAAAAACAGACTCTGATCCCTTCTCCACAATCGGTTGTCAAAATTCCTTTCTTTAACCCTTGACCGATTTATTTTAGTACCCCCCCCCCCCCCCCCCCCCCCACTCCACAAGTTGTTCAGTTGGATGTATATGATGGATAGAATATGACATTAAGGTTTCTTCAATATGATGTTTATGAAACTTATCCAAATTCTCATTTTTGCCTCGTCAAACGCCATGCAAAATGAAAAATTCTAGACACATTTCATAAATATCATATTGAAGAAACACTAATTCCATATCCTCTATTTAAGTGCTTCCTAACAATGGATTTTCTCAAGTGTGGGAGCTAACAGTACTTGCAACCAATGCTATAGAAATGTGGTGAAGTATTTTCGCTTGCTTCAAATTCAAAGTTTTACAAGCATACTCTAAATGAGATCTTCTGATGCTTATCCGAGTGTGGTGGCTCAGTGGTTATGGCATTGGACTTCAAAGCAAAAGGTTAATGGTTCATCCCCCACCAGGGGTAACTGCATTGTATCCTTGGGCAAAGAACTTAATCCCAATTTCTCATATGGCAGCACGATGGGGCCAAGTTCTAAGTCACACTGCATGTCAGCGGTGCACTTACTGTCAACCATTCCAAACCCTGATTGTGCAGTGTTAGTATGTTGAGGAGCCTGATCGTTTCTCGCTGCTTCTTGGTGGTTCTTTCTAGGTCCTCTGGCTTCCTCCACTAATAAAATTGTCTGACGTGAGTGACTCTGGCTGCCAAAAGTGTCATTAAACCCGAATAATACAAAACAATAGATATACAGCAGAACTGCACATTTGTTTGAATGGATTAAGTATTATTGTACTTGATTGCTTTGGCCCAGGATATCGCACCTAGCTCCCATGTGACAACCAGTCTACATGAAAATTGAACTAAAAGCATTTTCAACTGGATAATTTCCACATTTCCTTCATTGTCAACACTATTATGTGGTGGGGTACCAACCCTACTCTGCTGTTTAATTTTTACGGCATTCAATTGGTTGAAACCAATCGACACTGATCAGTGTCATGGTCATGATGATCAAACTTCACATATTGACTAATCTACGTGAAATAACATAACAAAAAGTTTTTAAATACTCAATAAGTTTAGCACACTCCATAACTATATTACCAGTTGTGGAAAGTATTTGTCAAGGAACAAGCAGTCAGAATGTTATTTTTATTTTGTAAATTTTACACTCGAATCTGATTGTTTAAATATCCTGGGTAAACAAATCTAAATGAGGAACTTGGAATTTCCAAGTGATCTCAACTCCAGTGCATTCGACCACCAATGACATGATTGATTTAGACAGGTTCCTTCTCTATTTACATTGGAAATGAAATCGAACATGTTTTGTATCATCACATGTGCAATACAACTTTATTTTTATCATACAGGCAGAACGGTGGAAATCTCATGTTTTACGTTAATGGGTGTGTGATTAAACAAACTTATGCTTGTCAGTTTTTGAGTTTATTGTCAGAGGCTTACAAGCTCCGAGTCCAGCGTACGGAAATGTCCTATAGGATCCTATATGATTTCTTTTGCAAAATATAGGAATCATACAGGAATCATAGAGGATTCTTATAGGAATGATGAGTGTACAGCAAGAAAATTATGGGAGATCTTTTTTTCTATAGGAATACTCTGCCAGTATACATTCATATACGATTTTTCATTTAATTGTTGAACTATTGGGAGATGCAGTATTCCTGTAGCTCTGCTCACCTTTAACAGTTCAGTTTCTTCGGATTCAGCTAAATGTTCAAGACTTGTATAGGATTATTATAGGAAAGCATTTTTTTATTTGTAAATTATAGTTGAATTTAAGTAAAAGTCTACCTCCTATAATAAGCAGATTCTTTTTTTTTTTCATTTCAGCCAAATGAAAACAGCTTCATACACATGCAGCCCTGTCAATTAGAAGAGTTTGCTTAAGCAAACTCTCACCTGTCTTCAACCAATGCTCACCCTGCTTGTGTGGAGTTAGTATGTTGGGGAGCTGACAGTTGCTCGCCGTGGCTCGGTGATTCTCTCCAGGTACTCCGGCTTCCTCCACCCATAAAACTGTCATGGTCATGATTAGCCATTGTGCAGAAATATGTGACCTTAAACACCAATAAATAAATAAATATAAATAATATTCAGCAAACTTTTCTAATTGACAGGGCTACTTGTATATTCCTATAGGAATATATTGTGTTTCTTATATGGATTCCTAAAGGATCCTACTAATTTGCATACAAATTACCTATAAGTTTTCTGTAGGAAACCTATGTGAATTTCTTATAGGAATCCTATATTGATTCCTAAGAGTGTTTCATACAGGTGACCAGATGAGCTTTTAGTATGAAGGGTATTCATTCACCACTTGACTGTTTTAGCAGTGAGAATCTTATCCCTCAAAGTGCTTGGCAGTAAAAAGATTTGGCTAGTGAAAAAGCATGCTTGATGGTTTTGTCATTGTTAGAAGTAATCAGTTCAGGCTATGTTGGATTTTTTTGTGGAAGAAATCTGTCCCGAGATGCTGAAAACCTTAAAAACCACTAAATAAATATATGGAGGAAATCTAGAAAGAAAAAATAACCTTTAGACTCTATCAAAACTTTCTTGATGCAGAGCAGGGAGCTAACTCTGATCTTGGAAACAACATGTTGTCAATTAAATTATACCCAAAACCAGACAAAGATTGCACCACTCTGTTCTTGTATCTACCATTAAGCTTCTGATACCATTGCTTGAGTGAAACAAGGTGCTTTCAGTAATATCAACAGCAGTACTGAATTTGATATCGTCTTCAACCAAGGTATCATAATAATGCACAAGACTCTCCCCTGCTCCTGGAAACTTCTGTAACAAAATATTCATAAAAAAATTTGCAGAAGAGAATTTGTCCACTGCAGTAAGGCCATGTGATGTCGGATCAGTTATTTTTTTTTTACCACACCACAAGTTGAGAAGCCAAAAAAATGATGCATGTATTTGAAAACAATTTTTTATCAATTGGGTGCTAGTCTCGAGCACCTATGCTTTCAGAAATGGAATGAATCACTTTATCTGGATTGCATTGTGGACCTGGAACATTTTAATTTGCTTCTTAAATCCTCAAATTGCAGTTTTCGCCAACAGTTGAAACCAGGTCAAGAATCACAACAACTTTATTTTTAAGTATTTGTTTTGAAACACTACTGGGAATTTTACAAATCTTCAAAATGAAGAAATCCTCTTCGACACTGTGTCTGACTTGGAGATTATAGACACAAGCATTCCATCCAGTTGAAATGTCCCATTACAAACAATAACGAAATAACTTTAGTTCTCAGTTATTTTGAGTATCTTGTGTTATACACAAATAACATTTATTCCTTTAACTCTAAACCTGGGGACACAGTTGCTAATCTTACTTTCGTTGTTATGTTGGCCCAGCTTGTTTTGTGATAAATTTTGGTTAACCCTCTGTGCACTGATGTAAAGTGTTAGAATTTCAAGCTTCATATTTTTCCCACGAACTGGACATCTTTAACAAAGTGAACATCTTTAACACCCCTGGAAACAAGTCACTCAGTTGCACAACACAATTAAGCTCAAGAATCTTGCATGATTGTCAGCTCCAGGGGGATTGTGTCAAATCGCTTTTTGTATTTATTCACTCCATTGGTTAATGCCAGTGGTACATCTACAGAGTGTTTATCACACTCACTATAGTTTTTTTGTGATAAAGCTTTACAGCTTGTAGCTGAATCCATTTTCACCAGTCAATTTCATCTGAATCTCTTGTACCTTTGTGCTCATTACATATTGTTGGAAAAAAATATTGTTTAAACAAACTGAAAATTTAACCAATTGAGTCTTGTTTGACAGAGCTCATTGAGCTCTGTCAAACAAGACTGAATTGGTTAAGTTCACATTAGCATTGTGGGAAAAGTTTTCAGCTTCAGATTTCAGTATTTTTACATCAGTAAGCGGAGTGTTAACTGAGATATTTTGGTGCCAGAAAAATAGTATTTGATATCATAACATTAATGACATTATGGGTATAAAAAGTTGTCTTTTAAAGGTCACTTTTGTGTCCTGCTGAATTTAGGTGGAAGAGGCATTAGGTGTTATGCTTGTCCATCTTTCTATCCATCTGTCCATCTTTCCATCAGTATACATTCCAGCACATATGCATTCCACTTGAAAACTTTAGTTTCCCTTTGCAGAATGTTTTCAAATTTTACAACTTAACTTATGATCTTTGGTCAAAGATAAAGTTTGATGTTCAAAATGTTTACACCTGTAGTTTCAGTTTTTACTGCTATGGTTCTTGATTATACAAAACTTTGCCATTGTTTGATTTCCACATGATAATTTTAGCTCTCCCCATCTGTGTCTGGAATGGAATAAATTGAAATTTTGATTTGACATTTGATTCAACTGTTTTTCTTTTTAGTACAAAATGAAGGCTATATTTGATTTGTTGATTTCTAGTGCACCTCATTCCTTAGTTGTGTGCAAAAACTCTGGGTTTTTTTTGGTTTTCAGTTAGTAGCTTTATTTTCCTTTGTGGGATTAATTTAATGATTTTGTAGGAGGCGGCAGTATGCATTTGCTTTCAAAACCGTTTTTGTAACAGTGAAGGTGAAAGTGCACCAATTTAGCTTAGGGGATTAACGATTCTTACCTGGTTTACCCATCAAAAATGGATTTACCTTCAACAATTTGAACATGTGTGCTATTAAGAACAGAGTGGTAAATTAGTAAAATCCATTAGGTCTACTTTCGCCTACACATTTACAAAAACTATTTTGTAGGCGAAAGTAGACCTAACCGATTTTGTATGATTGCAACATAAAGGCCAATGTTGATTTTTTCGATTTCTAACGCACATAATGTTCCAAATTTATGGCCCTTGATTGTGTAAAACTTTTCTGAAGTACTACTTTACCAGCGTTTTGTAGATAGAAATTTGATAGTTTTTCTGATAACCCAAAAATGAAAGAGGTATTCTGTTTTGAGATTTCTAGTGCTTACATTTGAGTAGTTATGTCTAACCATCTAAATATGCAGACTGTCATCTACAGAATGAGGTCCCCAGAGGGGGAATTTGGTGATGCTACTCCCGTCAACAATAAACGCATTAAGCTTACGAGTATGCCCCATGGTTTTGGATTTTGTGGTATATACTCAAACATCACCCCAAAAACAGGCTAACGCATTATTTTTCAGATTATTGCGTTGGTTTAGAAACTGTAATATTATTGTATATAGCCTGGCTTGATTGGAGAATGAAAATGAGGTGTTGGGAGTGGAAGAGAAATGATCCATCAGGACCTGATGTGTGAGACGGAAAAATTTAAGCCTTGGGGCCAGATTTTTGGACCGGACATGAGGCAAACCTTGTGTCCAGCCCCAAAACATGCCCCCTTTGGGTGAGATTTTTCCATTTCACACATCAGGTCTTGATGTATTATATCAGTTTCACGCAGGTATCTCACTTGAGATATGTGTATCTCAATAGACAGGTAACGGGAGAATAATGCAGTATGTGGAGAGCAGATTTCCACTAATACACATATGAAGGTTTGGTCTCACTCAAAAGACAACCAAAATTCTGTGGAAAAACATAACATATGCAAGTAATGTTTCAGCCAATGAACCTGAACATCCACTAGTAGAAATTGTTGCTTCTACCTTGTAAGCTTTTTTATGGGATGGCTTGGTAAAGAGTTAACCCTTTACACAATGCACAGGATCCCTCATTGGAACCTTGGGAAGTGAAGCAGTGCTTGTTTACTGTGGCAGACAAGCTCTATTTTACTGGTAAAATAGGACCTGGTAACCAATGCCTGGGGTGAATGTCCTCTAAAATGGGTGACTTGGGTATAAATGATTGGCTGGATTGGACTTTATATTCATGTTGCGATTAGCCATTGTGCAGAAGTATGTGACCTTAAACATCAATAAATAACTAAATAATGTACAGGATATCAAAATTTTACATATTATTTTTTTCAAAAAATTTCAACAGGACCATATGTGACACCTTATTGGAATGAGCTTAACAAGCTCATTCCAATAAGGGGGTCACATGATATGGTTTCATTGAAATATATATAAAAAAAAAAATTTCAACTACTCAATTTGTGAATTATGCAAGTGGATGCACAAGATTTGTTAGGTAACCTGTTAGAAATTAAGAGCTCAAATTATCCATCTCTTTATCAGTTGAGTTCTGCTATGCTGGGAAGGAGATTTCATCAGTGGCAATGTTGATCGCTTCAGACAGTTTTACAGGTGGAGGAACCCGGAGTTACTGGAGAGAACCAATGAGCAATGGCAAGCAACTGTCAGACTCACCAACATCTTAACTCCACACAAGAAGGATCAGCATTGCTTCGCTTGAGTGCTAGAATGTTCTATGTCCCCTATGGGACATAGAACATTCTAGCACTCAAGAGACAATTGGTTGAAGGCAAGTGCTTCATCGGCATGCTGTACACCTCAATACCCAAAGTCACCATGCCCCCACATGGGCAATCAGGATTAAGTGCCTTACCCATGGACACAGTGCAGTCACCTTTGGCTGAGATCGAACCGTGGACCTTTTGGTTTAAAGTCCAATAGCGTAACCACTGAGCCACTTTGCTTCCAGGTAAATGGTTAGAAAGAGCTCAAATTATCCATCTCTTCATCAGTAGAGTACTGCTATGCTGAGAAAGAGATTCCATCAGTGGCAATGTTGAGTTAAACAGATTGAAGTTGGTGCATATTTGTTTGGGTTTTAAAGTTGTTTGCTTGGTCAACATGGGATTACATTACAGGAATATTTATTTGGGGCTAATAGACTTTTGAGGAATGAAATTGTGTTAAAACAGTGAAAATCTGATAGTTTTAACACTCAAGATAGCAGAACAGATAAGTACAAACAATAGCACAACATGTAAGTCCAAACAATGATTCAAATAAAATAGTCCATTATCTATTTAACCCTTTACCCAACACAAATAGAGATGACACTAGCAAAAAAAATTTCTTGATTAATAACAAATTTCATTTTTATGCCCCCCGACTTAAGTCGGGTGGCATGTAGTGATTGAAGTGTGCATGTGTCCGTCCGTCCGTCCGTGTATCTGTGTGTGTGTGTGTGTCCAAGCCAATAACTCGAAAACTGTTGTGGCCACAGTCTTCAAACTTCACACAATTATAAGGGACCATGGGAGGATGTGTCACACACCATAGCCGGGTTCGTACCTTCAAGGTCAAGGTCACATTTCAAGATCACACTAAAAATTGGTCATTATTCGTGTCTCGGCCATTACACAGAAACAAATCATAGTACAATTGTTAAACTTTTTACAAATGTTAAGGACAGTCAGAAGGTGTGTCGCGTATAATAGTTTCTGACGCATCTCCCATGTGAAGGTCACAATTGACCTTCATATGTTCAGGGTCACCAATCATGTCTCAAGCATAACTCCAAAACTATTAGGGCTACAGTCATCAAACTTCACACAATTATAAAGGACAATGGGAGGATGTGTCACACACCATAGCCGGGTTCGTACCTTCAAGGTCAAGGTCACATTTCAAGGTCACACTAAAAATCGGTCAATATTCGTGTCTCAGACATAATGTGTCAGAAACGAATTATAGAACAATTGTTAAACTTTTTACAAATGTTAAGGACAGTCAGAAGGTGTGTTGTGTATAATAGTTTCCACAGCATCTGCAAAGTGAAGGTCACAGGGGGGGGGGGGGGCATGTGTTACCTTAGTAACATTCTTCTTGTTTGTTCTAAAAACATAACTTATGGCCCCCTTATTAGAATGATCTCATGTATAATTTTTATTCTCCTTGAAAAAATTTCAGGGGTACATATAGTTGCCGTTTTGACTGTCCATCCCCCCATCTCCATATGTCCATCTGCAGCAATATCTCAGCAGTGAGTGGATGGATTTCAGTAAAATTTGGTGTGGTGGATCCTTGTGACAAGCCACTCCTGCATATATTATAAAAAGGTTGCCCGTATATTTTTCACCAGAGTTACAGTCCTTGCATTTCAAATACATGTGCCAAATGATTTCCCATAGCAAAGGACCACAATTTTCTGAATCTGCTTGTTGACTAAGTCGACTGTTGGGGAGCATCCACCAGTTTTACTGATATTCTTGTACCAGTACACAGTACAGGCAGATTTTGGTCTTTATTTTGTGTAAAGGGTTAACCCTTAACCCTTAGCACTTGGGTTATGGTATTATACCATAACTTATAATTCAAGTGAATTTGCTGTGATTTTTGGTTGAGTCTTGGCTGCTTTCTGTTCATAGGATACAACAGCTACAAAGTTAGATACAATAGATTTGCTAAGTTTTTACTGACACTTACATGCTCTGTCAAGATTCGGCAACAAATACAAAGGGTCATGAAACTGTTGACAGTAAAATTTCTGGTATTTTTAGGCCTAAGAAATTTTCTAATCTATTTCTCAGGCCCTCTTGCATGGTCATTTTGGATGTAACATGCTCTCTTTTGATAACCAATGAAAACTTTAAAAAACAAAAATTAAATGGTTTATGTCTGATATTTTACCCAAGTTAATAAAACTAATGAATTTGTCCCTTGAGTGCAACAAGGCTTTGCAATGCTTTAGCATTGCGAAGCCTTCTTGCACTCAAGTGACGAAATTCACCACCACCGTGCTATTCTGTAGATTATGAGGCCTAATCATAAAACAACCAAGAATATGACAATGAAATAATAGCATATAGGCACTCTCCAAAATATTTCAACCAACCAATGATAAAAATCTAAAAAAAAATTCTTCTGATGATCAAACCTCAACTTATGCATATAGTGTAAAGTCACTAAAGTGGCTTCAAGCATGTTTCAGTAGAGCCATGGCAGCAGTTTCTAGCACTCAACCAGTTAAAGATCATCTCCCACTACTTTGAAAACTGTAATCAACAGGGCAAGAATAATAAATACCTTCAGGCTATGGTAGACATGAACAGCAAAAGAGGTGAATATATTCAACACTGATGGAGATTATTTGTATGGAAGTAATAGAGCATGATCTGTTTGTTCTGGTTTGTGATAAAATAACCTTCAGCTGAACATGGTTAGTAAAATAACTGAATAAAAATGTTAGGAGAATAAGTAATGTTCAGTCTTTCGATTTTGAGGCCAGGCTTTAAATTCATATATTTTGGGCACATCCTTTTGCCCAAATTTGGGCACATTAAAATCAGAAATAACAGCTTTATCTTGTTATGTTTTATTGCGATGCCTTTCTTTGGGTTTCTATGGTCATATTATGATGCAAGTTATTCTCAAATGAAGAAAAGGCACAGAGAATTGTTACATTTTTAGCTCACCTGACTGAAAGTCAGGGTGAGCTATTCTGATCACTTTTTGTCCGCCATCCGACGTGAAAGTGGTGTTTGGGTCTTTTTCTCTCAAACCACTGGCCACAGTTTAATGAAATTTCACATGAGAGTTATATGGTTATAAAGGGGCATTTGGGTTTTTCTTCAAATTGGGTGTCTGCTCATATTGAGGAGGGGTGGAGCCAAAATCCCACATTTTTTTTAAAGTCTTCTTCTCATGAACTAGCTGTAGCAGAGACTTGATATATGGTGTACTGCCTACTTTTGAGGTGTAAACTCAAATTTGTTCAAGAGAAGTTCGAGGGGCAATATTTTTCGTCGTTATGGGAGGGTCAAGAATTTTTGCCCCACCCCAAATTTCTATTTTCCAAACCGAGAGGCTGATTTGAACCAAATTTGATGAGAAGTATTAATTAGTCATAAGTACTTGATGTTTGCCCCAAAATTTTTTAAAATGCCCAGTAGGAACCACAGGAGTTAAAATTAGAAAAAAATTCAAATGCCTATATTTCCAAAGCCACATGGCTCTGAGAATTCTTATTTGGTGTGAAACTTTCTTAGGACCAATAGAATGGAATGGTCAAAAAAATCGCTATTGGGTTTTATCATAGGGTACTTTTTCGGGACTTTGAAAAAATGCTGAGGCAGCATTTTTTAACACCATGAATAATGGGAAAAATATTTAAGACTCTTCTCCCAAACCACTGCTCCAAAAGCTTTCACATTTCACATATAACATCGTTGGAAGATTGTTTCACATGTTTGTTGAAATCAAATCCCCGGGTCCATATTTGGGCTCTCTATGGGAGCCCAAATGTTTAAATTAGTGAAGTATGAGGAATATTCTTTAAAAATCTTTTTCAGATCCATGAATCAGAATCTTTTGATATTTGGTATGCAGCATTCTTAGGGGATGGGGGGGGGGGGGGGGGGGGGGGGAGATTCACATTTGTTCAAGCCAAGTCTCTGGGTTCATATTTGGGCTCCCTGTGGGAGCCAGAATTATAACTTAGTTTAATATGAGGAATTTTCTTTAAAAATCTTCTTGTTTGATCAAGCAGTCAGAATGTTTTGATATTTGGTATACAGCATCCTTAGGGAGGTGTGGTTCAAATTTATTCAAGCCAAGTCTCTGAGTTCATATTTGGTCTCTTTTTACTTTTGTGAATAGACAGCCTAATGGGCGATTTACCCTTACTTAGGGAATCAGTTGTTTCCGCTGTGTAATATACAAATTGTGCAATAGAACTTAAAAAAAAAATTTATACAAAAGCTCATCATGTGACACCGCAAGCTCATTCCAATGAGGGGGGGTCACTTGATATGCTTTTCTTGAAATTTTTTGAAAGAACTGGGTGAAAAAAAATTCAAATAGCAAAAATTTTAATATGTATTTTCTGCAAAGGGTTAAAAATTTGGTTGTGGGAAATAGGCCAAATAATACAATGCGTGCAAGAAAATGTGAACAACACACCATGATTTATGCCAGAACTCAACAATAGGGTGCTTCTCTTTAAATTTTAACGAGTAGTATACAGCAAACTTCCTATTTTCTAAAGCGAAAGACTGAATGTTGTTTCAGCTAAAGGTCTTCTAGGCTCATTTCAGAAGTTCATTGGTTGAAACTTTTCTTGTGCTTTTCACACGTTTTGAAAGAATTTGAGTCACTGTTTCAATGATAACTCTACCGACCTCTTCAGTCCCACCATAAATAATATTTATACATAAAACATCCACCTAAGAATAGATGAGTAAGCTAGCGATATGTTACCTTGTGGGAATGCTTGGAAGTGAAGCAGTGCTTGTTTACTGTAGTATACAAGCTTTTTTCTGTTAAACTTGGAACCTGTCACCACTGATTGAGGTGGAAGTCACCTAAAATGGGCATTAGATTTTTAAGAATGATGTGGTGTAATTAAATGAATTACCAGGCATTCTTTTACATAAGGCCTAAAAAAGTTAAAAATCTGTTTATCGGACCCTCTCACATGGTTCTTTTGACTGCTGCCTGCTCTCTTTTTATAACCAATGCAAATCTAAAAAATAATTGAAAATTAAATGGTTTATGTAAAGCATTGCCAAGCCTTCTTGCACTCAAGGAACAGAAAGCACCACCATCATTCTATTCAGTAAATTATGAAGCCTAAAACATAAAACAAACCAAGAACATGAACTTTTAATGGCAAAGATATAACTACAAAAAATAAATTAAAGAACTGCCCGCCCACATGAAGTTTTACAAAAAATGGCCTCAGAAACAGAAAATCTTCTTTTTGGGTCCTTAGCTAAAATTTAAAAAAATAATGGAAATCAAATGATGATTTCTTCGCAAAATTGCCAAGGAAGATTTCTCCATTACATTCGTTAAAACCCACTGCCTGCACCTCTCTAATTGCTTCACCATTGCTATTATTCAAACAAATAATTGCCATGTGCATAAGTGTGCATTAGATTTTTGAGAATGACGTGGCATATTTAAAAGAATTAGCAGGCATTCTTCTACATAATACACAGTTAGGCCTAAAAAAGTTTGAAATTTGTTTCTCAGGTCCTCCTGCATGGTTCATTTGGCTGTCACATACTCTCTTTTTATAGCCAAAGCAAACTTAAAAAAATAAAAATGAAATAGTAATTATGACTGATATTTTACCCAAATTCATAAAATTGATACATTTGTTCCTTGATTGCAACAAGGCTTTGCAATACTTCAGCATTGCAAAGCCTTCTTGCACTCAAAGGATGAAATACACCACCCTGCCATTCTGTAGATTATGAGGCCTGAAACATTGAACAAATCAAGAACATGTATTTTTGATGGCAAAGAAATAATTACAAAAAAAATAAAATAAAAAAATGCCTGCCCACATGCAATTTTACAAAAATCTTCTGAAAGACAATCTGCTTTGTGGGGCCTAATACACAGTTATTATGCCCCCGACTTGAAAAGTCCAAGGGGTATCTAGTGGCGACATCTGTCTGTTCATCTGTTTGTCCCTCTGAGGCCGTACTTATGAACTGATCTTTACAAAATTTCTTGAATACCTTTGTTATCACCATGGGACGAGAACGAGTGTTTTTGGGTGCGGTCTGAAATTCAAGATGGCCTCCAGCAGCCATTTTGTGCCTTAGTTAGTGCAATCAGTTTTTTGTACAGAACTTCTCTATGAAAGTTCTGATTCAAATAAATTTTTGTCTGAATGTTTAGTAACATGGAATACATCATATATAATATGGGTTTTGTTCTCGTGCAGAAATTCTGCAAATTAGATGAATTTTGATTTTTTCAGTGCTATTTACACACAGTAAGTACACATATCAATAAGGCTCAGGCTAGGGGCTGTATTTATGAAACGATCTTCACCAAACTTCTTGGGTACCTTTGTTATCGCCTTGGGACGAGAACGAGTGTTTTTGGGTGCGGTCCAAAATTCAAGATGGCTGCCAGGCATTTTGTACCGAAATTAGGTCCAATCACTTTTTTGTACACAACTTCTATGCAGCTTAGTCAAGAGCCTGTATTTATGAACTGATCTTTACAAAACTTCTTGGGTACCTTTGTTATCACCGTGGGATGAGAACGAGTGTTTTTGGGTGCTGTCCGAAATTCAAGATTGCCACCAGCATCCATTTTGCACCAAAATTAGTGCAATCAGTTGTTTGTACAGAACTTCTGTATGAAAGTTCTGATTTGAATAAATTTTGGTTTGAATGTTTAGTAACATCTAATACATCACGTATAATACAGGTTTTTTTTTTTGTGCTGACATTATGCAAATTAGATGAACTTTGATTTATTCAGTGCTACTTATATACAGTAAGTGCACATGTCAATACGACTTGGGCTAGAGGCTGTATTTATGAACCGATCTTCACGGAACTTCTTGGGTACCTTTGTTATCAGCTTGGGACGAGAACAAGTGTTTTTGGGAGCGGTCCGAAATTCAAGACGGCTGCAGGTGGCCTTTTTGTACCGAAATTATGTACAATCAGTTTTTTGTACATTACTTCAAAATGAAGGTTCTCATAGGAAAAAAATTTTGAATGAATGTTTAGTTACATGGAATACATCATATATAATACAGGTTTTTTTCTCGTGCAGAAATTATGTAAATTAGATGAACTTTGATTTATTCAGTGCTACTTATACACAGTAAGTGCACATATCAATACGGCTCGGGCTAGAGGCTGTATTATGAACCGATCTTCACGAAACTTCTTGAGTACCTTTGTTATCACCTTGGGACAGGTCTGACAGGAACAAGTGTTTTTGGGTGCCTTTGTTATCACTGTGCTATGGTTCAGTCAGACCCACTCTGGGATTCACAGGTTTCTTTTCTGGTTTAGCATCTAATTGTTGCCCACCTTTACAATACTTTACCTATACATTTGTTACAGGCTACGGTCAGTATTTATGTACATACTTTATATGTACCTTTGTTATCAGGTCATTACCTAGTTGTGTGTCATTGCTGTGTCACATACTGTACATGACTTGCACAAGTTGAGCTACAGTGCCATTGACACTTTCATTTGGACATAACGTCTTTCATCAAGATTCTGCCATCCTCCTTCCAGAAGTAAACAGTTTTTTGAAACCGATCGGGTGAGTCCTGTAACAATTTTGGGTGGCATCCTAGTGTTTATGATCTATTTTCCCCGTGGGAACCCCGGGAAGTAAGCAGCATTTGTTTACTGTGGTAAACCAGTTCCGCTTTACTAGTAAAATAGGACCCAGTCACCAATGCTTGGGGTGAAAGTCCTCTAAAATGGGCAACATGTTGATCAACGATTGACTAAACTTGACTTCATCTCCATGTTGTGTCACGATTAGCCATGGTGCATAAATATGTGACGTTAACCACCAACAAACAAACATATGATCTATTTTCTTTAGCTGATTAGTGCATACAGGACTAGTGTACTCACAAGAACCAGGAGTATAAATAAGAGATACATTTTCTCAAGTGTTTTCCTATTGACAATATATTTTAATTTTCGGAGCTGTGATAGTTTGACATATGAACGTTTGCATATGTCATCTATATGTTTGTCCCATGTTAGATTTGACTGTACAGTCAAACCCAGGTGCTTATGCTCGTCATTATAATGCAGGGGGGGTACCATCAAAAAATATGTTCGGCTTTGGGAAGTCATTATTCAGTGTAAATAACATTACCTAGGTTTTGGCTGTGTTAAAATCGACAAGCTTCCCCGTGGGAACCCCAGGAAGTGAAGCAGTGCCTGTTCACTACGGTAAACAGGCTCTGTTTTACTGGTAAAATAGGACCCAGTCACCAATGCTTGAGAGATGCAAACCCTCTTTAAAAACATGGTTTATTAACGCTCACCACTGGTCTTGAGTTGATACTCATGTTGTGGTCATGATTAGCCATTGTGCAAAAAATATGTGACCTTAAACACCAATAAATAAATAAATAAATAAATAAAAATAAATAAATAAATAAATCGACAAGCCATTGTTTCGACTATTGTATAATTTGATTTATATCACTATTTATTACACTTTATAGTGTAGATGAATTGTTTCCACTCTGGGTTAAGCAAGTGTCATCAGCAAAAAGTCAAGCTAACGATTCAAGGTTATCCCCTATGTCGTTGATATATATTAGACATATCCCTGTGGGACTCCAGCCTCAGCATCAAGATATGCGGAATATGAGCCATTTGCAAGGACGCATTGTTTTCTATGAGAAAGATAATCTGTAAACCAATGCTAGAAGGGGTCCATTAATTCCATATTGCTTCAATTTAAAAATAACTCCTTTGTACCAAACTCAATCAAAAGCTTTCGAGATGTCACAGAAGACTCCACATGTTGCAAACCTGTTGTTGATGGCTCCACATCATTTGTGATATATTTCTAAAAGTTGAAATACCGTATTATTTTGTGGCAGGAAACCCGACTGGTAGGTATAAAGCAAGTTGTTTTCTTTGAAATAATTGTAAACATATTTGAATACAACCCATTCCATTACTTTGCCAACACATGAGAGTAAGGATACTGGCCTATTATTATTTGGATCGAACCTATCGCCCTTTTTATATATTGGGATAACATTAGCAAGTTTCCAGTCCAATGGAAACTAGCTGCTGAGAAGTGATTTCTTAAAAAGCATATACAATGGTTTAGCTATTGTTTCTTTTGTTTCTTTGAGAACCCAGTGCCCAATTCCATCAGGGCTGCAAGCCTTTTTCGATGGAAGTAAACTACTGACGTTTATGATTTCTTCTGTAAAATTAATACACGAAAGACTATTTTCACACTTTAGAACAAATTGGGAAAGGTTGTGATCATTACCATCGAGTCTATTGTTAGCTTAACTTGACATAGTCAAGATAAGCTCTTGCCATCACGAGTGCGGAAGTCTGTTAGTCTGTGAGTCTGTTTGTCTGTGAGTCTGTGATGTCTGTTCACATTTTCCTTTAGCACGGACTACACCCTGCAGTTCTTGTCTGATCATCACAAAATTTCATATGCAGGTTTGGGGTCATGTCTAGATGAGAACGTCCCCTTTTGGTCGCGATCGGGCAACCGGTATGGCTGCCCGAGCCCAAAACACGAAAACCATTAGCACAGTCTACAGGTCGTATTTATGAAGGGATTTCATTGTAACTTGGTAGGATGCCTCTGTATAATGCCAAGATGAGAACGTCCCCTTTTGGGCATGATCTATCAACCGTGATGACTGCCCATGCCCGAAACCCAAAAACTTTTAGCATAGTCTGCAGGTCATGTTTAATGTGGAGGGATTTCATTGTAACTTGGTAAGATGACTCCTTGTGATGTCTAGATGAGAATTTCCCCATTTGGGCATGATCTGTCAACCGTGACGACTGCACGAGCCCAAAACCCGACAACCTTTAGCACAGTCTACAGGTCATATTTATTGAGGAATTTCATTGTAACTTGGTGGGTTGACTTCATACAGTGTCTAGATGAGAAAGTCCCCTTTTGGACGTGATTGGGCAACTGTGACGGCTACAGGGGCCCGAAGCCCAAAAACCTTTAGCAGTCTAGAGGTCATATTTATGAAGGGATTTCATTGTAACTTGGTAGGATGACTCAAAATAATTTCTAGATGAGAACGTCCCATTTTGATCGCGATCATGCAGCCTTGATGGGTGCCCGAGCCCAAAAACCTTTAGCATAGGCAAAAGGTCATATTTATGGAAGGATTTCATTGTAACCTATTAGGTTGACACCACATAATGCCTAGATGATGACATCCCCTTTTGGTTGTGATTGGTCAGCTGTGATGGCTACAAGTGCCCGACGCCTGAAAACCGTGAGCACAGTCTACAGGTCATATTTATGAAGGGATTTCATTGTAACTTCGTAGAATCACTCCAGATGATGCCCAGATGAGATTGTCTCCTTTGGTTGCGATCATTCAACCATGATCGCTGCCTGAGCCCGAACCCCAAAAACCTTTAGCACAGTCTACAGGTCATATTTATGAAGGGATTTCATTGTAACTTGGTAGATTGACTTCATGTAATTTCTGGATGAGAACGTCCCCTTTTGGACACGATTGGGCAACTGTGACGGCTTCACGGGCCCAAAGCCTGAAAACCTTTAGAACAGTCTACAGGTCATAATTATGAAGGAATTTCATTGTAGCTTGGTAGGATGACTCCAAATAGTGTCCAGATGAGAACGTCCCCTTTTGGTCATGATCATTCAGCCTTGATGGCTGCCTGAGCCCAAAAACCTTTAGCATGTCTGTAGGTCGTATTTATGAAAGGATTTCATTTTAACTTGTTAGGTTGACTCCAAAAAATGCCTAGATGATGACATCCCCTTTTGGTCAAATTTGGTCAACTGTGATGGCGACAGGTGCCTGAAGCCCAAAAATCTTGAGCACAGTCTACAGGTCATATTTATGAAGGGATTTCATTGTAACTTCATAGGAAGTCTGTTAGTCTGTGAGTCTGTTCACATTTTCCTTTAGCACAGGCAACACCTGTAGTTCATCTTTGATCATCACGAAATTTCATATGCAGGTTTGATGTCATGTCTAGATGAGAACGTCCCCTTTGGTTGCGATCGGTCAACAGTGGTGGCTGCCCAGGCCCTAAACCTGAAAACCATTTAGCACAGTCTACAGATCATATTTATGAAGGACTTTCATTGTAACTTGGTAGGATGCCTCTGTATAATATCCAGATGAGAACGTTCCCTTTTGGTCCTGATCTGTCAACCGAGATGGCTGCCCAAGCCCCAATCCCAAAAGTGTTTAGCACAGTCTACAGGTCATATTTAATATGGAGGGTTTTCATTGTAACTTGGTAGGATGACTCCGAATGATGTTTAAATGAGAACGTCCAAATTTTGCGATCTGTCAACCATGACAAACTGCCCGAGCCCAAAACCCCAAAACTACAGGTCATATTTATGGAGGGATTTTATTGTAACTTGGTAGGTTGACTCCATATAATGTCTAGATCAGAACGTCCCCTTTTGGTTGTGATTGGCCAACTGTGACGGCTACAGGGAACTGAAGCCCCAAAACCTTTAGCACAGTCTATAGGTCATATTTATGAAGGGATTTTATTGTAACTTTGAAGGATCACTCCAGATGATGTCCAGATGAGAATGTCCCCTTTTGGTTGCGATCATTCAACCATGATGGCTGCTCAAGCCAAAGCCCAAAAACCTTTAGCACAGTCTTCAGATCATATTTACGAAGGGATTTCATTGTAACTTGGTAGGTTGACTTCATGTAATGTCTAGAACAGCCCCTTTTGGACACCATTAGGCACTTGTGTTGGCTACAGGGGTCCAAAGCCTGAAAATCTTGAGCACAGTCTACAGGTGATATTTACGAAGGGATTTCATTGTACCTTGGTAGGATGACTCTAAATAATGTATAGATGAGAACGTCCCCTTTTGGTTGCGATCATTCAGCCTTGATGGCTGCCCGAACCCAAAACCCCAAAACCTTTAGCATAGTCTGTTGGTCATTTTTATGGAAGGACTTCATTGTAACCCGTAAGTTTGACTCCATATTATGCCGAGATGATGACATCCCCTTTTACTCGTGATTGGTCAACTGTGACGGCTTCAGGGGCCCGAAGACCAAAAACCTTGAGCACAGTCTACAGGTCATATTTATGAAGGGATTTCATTGTAACTTTGTAGGATCACTCCAGATGATGCCCAGATGAGAATGTCCCCTTTTGGTTGCGATCATTCAACCATGATGGCTGCCAGAGCCCAAAGCCCAAAAACCTTTAGCACAGTCTACTGGTCATATTTATTAAGGGATTTCATTGTAACTTGGTAGGTTGACTTCATATAATGTCTAGAGGAGAACGTCCCCTTTGGATGCAATTGGGAAACTGATGGCTACAGGGGCCCGAAGCCCGAAAACCTTTAGCACAGTCTACAGGCCATATTTATGAAGGGATTTTAATGTAACTTGATAGGATGACTCGTTTTGGAATAATTTCACTGTAACTTGGTAACTTTTGTTGATATACATTAACTGTGAGGGCCACATACATTAACTGTGAGGTCATATTAACCCACCCCTCAGCTCTTTAGTACAGTGTACACCTCATGTTATTTTTATCATAAACATAGCATACAGGGAACAGAAATGAACATATTCCCAATTATCACAATTCTTGTCTTATTTCATTATCCTTTCATAAACATATAATTTGAACATTATCCTTTTCATCAAACACAACACACAAGTTAAGCTACAGTGTCATTGACACTTTCATTTTTTAAAAACGTTTGATTAAGGTATTGAGCCTTCCCGACATGATCATCTATAATTATTGGACCAGTGTCCGATTTATTGATGAAGGGAGGTATCTCAGGACTTTCAATAAAGTCATGAAGGAATCGTTTTACTGTGTTCCACAATATTTTGTGATTTGAGCGAGGTGTCAATGTTTCATCGGTAGATTCGAAATATCGGTTTTTCGCAAATTATTTCATATTATTTACACTATTTCTGAGGTACTTATAATTTTTCCAAACAGCAGGGCTATCAAATTTGAGAGCTTGTCTACGAGCTCTGTCCCTTTGTCTAATTGTTGTTTGTATGTATTTGTGCACGATGGCATGGTATGCATTATTCGGCTATTTGAAGCATTTTTTCTGTAAAGGATTTAACTGCGTCATTAAGATTATTTTGTTCTACAATAATGGCTCTCCAATCTGTTTCCCTAATTAGATTGTTAAACTTTTCAAAGTCACCTCTATTATAATTATACCCCCGCTTCGAAGAAGTGGGGGCTATATAGGAATCGCCCTGTACGTCCGTACGTCCGTCCGTCCGTCCGTCCGTCCGTCCGTCCGTCTGTCCGTCCGTCCGTACGTCCGTCCTTACGTCTTTCCGGACATGAAATTCTTGTGTGCGCAACTCCTCCTACATTTATCAATCAATTTGGACAAAACTTTTCAGACATCATCACTACTAAGTGAACATGCGCATATTCCAAGATTTTTGATCTGCGACAATTTTAACCAGGTTTTCTCCCTTTGACTTAGATTTATTGTGTCTTTCCATCCGAACAAATTCTTGTGTGCGCAACTCCTCCTACATTAATGAACCGATTTTGATGAAACCTTTCAAACATCATCTCTACTAAGTGAACATGTGCATATTCCAAACTTTTTAATCTGCGACAATTTTAACCAGGTTATCTCTCTTGAACTTTGATTTAATATGGGTTTCTACATGAAATTCTTGTGTGCGCAACTCCTCCTACATTTATCAATCAATTTGGACAAAACTTTTCAGACATCATCACTACTAAGTGAACATGCGCATATTCCAAGATTTTTGATCTGTGACAATTTTAACCAGGTTATCTCCCTTTGACTTAGATTTATTATGTCTTTCTGTTCGAACAAATTCTTGTGTGCGCAACTCCTCCTACATTAATGAACCGATTTTGATGAAACCTTTCAAACATCATCTCTACTAAGTGAACATGTGCATATTCCAAACTTTTTGATCTGCGACAATTTTAACCAGGTTATCTCTCTTGAACTTTGATTTAATATGGGTTTCGGCATGAAATTCTTGTGTGTGAACATGTGCATATTCCAAACTTTTTGATCTGCGACAATTTTAACCAGGTTATCTCTCTTGAACTTTGATTTAATATGGGTTTCGGCATGAAATTCTTGTGTGCGCAACTCCTCCTACATTTATCAATCAATTTGGACGAAAGTTTACAGACATCATCACTACTAAGTGAACATGCGCATATTCCAAAATTTTTGAGCTGTGGCAATTTTAACTAGGTTATCTCCCTTTAACTTAGATTTATTATGGGTTTCTACATGAAATTCTTGTGCGTGCAACTCCTCCTACATTTATCAGTCAATTTGGACAAAACTTTTCAGACATCATCACTACTAAGTGAACATGCGCATATTCCAAGATTTTTGATCTGCGACAATTTTAACCAGGTTATCTCCCTTTGACTTAGATTTATTATGTCTTTCCGTTCAAACAAATTCTTGTGTGCGCAACTCCTCCTACATTAATGAACCGATTTTGATGAAACCTTTCAAACATCATCTCTACTAAGTGAACATGTGCATATTCCAAACTTTTTGATCTGCGACAATTTTAACCAGGTTATCTCTCTTGAACTTTGATTTAATATGGGTTTCTGCATGAAATTCTTGTGTGCGCAACTCCTCCTACATTTATCAATCAATTTGGACAAAAGTTTACAGACATCATCACTACTAAGTAAACATGCGCATATTCCAAAAATTTTAGAGCTGTGGCAATTTTAACTAGGTTATCTCCCTTTAACTTAGATTTATTATGGGTTTCTACATGAAATTCTTGTGCGTGCAACTCCTCCTACATTTATCAATCAATTTTGACGAAACCTTTCAAACATTATCACAACTAAGTGAACATACGCATATTCCCAAATTTTTGATCTGCGACAATTTTAACCAGGTTATCTCCCTTTAACTTGGATTTATTATGGGTTTTCAAATGGGATTCTTGTGTGTGCAACTCCTCCTACATTAATGAACCGTTTTTGAATACATGTTACACATTGTAAATGTGTTTTTCCAAATGTAAACCATATATGTGTGGGCTCTTTAAGTATTCAGTGCTGTTCTGTGGAAGGCCACATGCAAATACAAATTTCAACAACAAAAAATGATCTTTATGTATACATTTCCTTATGGCCTTCGCCTACATGATCAGAAGTGCATTCCTCTAAAAACCCAAAGCGGGGGTATTAATCACCTTCAGTGATAGTTCTAGTTCCAAATCATTCTGGTATCAAAAGTAATAACGGGACGGTTAACGTTAATACATGAATACTTCGCTCTATGAATCAGACAGTCCAAATAGTACCTGCATTAACAGAAGAGAGCATCACTTACAATAATCGGATCTAACAGTAACTCACAGTCTGGTGTAATACGTGTCGGTTCTGTTATGACGTTGACAAGATTTAATTTTGCTATAATGTTCTGGAGCCGTCCTTTTGGTTTTAGAAGATCACAATTTAGGTCGCTGTTATAACAATCGATGGGTTAATAGAGAATGCTTGTTCAACTTTATCTTCCAAAACATTCCAGTAATCGCTACAACAGAAGTCACAAGATTTGTATGTCAAACAGAGAAGTACTCTCGGTCTAGTTCCCACCTCAAACCACAAGACGTCATCATATTGAAGTTCTGGGATCGATTTGTAATAAAGTCGTTCAGAAAAATACATGGCGATACTGCCACCGTATTGATTTTTCCCGCCTTATGGGCCCATGATATCCGGAAATATGTATCTGTGAAAATTCAAATTCCTCTTCAATATGAGTTTCAGTAAAACAGATGACATGACACTCATCTAACGAGGCTCGCAATTCATGTAATTTATGATGAATGCCTCGAATATTGAAGTGGAAGATAGACAAAAAGTGGACAGATGATCGGATCGGAATTTAAGTTTTTTGGTCCGGGATTCAATTCAGTATCTGCAGAAAGAATGAGTCTGCCACATATAAGTGTAGTTAAGATCATAAAAGAGAGAGATGAGTTCTAATTTGAGCAATTTAATACAACTTTGATTTTTAGCTCACCAAAGGGAGCTTAACTTATCACTTGCGGTCCGTCGTCGTCCATCGTGAACTTTACATTATCGACGACTCCTCCCAAACTACTTGCCGCACCCGCAGGGGGCATAACTCTGATAGCACCCATTAATTTCTTTCCAAAATTAAAAAAAATCTTCTTCTTCAGATCCACCAGGCAGAATTTTTTCCAATTTGGTATACATCATCTCTAGGGGGAGGGGGGCAGATTCAAGTTTGTTCAAATCGGCCCCCTGGATTCATATTTGGGCTCACTATAGAAGCCCGAATTTGAACTTAGTGCATTTCAGGCAAATTTCTTAAAAAATCTTCTTCTCCAGATCCAGCAAGCAGAATCTTTTGATATTTGGTATGCAACACTGTGGGGGTGGATCTGATTCAAGTTTGTACAAATCGGCCCCCTGGATTCATATTTGGGCTCAGTATAGGAGCCCGAATTCAAACTTAGTGCATTTCAGGCAAATTTCTTTAAAAATCTTCTTCTCAAGATCCAGCAGGCAGAATCCTTTGATATTTCGTATGCAACATTGTGGGGTGGATCTGATTCAAGTTTGTTCAAATTGGCCCCCTGGATTCATATTTGGGCTCAGTATAGAAGCCTGAATTTGAACTTAGTGCATTTCAGGCAAATTTCTTACAAAATCTTCTTCTCCAGATCCAGCAGGCAGAATCTTTTGATATTTGATATGCGATATTGTGGGGGTATATCTGATTCAAGTTTGTTCAAATCGGCCCCCTGGGTTCATATTTGGGCTAGGTATAGGAGCCCAAATTTGAACTTAGTGCATTTCAGGCAAATTTCTTTCAAAATCTTCTTCTCAAGATCCAGCAGGCAGAATCTTTTGATATTGAGTATGCAGCATGCTTAAGGGGGTGAGATTCAAGTTTGTTCAAGCCAAGTCCCTCGGTTCATATTTGGGCTCGCAGTGGTAGCCCGAATTATAACTTAGTTCAAAATGAGGAATTTTCTTTAAAAATCTTCTTCAGATTCAGCAGTTGGAATGTTTTGATATTTGGTATGCAGCATCCTTAGAGGGGTGAGATTCAAGTTTGTTCAAGCCATGTTCCTAGGTCCATATTTGGGCTCACTGTGGGAGCCCGAATGATAACTTAGTTCAAAGTGAGGAATTTTCTTTAAAAATCTTCTTCTTCAGATCCAGCATATGCATGCTTTTGATATTTGGTATGCAGCATCCTTAGGGGGGTAAGATTCAAGTTTGTTCAAGCCATGTCCCTAGTTCTATAAAATTTGTCTCTCGTGACTTCATTCCTTTGTAGTGTTGATGAACCATGTCTAACTGAATTTGACCCCAAATACTTCTTTGAACCACTTTGGCCGGTGAGTGATTAAGGCTCCTTGGGGCCTCTTGTACAAAATGTGACTAGTGCTTTTGTGAGAGTATGCTCGAATATAAACGGTCCCCACTGCTACCCTGTACTGATCTGTATTAATAGCCATTATTATGACTTAACCTAACTACAAGTGATGTATTGGTGGTAGGCAGTGGAAATACTGTGAGCTGTGACAGACTGTTATGTGGGGGTGCAGTGGCACTGTATACTAAGGCATTCTGCATGTCGATGGTGCACCTGTCTTCAATCAATGCTAACCCTGCTTGTGTGGAATTAGTACATTGAGGAGTCTGACAGTTGCTTGCTGTTGCTCGGTGGATCTCTCCAGGTACTTCGACTTCCTCCACCCATAAACTGTCGGACACAGGGTGACCCAAAAGTGTCGTTAAACTCCAGTAAATAAATAAATAGATATTCTGAGCAGTGAAGAATTAAAACTCATCATGTTAGGTTTATATCACAATCTCCAGACAAGATGTAGATGAGGCAGGATACATCTGTGGCTAATTCTCATTTATCAAATCCACTGTTGTTGGTGAAGATACCTCACCAAGATAATGTCAAGATGAGAACATCCTATTTTAGCCGTGATCGGCCAACCATTATGGCCGCACAGGCACGTGACCTAGATTTGTTTAGCACAGTCTTCAGTTCATATTTATGAATTGATTTCATTGTAACTTGGAATGATAATTCGGTATGATGTACAGATGAGACTGTCCTATTTTGGTCAAGATCTGTTCGCTGTTACCACTACCTGGTCACTTGACCGGGATTTCTTTAGCACCATCTACAGGTTGTTTTCATGAACGATTTCAATGTAACCTGGTAGGATAACTTGGTATGATATCAAGATGAGACTGTATTTTGGTCATGATCGGTCAACCATGACCGCTGAACCATCACATGACCTAAACTCGTTTAGTAAAGTCTACAAATTATATTTATGAAGGGATTTCATTATAACTTGGTAGGATGACTCGTTTTGGAATGATTTTACTGTAACTTGGTAACTTTAGTTGGCATGCATTAACTATGAGGGCCACATTAACCAGGCCTCAATTCTTTAGTAAGTCTGCACCTCAAATTATTCTTATTGAATCCATACCATACAGGGAACAAAAATTAATATATTCTCAATTATCACAATTCTTGTCTTATTTTATAATTCTTTCATAAACATTGAACATTATCTGTTTCATCAAACACTACATGCAGTCAAGTTAAGCTGAAGTGTCATTGACACTTTCATTTTTCTCCAGAAGACGTCCAGATCTTCCTTTGCATTTATTTGGTGTATGATGTTGATCCTCTGTGTCTCTAATACATCCCCTGTTTCAGATGCAGGTAGAAGCTGGCAAGGAGAGGGAATTAACTCTATGAATCAAATAAACTAAGTTGGATACCACCCCCCCCCCACCCCTACCTCACACCCTGCCCCACCCCTACCCCCCCCCCCCCCCCCAAACAAAAAACAAACTAGAAAATTACAGTAATACTATGCAAAAAAGGGCAATGGGAAAAATGGCAATGATTCTCCATTTCGCCTTACAGATACAAATCTGGTTTCATGTATATTTCAGTGGTATGAACATGAGTTTAGTTCGTGTCATTAACCGCGTTATTTTCTAATTATTACCAAGTACTTGTGGGACACAGCAGTGTGGGTATGAAAACATAAACACAAAGGAATTTCCTTTGGTAAGATTTAAACACCAGAACAGATGTATCTGTTATGTTCCTATTTTTGTACCTCTAATGAAAAATACTGTAATGCTTCATTGGAGGTACAAAAATAGGAACATAACCGATATTGCGTTTGCATTGATGGTACCACTAATAAAATTTAGTAGAAATCGAGTAAATATTTAGTTCATTGCAGTGGAACAGAGGTGGAGCTAAAATGACTTTGTTGCACTGTTAGTTTTTTTTCTGTCCACTCACATTCCTAACTTAGATTTAGCACAAAAATCCACCATTAATTAAGCTAACATGTAAGGGTGCAGGCGATTGCTACGGATATACGTAATTTGATTATCGAGAGGTTTGTCCAGTCTCTGAATAAGTTGTGTGCATAAATAAAAAAAAAATCATTTCAATTAAACCTGTGGGTAGACCCAATGGCCCAATGGGTTGATCTTCCATCATTTAATGGGCTCAGAGACCAAATTTGGTGAAAATAGGCCCAGTAGTTTGCCCCTTGCAAGGGAGTCGCACCAGTTGCTATGGGTGTGACGTGACATGGTCACTGTCCTAATAGATCGACTTCCCAAGGCATTATGGTTTCATACATCAAGTATGGATGAAATCGGCCCAGTAGTTTGCCAGTTGCTATGACATCGGGTTGATTGCTATGGGAGTTATGTAACATGGTCAAAAACCCAATAGGTTGAATTCGTAATGTATTGTGGTTCCACATGACAAATTCGGGTAAAATTGGTACAGTAGTCTGCTCGTTGCTAGGGTGTCGCTTTGGTAACTATGTATGTCACGTGACGTGATAAATGGCCCAATGGGTCAATCTCCCAATGTATTATGGGCTCAGATACAAAATTTGGTTAAAATAGGCCCAGTAGTTTTCCTGTTGCTAGGGAGTCGCACCGGTTGCTATTGGTCAGTTGTCCAATATGTCAAATTCCTGAGGCATTATGGTTTCATACACCAAGTTGGGTTGAAATCGGCCTAGTAGTTTGCCCGTTGCTATGGAGTCGCATTGGTTGCTATGGAAGTTATGAAACATGGTCAATCACCCAATAGATCAATTTCGTATTGCATTGTGGGTCCACATACCAAATTCGGTCAAACCGCTAAAAAAATGTGAAAACAATATAAAGGATGATTTCGCTCGACGTCGGCTATCGCCCCCGTCTCACTCGGGAGCCTTTGGCTGCATCGCCCTTTAAAAAACAAAACACTCCCTGTTCATTTGTTGCAGGGCCAAGCGAATATTCGGTAGTCAAAAATATATTTGATGTGACTGCCATATTTGATTCTAATTCGATTTGATAATTCACGCGAATATTTATCGAATGTTTTCATCCATGTTTTATCGCATCTCTGCATCTGTAAATGTCAGAAACTTTCTATAGTTATTCTGACATCAACCACAATAGAATTTAACACTGCTAGATCAAATTTCTCTTTCTCTTCCTTGATATTTCAATTTATTGCATAGTGACGGGGGGTGGGGGTGGGGGGTAGGGTGGGTAGGAAAAAATTTGCAGTCACAGATGCTGATTTTTCGTTTTTGACCGTTCGGAGAACCCACCCACCCACCCCATGTAATTTTTAGCTCAACTTTGGCGAAGCCAAATTTGAGCTTATGCCATGGCCAGTCTCCGTCTGTTCGTCAACAATTCAATACGGCTCGGGCTAGAGGCCGTGTTTATGAACCGATCTTTACGAAACTTCTTGGGTACCTTTGTTATGACTGTGGGACGAGAACGAGTGTTATTGGGTTCGGCCCAAAATTCAAGATGGCAGCCAGCCACCATTTTGTACCGACGATGCAGAAATCTGTTTTTTGCGCAGAACTTCCATATGAAAGTGCTGATTTGAATAATTTTTTGTATGAATGTTTAGTACCATGGGATACATCACATATTATACGGTTTTTTTTCTCGTACGTAAATTATGCAAATTAGACTAACTTTGATGTATTTAGTGTTACTTTCAGCACTGTCAGTGAAAATGCCAAAACGGCTCGGGCTAGAGGCCGCATTTATGAACCGATCTTCACAAAACTTCTTGGGTTCTGTTGGTATCACCATGGGACGAGAAGAAGTGTTTTTGGGTGCGGTCCGAAATTCAAGATGGCCACTGGCAGCCATTTTGTTCAAAATTAGAGGCAATCAGATTTTTGCGCAGAACTTCCACATGAAAGCTCTAATTTGAATATTTTTTTGTGTGAATGTTTAGTACCATGGGATACATCACATGTAATACGGGTTTTTTTCTCGTGCAGAAATTATGCAAATTAGATGAACTTTGATATTTTCAGTGCTACTTACACACAGTAAGTACACATGTCAATACGGCTCGGGCTAGAGGCTGTATTTATGAACCGATCTTCACGAAACGTCTTAGGTACCTTTGCTATCACCTTGGGACGAGAACGAGTGTTTCTGAGTGCTGTCTGAAATTCAAGATGGCTGCCAGTGGCCATTTTGTACCGAAATTAGGTCTAATCAGTTTTTTGTACACAACTTCTATACGGCTCAGGCTAGAGGCCTTATTTATAAACTGATCTTTACGAAATGTCTTGGGTACCTTTGTTATCACCGTGGGATGAGAACGGGTGTTTTTGGGTGTGGTCCAAAATTCAAGATGGCCACCAGCAGCCATTTTGTACCAAAATTAGTGCAATCAGTCTTTTGTACAGAACTTCTGTATGAAAGTTCTGATTTGAATAATTTTTTGTATGAATGTTTAGTAAAATGGAATACATCACATACAGTACAGGTTTTTTTCTCGTGCAGAAATTATGCAAATTAGATGAATTTTGATTTATTCAGTGCTACTTATACTCTGTAAGTGCACATGTCAATACGGCTCGTGTTAGAGGCTGTATTTATCAACCGATCTTCACGAAACTTCTTGGGTACCTTTGTTATCACCTTGGGACGAGAACGAGTGTTTCTGAGTGCAGTCCAAAATTCAAGATGGCTGCCAGTGGCCATTTTGTACCGAAATTTGGTCCAATCAGTTTTTTGTCACAACTTCTATACAGCTCATATTTATGAACTGATCTTCACGAAACTTCTTGGGTACCTTTGTTTTAACCTTGGGACAGGAATGAGTGTGTTTTGGGGTGCCTTTGTTATCACTGTGCTGTGAGAACAAATATTTTGGGGTTCAGTCAGACCCACTCTGGGACTCAAAGATTTCTTTTCTAGTTTAGCATCTGACTGTCATCCACCTTTACCATACTTTACCTATATATTTGTTACAGGCTACGGTCAGTATTTATGTACAGGCTGTTACAATACTTTATATGTACCTTTGTTATCAGGTCATTACCTAGATGTTTGTCATTGCTGTGTCACATACTATACATGTACATGTCTTGACAAGTTGAGCTACAGTGTCATTGACACTTTCATTTTCCAGTTTTACAATTTTTTTCCGGGGTTATCTGAACCACCCACCCCCACTAAATACATGCTTCTGCATCATCCTTCCCACCATACTGCACCATAACCAATTTTATCATACATTATTGAGTGATTGACCTTGTACAGTAGGTCAGGTCTTGAAAGAACATCCGTTTTATATATATCAGACCAAAGTGGTCTCTTAAAGCAGATGGTCTCCCATAACAAATCAAATATAGAGTAAAGCTGGTATATCCAGGTATGTCCATATAAAACATGGTCTCCAAAGACATCAGTCTGTTAAGGCATGTTCTATTGTAATTCATTAACACTCTTGAATGTCATATCATTAACTTTTTACCTATTGTTATCTCTCCATGTGTTCAGACATGTTGTAGAAACCAACAATATATATGGTATTCGACAGAGTTCAGAGAGCTTTGTAAAATATCATACAAATTGTTGATTTTTTTGACGAAGGTTTGGGTGGGGCATGGCTGGGTTGGGGGAGGGGGAGGGGATTTATTACTTATTTTAAGTCTAGCCCTAGAAGGTGTGGTACATAATTTTGTTGACACCTGTGTTCTCAGATGTGTTTGAAATAAATTAGCAGTTCAGTCAGGTTCAATATGTTTAGTAATTTTTGTGTTACATACTTCCTACAATGGCAATAAGAGTCATTGGTGTTTTCGTAATAGGTCTGGATACATCGTTGTACAGAATTGTTCCTGCAGCTGAAATCTATAACTGTTCCTAACCTCACATAATTGTCTTTGCTCCTCATCAAGCCAGCCAATCTCACCAGGGTGAACATATTAGAAATTTAATTAAACGAAACACCCTCAAGTTAACTTATCCTTAGAGTGCAGTGTTTGATAATTGCAATTAGTGATGCATTTTAACTTGCATTATTCAATATGTCATACATTGTATCACTATAAGCCAAATCATAGCTCAGCCGCAATAACAGTTTTATAATCATATATAACCCATGGTAGGTACCCCCTGTTAACTAGAGTGTCTTTTTTATTGGTTCTTGAATGATACTTCACTGATTGTGGTATACAATTTTGCCCAAAAGTGTCTGAGGAAAAAATTTGCAAGCATCGGAAAAAATATTTTTGTCCTCCTTGACCACCACTCCCCCCCCCTCCCCGGCATCAGTGTTTTGCAAATTGATCCCCCCCCCCCCCCCCCCCCCAATAGTGGAGGAAAGTGTTTCCTGAAATTCCGAATGTGGTGTGTTGAAGTACAGGCAGAGCAAGTGAAGCATAATAGGGATCCACAAGCAATATATAAGATGAGTAAATGTTATCTGTGAGGGACGGAAGTCTTTTTCATAACACATGCAAAGAAGTAATTTGTAATCGTTACCATGGTCCATAAGATTCAGGAATTCTATCTGGGATAGATGCTGAAATATTTGATTTGAGATTCAATTCGATTTGCAAATAATGGTCACTATTTGATTCGAGATTCGATTCAATAGTGTACAAATATTCGCTGAGTCCTAATTGGAACCCTCCACATGGAGATTTCTCGAAGATCATTGGGAGAAAGGAATAAATAGCATCCCTATTTACAGAGACACATTTGTGAAGTTAAAATGAAAATATTGACAGACAGATGAAAAACAAACTTGGATTTGTGCAGTTCTGCTGACTAGGTAAGAGTGTGTATAATGTGGTAAAATTTGGGTAAAACTAGATAAACCACTAATTCAATAATACAAATGGCATTTTATGGCAATGATGCCACATTCCAAGAGATGATTAACTATATGAACGTCTTGTCTCTTTAAATCTCAATGAGATTGTCTGCCAGTGAGCACATCAAGGGAGATAATATGTTTAAACTATGCATTAACCCAACTGATGCCATGTACATTAACTTCAGGAGGACCTCCAGTACAACACTTCTCCTCTACCTGTTTAAAGCTATTTACATTTTGAGTCAAACAGAGGGGAGGTAGTGATGCCCAAACAGGTGGACATAAAAATTAACTACAAACAATAGATTATTTACAAAAAGTCAGTGTAGTACTGGTAAACTATTTACAAAACTGTTGGGAAATGACAACAATCATACCTTAACACGTCTAGAAACAAATTGTACTCACCACAATATAGCCTTGGCTGTACAGTCAGAAATGGTTATTCGCAAAAGCTCATACTTCAAAAGGAAGTTCAACACAACATGCAAGTAATCATCAACAGATTTATCAATTGGAGCATAACAAGGTAGCAGAAACCACCTCCCTGCCAGCCCTGTCCAGTTAACCCTTTGAACTCGTAAGAGTGATTTTTCAGTCCAAGGCATAATTTCATCCCATTTTTATGTGTAACCATAATGCCGTCATCTGGGGTGGCCATCCGTCGTTCGTCCATCCTTTGTCTGTCTGTCTGTCCATCTGCCTGCCACTGTCTGTCCAGCCAACATCCGTATCCATTTCTTTGGCATTCGATAACTTAAAAAATGTTGCTTGGATTGTCAAGTTACTTTATATTTGTGTTCAGGTTACTGATTTGCCGAGCTGTATAGTTTTTGGTGTAAATCTGATAATTTGATCCCGAGATATTAACCCTTCCATCCTTCAAATTGAGAATTCTTCCAATCCCTTTGGCATTCGATAACTCAAAAAATATCAATCCAGTTGTCATGTTACTTTATATATATCTTCAGATAACTGATGTGCCAAGCTGTATAGTTTTTGGTGTAAATCTGTTATTTTGATCCTGAGATATTAACCCTTTATCCTTCAAATTGAAAATTCCTCCAATCCCTTTGGCATTCGATAACTTGAAAAATATTGCTTGGATTGTCAAGTTACTTTATATTTGTATTCAGGTTACTGATGTGCGAGCTGTATAGTTTTTGGTGTAAATCTGTTATTTGATCCTGAGATATTAAAACCCTTTATCCTTCAAATTAAAATTTCTCCAATCCCTTTGGCATTCGATAACTTGAAAAATATTACTTGGATTGTCAAGTTACTTTACATTTGTGTTCAGGTTACTAATGTGCCGAGCTGTATAGGTTTTGGTGTAAATCTGATAATTTGATCCTGAGATATTAACCCTTTATCCTTCAAATTGAAAATTCCACCAATCCCTTTGGCATTCGATAACTTGAAAAATATTGCTTGGATTGTCAAGTTACTTTATATTTGTATTCAGGTTACTGATGTGCCGAGCTGTATAGTTTTTGGTGTAAATCTGTTATTTGATCCTGAGATATTAAAACCCTTTATCCTTCAAATTGAAATTCCTCCAATCCCTTTGGAATGAGATAACTAAAAAAATATCAATCTGATTGTCACGTTACTTCATATGTGTTCAGGCTACTGATGTGCCAAGCTGTATAGTTTTTGGTGTAAATCTGATAATTTGATCCTGTGATATTAACCCTTTATCCTTCAAATTGAGAACTCCTCCAATCCATTTCTTGGGCATGCAATAACTGAAAAAATATTAATCCGATTATCAGGTTACTTTATATATGTATTCAGGTAACTGATGTGCTGTGCTATATAGTTTTTGGTGTAAATCTGATAATTTGATCCTAAGATATTAACCCTTTATCCTTCAAATTGAAAATTCCTCCAATCCCTTTGGCATGAGAATACTTGAAAAATATTGCTTGGATTGTCAAGTTACAATATATTTGTGTTCAGGTTACTGATGTGCCGAGCTGTATAGTTTTTGGTGTAAATCTGATAATTTGATCCTGAGATATTAACCCTTTATCTTTCAAATTAAAAATTCCTCCAATCCCTTTGGCATGAGATAACTCCAAAAATATCAATCCGATTGTCATGTTTCTTCATATGTGTGTTCTGGCTACTGATGTGCCGAGCTGTATAGCTTTTGGTGTAAATCTGATAATTTGATCCTATGATATTAACCCTTTATCCTTCAAATTGAGAACTCCTCCTTCAAATTGAGAACTCCTCCAATCCATTTCTTCGGCATGCAATAACTGAAAAAATATTAATCCAATTATCAGGTTACTTTATATATGTATTCAGGTTACTGATGTGCTGTGCTGTATAGTTTTTTATGTAAACCTAATAATTTGATCCGGAGATATTAACCTTTTATCCATCAAATTAGGCACTCCTCCAATTCATTTCTATATGTACCCATACCATGTATGTTGTGCATAATGTTGGCATCTGGGGTGGCCCTCCATCATACAGCTTTCTACTAGTTGCGTGTATGGGTACACATCTGACGATTTCATCAGCCTATTTTTGTCTTATTATAAGAGGTCAAAACACGGGGCTTTGATGATAAAATAATGACTGCAGTCTGCAGCCAGATGGCTGCTGACTGCAGTTATTATTTTATCCTCCTTGTATATTGATATTGGACAGACCCATCTCATTGTAAGTGTACGCAAAGGTGATGCCATTCCAGGAAATGAGGGTACAAAGAGTTAATAAACTGTTGACAATTATAATCAATGCCGAGCCATGAATAGCCATTGGAGACAAAAATGATTTGCACTTTATACAATGTTTGGTGGATGATGATAACAATGATCCCCTAAAATTACAATGCAAGTAAAACAGATTTTCATTTGGAAACTTCTCTCATTTCTCGAAAGGAAAATGGCTGATTTTCAACTACTATCATGAGTGGATTCACTCAAGACATCAACAAAGGCCTTCCCTAAAATGATACCCATAAAAAAATAGTCACCACCATAAGAGGAGTTTACACTGGTTAGTTAACCCTTAAGCCCCCATATAGCCCCAAACCGCCACTTTTATATTGCATTGAAGCAGGTTCTCCCTTGTGTAATCTTTTTTATTACTCTTGTGTGTGGACTGAATTTTCCCTGGCAGTGGTTCTACATCACTGCTGGCTGCCTGTATAGGCAGCCAGCAGTGATGTAGAACCACTGCCAAGTCATCAATAACTATGTAAGCAGAAAAAGGCCACAAATACTTTAAAATTAATCTGAGGACTTAAGGGTTAATGTACTACAGTGGAGCCCATATAATTGGATATCTCTTAACTGAATAACCCTGTTAACTGAATATAATTTCCCAACACAAAACCATTTACCATACTTCCAGTACAAATTGGACCTGTTAATTGAATATAGGTTATAGAGTAAACTCCTGTTAATTGAAAAAAAAATCTTGTAACCTGTCAAGAAATTACCCTGACTCCTCCCAGTTTTCCATTGTTCATAGACCTATTTGGCCTCAGTACATCCAGTACAGGCATTTAATCTATTATATCTTGTTTGGCAGAGCTCGTATAATAGAATAAATGCTAAGTTTATCTCTAGAATACAGGAAAGTGACACAATCCCTGTTAATTGAATACTCCTGTTAATTAAATAATTGTCATTGGCAAAGTGGTTATTCAATTAAAAGGGTTCCACTGTATTTATAAAAAAATGCGCTCTTTGTAAAATAAACTGAGAGAATGGTTTAAAACTTTTAAAACAGTTTGTTAAAAAAGAATTACTGCTGTTAGTAAAAGGGTTCTGTAAATTATTCAAATAAAAGTGCAGACTTTAAAGGACAACTGGAGGTGAATGTAAAAAATAATGAAGAGTGTGCTTGTGTGAAAACTGCATAGTGTAATGTGATGATAAATGTTGTCAGCATAAGGAAGTGATTACAACCTCCCCACGGAGAAAGGTGTGTGCTCGTATGTCTGTTGTGTAATGTGTGTGCATTGATTTGCATGCATCTGTCACTGATGATGTCCAGGCAAGAAAGCATATAGAGCCTTCATACACTGAAAGGTGTGATGTATGCAGTTGTATGAGTATGGTAGTTATCTAATGTGTTGAAGGTTTGATAAATATACTGCAATGTGTTCAGGCACTCCTCCAATCCTGTCCAGACTTGAAATGCTTGCATCCAAATTATCTACACCACTGCATGTCTTTAAGGCAGCAGAAATAGCCTCCCTTCCAACATCAATGGTATAAACGTAATTTAAGTGTGTGTGGAGCAAGATGTAATGTAAGGCAGCATATGTATCTCTTCTTGTTGGATCATGTTTCATGTCAGAAACATGGCTGTAGAATAAGGATGTGTTAGTGCAGCTCGAATGAGAGTTGGCACCAGTTGTGGACAAAGCAGATAGTCTGTATTCTGGTTTTGAATGTTGGTAGCAAGTGATGACATCAGTAGCGTGGTTTGTTGATATTCATTTATCTTAATTTGAGGTGGAATGGAGTGACTCACTCTTTGAAGTTGCACTGGTGCTAACAATGAATCTGCATTGTACTGTAATGTGGAGCAACCAGAAAGAACAACAACTGGATATAGGGATTGTCAAACAATATTCTGACTGTCAACCAATGGAGGAAGGTTAACATGCGACGCCTGAAAGTCAGAATGGTGTTCTGGGTGCTTTTAATCTGAGGCACCCTTCCCATTGTGGACTTTGCTCTTGGTAATTAGAGAAACCAGTTTTAGAAGAATGACATCAGCAAAGAACCAGTTGATGGTAAGCATGTTCAAAATGACAGGCATTCTCGCTCTGAGGATAGCTTGCCATGGGTGTTTCTGCTGGCTTCTTTCCTGGTATTGCATTTGCATTTGAAACAAACTGAAAGTTTTTCAAGCCATCTTTTCCACTTTGATGCAACTGGTTAGTGTGCAATTACATGTTTCTGTGGTAAATGTTTGATCGAGATTGAAATGGTGAATAAATGGCTGGAAACTCATTCTTGTATGCACAAGATCTTTTCTTTGATTGTTTGTGCCACATCTTTTTTGTTTGAAATAAGGACTGGAAGTAATTTGGAGATCTATAGATGACCTGTCTATTAGGTTGTTGTGGTGTATCACATTACACTGAACGTAAATGCAGTTTCGATGTTTCTCAAAATGTACCATTGATACTTATTCCAGAAACGTGTCTTGACTTTAAATCACAGTCATTTGACAAACAGCTGCTACCAGTATTTATTTCACTGTTTCCATTTGAACAACTCTCACGCACCTTCAACACAGTATCTCTAAAGAAAAGCTCATCAGCATTTCTACTTAAATGCATTCAGTCGTTTTTTATTTCTAGAAAGCTGCTCTCTGATTGGTCTTATTTCATTTTAGTGAATCTGCTCTCTGATCCATCATCTAATTTTGTAGTGTATGGTCAATTTTGTCTGCAAGATCGACGGTGTTAGTAGATGATTTTGAGACAGAACTATCTAAACAATGTGAAGGTACATCTGATTCTACAATAGTCAAAAGTAGTCTTGATTTGATAGCATTGCGAACATCTTCCACATGAAATTAGTGGAGCATTGCTTCTAAAAGCCCTGTTAAATTTATAAATTCTTCACTGATAATGCCCTCATCCTGTTTACTGGCTGTAGCATTTGGAATGTTGACTGCAAGCTGCTGAACAGTTGCGTTGATTTCATTACCAAGGACTTTGCCTGTTCTCTCATTGAGTGTGAAATATTGTACGAGCAATTGTTTATATGCCTCACTTTCCTGTTCAAGTTCTCTGAACTTGTTCTCCCATCTCCCACTCTTTGTGTACACTGGTGATATCATGTCCGTGGTTCTCTTTCAAAGTTGCTTGCTTTACCGTGAGTGTTTCCCACCTGTATTCCCACTCTTTATTGTTTTTTAGAATATCCTCTTAATGTTTAGTTATGTGAATAAAGTGATTATTGATGTAAGCCTCCCACTTTCTATCAGTATCTTCCACTGCCATCTCTTAATAGTTCCCATATGAAACACTCTTATAGGAATCAATATAGGATTCCTAGAGGTTTTCTACATGAAATTCACAAAGGTTTCCTATAGGAAACTTACAGGTAATTTGTATGCAAATTAGTAGAATCCTGAAGGAATCCATATAGGAAACACAATATATTCCTATAGGTGTATAGTACATGTAGCCCTGTCGATTAGAAGAGTTTGCTGATGCAAACACTTCTAATTGACAGGGCTACATGTATATGAAACTGTTTTCATTTGGCTGAAATGAAAAAAAATCTGCTTATTAAAGGAGATAGACCTTTACTTAAATTGATCTATAATTTACAGATAAAAAAATGCCTTCCTGTAATTGCCATAAATTTGCTATAATTATCCTATACAAGTCTTAAATATTTAGTTGAATCTGAAGAGACTGAACTGTTAAAGGTGAGCAGAGTTCCTATAGGAATACTGCATCTCCCAGTAGTTCAATAAATAAATGAAAAATCCTATAGGAATGAATAGAGGATTCCTATAGGAAAAATGACTCCCATAATTTTCTTGTCATACACTCATCATTCCTATTGCAACCCTGTATGATTCCTATATTTTCCTACAGGAATCATATAGGACATTTCCGTACAAGCCAGAAAATAAACAGACTGACATCTGCAAAATGAGGTCCTCAGAGGGTGGTGAATTTAGTGATGCTACCCTGCATCATCAAATTCACCCTCTGGGTACCTCATTCTGCAAATGTCAGACTGCTTATTTTCTGGCCTGTTTCCGTACAGGTTTCCTTTGCACAAACAATTTTTTGTTTCAAGTTTTGTTTATAGGTCTTGTCCTTCCTTCCGAAGTAGCTGTACCTTGGCATACCAATGAACATCTTCAAACTTTGAAACACTATCCTTAGCTGATGGCACTGTCCACAGAATTGCCTTTAGTTTTTGAAAATGATTCTTTGTCTGGTCGTTCTTTGCCTGGAGGTACAGTTGTTATCTTTCCTTCTATTAACCAGTCTGACCACACATTCATGCTTAATCTGTTTATCTCAGGAGATCACTAAATTCAAGGGACCTCCTTCTCCTTCTACATTTGATGAGCTTGTTTGCATCATGTTCATCCAATTTCTTTATTTTGGCAACTGGTCAATGGAAGCTGTTTGAAGAGTTATGCACCTCATTTTCATAAAAAAAAAATTGTATATTTGTTGAAAATTCCGGTAACTGTAGACTTAGTAATTGACCAAAAACTTTGAAAGTAATTTGGGCCCTTAACCCCTGACACTCTGGTAGTGCAATCAAATTTTCCTTAATCGCTCTGTTTTTCCTCTTTTTAACCATGAATTTAGCCAATTATATCTTGTTTGACAGAGCACTGAGCTCTGCCAAACAAGATATATTTGGTTAAATAGCAAACTGCATTATGGGAAATATTTGCTGCTGAAACCTTGTCATTTTGACATCAGAGTGAAGAGGGTAAAAAGGTCTGAATTTCTTGAAAGCAATTAAAAGAACACCATCACTTCCGCACCGAAAATATACAAATTATCTGAACTACTGTACTGTACTGAATTTTACAATAATTTTCCACTGACTTTGGATACAGACAATTATTTCCAACTATAATTGCAACAAAATGTTAGCTGACAGCCAGCAACTGCACAGGGATAAAAATTTACAGTCAGTGAACAATGATGCTGCCGTGAGCTGTATTCACAATTCATCAGTCACAATGACAATATATACAAACAATGACTGACAAAAAAATAGTGCAGTGCCAATGAATATCGGCGAGAATCACATCAAAAGAGATAAAATTTACAAATGACAAAATGTTATGAGAAGAAATATTTTTTATACAAAAATTGAAATAACTGAAGAATTTTTATTCTGTGAAGAGCCTAACAAGATCATTTTCAAGTGGACAAATTATCCACGATCAAATTTACAAATGGGAACTTTGAAACAATACGGCTCACAATCCATGACAGAAAAACCACAACATTGAAAAAAAACTCTTTTATCAGAAACTGACCAAACTGAGTGTTCACAGATATGATGGCAAAATTGGAGAATGAGGCAGCAATTTAGATCTGTCCAGTTCATGTATTGACTCATTTTGTTCCATGAAGATGACAAAACAGTTTTACAAACCAGACATCAAAATGGCGAGTAAAAATCAAAATATACAAACAAATATCCTCGCAACCATTTTAAATCCTCGTCGCCAGTGATTGTGATTTTATTAATTTTTATTTAAGTGACTCGTGATATTCAAATCACTTTTGTTGGTTACTCACTCCAATATTTTCACCAAAATCTCTCCTAATTTCAACAGTTGGGGTTCGTTTTTACAGAATTATATTTTTTAATGTTTTTCTCAGTTATTACCTCCAGACCAGGCAAATGTGAGGCAATTTGTTTGAAATACTATTTCAATCTTCCAGGTTTCTCTCAGCTAATTTATAGTAGTCAGTTCAGTAAACTGAAAACTCGAGATGCAAGTTTGCAAAACAAAATATGGGGTCTCAAAATCATGAGAATTTGTCCCCTGATCGTGAGGTCAGGAGATGACATAAAAACATTGGGAGCCTCCCGCCAAAATCGTGAAACTTAACATGTCTGCCAGTAGGGTAAAATTATATGAACCACTGATTCAGTAATAGCAATGACACTTAATTGAGAAGATTAACTATTTTGGATGAGTTGTCACTTTGAAGCTTTATTACTGACTGACAACAAAGGGAGATTGTCCACCAGTGAGCACATCAAGGGAGATAATATGTTACAACTATGCATTAACCAAACAGATGCCTATGTACATACTTCAAGAGGACCTCCAATACAACAATATTAATATTGTAACTCTTACTGGGTTATGCTACCATTTTCCACTGTGCATGAAGTGAACATCTAGTCTGTTTTCAATGCAGCTTATTAAAGAATTCACTATAAGAAAGTAATGTCAGACATTTACTTAATGTAAACTGGGACAGCAATTCATGTGTAGATGTGAGTCTGATTATAAAATGTGGTAGCAAATGTTTAATATGTTTTTGCTGACGAAATTAAACTCTTAGAAAGATTGATCGATTTAGCAAAGATTGATCCAGTTATGCCATGTTTTAAACCTTGATTCAGAGGGTTAGTAAACAACCTAAAAAGGGTTAGCACTTTGAACCTGAGAGGCTCTTTTTCCGAGCCAAAATCATGATATGTAATAATTTCATTAAGTAAGATGGCTGCTAAGTGAATGTGTGGCGTAGGCCAATCAATTTTTAGCTCACCTGAGCGAAGCTCAAGGGGAGCTTTACTAATCACTTTCTGTCCGGCGTCCGTCGTCCGTCGTCCGTCGTCTGTCGTCGTCCGTCCGGCGTTAACTTTACATTATCGACTTCTCCTCCTAAACCACTAGCCCAATTTTATTCAAATGTTGGCTAAATGTTTATTACCTAATGCCAATTCAGATTTGTTCAAATGAAGTTGCCCCTCCTCCTGGGTGGTGCCACGCCCCCAAGGGGCACCAAAATCTTTGTAAATCTTCTTCTCATGAACCAGCAGTAGCAGAGACTTGATATTTGGTGTGCAGCTTCCTTTTGAGGTGTAGACTCAGATTTGTTCAAGAGAAGTTTGTGGGGCTATACTTGGCGTTGTTATGAGAGGGGCAAACTTTTTTGCCCCACCCAAAATTTCTATTTTCCAAACCGAGAGGCTGATTTGAACCAAATTTTATGTGAGGGCTTATTGGGTCATGAGTACTTGATTTATGCAAAAAAAAATTTTCCCGCAGCCCCGTGGGAACCGCAGGAGCTAAAAATAGAAAAAATTTAAAACGCCCATATCTCCAAAACTGCACGGCACTGAGAATTTTTATTTGGTGTGCAGCTTCCTTAGGACCAACAGAAAGAATTGGTAAAAAAAAATTGCCATCGGTTTTATCATAGGGTACAGTTTCGGGACTTTGAAAAAGTGCTGAGTCAGCACTTTTTAACACTGTAGGCAATGGGAAAAACATTAAAAAATCTTCTTCTCCAGATCCAGCAGGCAGAATCTTTTGATATTTGGTATGCAACATTGTAGGGTGGATCTGATTCAAGTTTGTTCAAATCGGCCCCCTGGGTTCATATTTGGGCTCAGTATAGGAGCCCGATTTCGAACTTAGTGCATTTCAGGCAAATTTCTTAAAAAATCTTCTTCTCCAGATCCAGCAGGCAGAATCTTTTGATATTTGGTATGCAACATTGTGGGGTGGATCTGATTCAAGTTTGTTCAAATCGGCCCCCTGGGTTTATATTTGGGCTCAGTATAGGAGCCCAAATTTGAACTTACTGCATTTCAGGCAAATTTCTTTGAAAATCTTCTTCTCCAGATCCAGCAGGCAGAATCTTTTGATATTTGGTATGCAATGTTGCGGGGTAGATCTGATTCAAGTTTGTTCAAATCGGCCCCCTGGATACATATTTGGGCTTACTATAGAAGCCCAAATTCGAACTTAGTGCATTTCAGGCAAATTTCTTAAAAAATCTTCTTCTCCAGATCCAGCAGGCAGAATCTTTTCATATTTGGTAAGCAACATTGTGGGGTGGATCTGATTCAAGATTGTTCAAATCGGCCCCCTGGGTTAATATTTGGGCTCAGTATAGGAGCCCGATTTCGAACTTAGTACATTTCAGGCAAATTTCTTAAAAAATCTTCTTCTCCAGATCCAGCAGGCAGAATCTTTTGATATTTGGTATGCAACATTGCAGGGTGGATCTGATTCAAGTTTGTTCAAATTGGCCCCCTGGGTTCATATTTGGGCTCAGTATAGGAGCCCGATTTCGAACTTAGTGCATTTAGGCAAATTTCTTAAAAAATCTTCTTCTCCAGATCCAGAAGGCAGAATCTTTTGATATTTGGTATGCAACATTGTGGGGTGGATCTGATTCAAGTTTGTTCAAATCGGCCCCCTGGGTTTATATTTGGGCTCAGTATAGGAGCCCAAATTTGAACTTACTGCATTTCAGGCAAATTTCTTTGAAAATCTTCTTCTCCAGATCCAGCAGGCAGAATCTTTTGATATTTGGTATGCAACGTTGCGGGGTAGATCTGATTCAAGTTTGTTCAAATCGGCTTCCTAGATTCATATTTGGGCTCACTATAGAAGCTCGAATTCGAACTTAGTGCATTTCAGGCAAATTTCTTAAAAAATTTTCTTCTCCAGATCCAGCAGGCAGAATCTTTTGATATTTGGTATGCAACATTGTGGGATGGATCTGATGCAAATTTGTTTAAATCGGCTCCCTAGATTCATATTTGAGCTTACTATAGAAGCTCGAATTCGAACTTAGTGCACTTCAGGCAAATTTCTTAAAAAATCATCTTCTCCAGATCCAGCAGGCAGAATCTTTTGATATTTGGTATGCAACATTGCGGGGTGGATCTGATTCAAGTTTGTTCAAATCGGCCCCCTGGATTCATATTTGGGCTCACTATAGAAGCTCGAATTCAAACTTAGTGCATTTCGGGCAAATTTCTTCAAAAATCTTCTTCTCCAGATCCAGCAGGCAGAATCTTTTGATATTTGGTATGCAACATTGCGGGGTGGATCTGATTCAAGTTTGTTCAAATCGGCCCCCTGGATTCATATTTGGGCTTAATATAGAAGCCCGAATTCGGACTTAGTGCATGTCGGGCAAATTTATTAAAAAATCTTCTTCTCCAGATCCAGCAGGCAGAATCTTTTGATATTTGGTATGCAACATTGTGGGGTGGATCTGATTCAAGTTTGTTCAAATCGGCTTCCTAGATTCATATTTGGGCTCACTATAGAAGCTCGAATTCGAACTTAGTGCATTTCGGGCAAATTTCTTCAAAAATCTTCTTCTCCAGATCCAGCAGGCAGAATCTTTTGATATTTGGTATGCAACATTGCGGGGTGGATCTGATTCAAGTTTGTTCAAATCGGCCCCCTGAATTCATATTTGGGCTTAATATAGAAGCCCGAATTTGCACTTAGTGCATTTCGGGCAAATTTATTAAAAAATCTTCTTCTCCAGATCCAGCAGGCAGAATCTTTTGATATTTGGTATGCAACATTGTGGGGTGGATCTGATTCAAGTTTGTTCAAATCGGCTTCCTAGTTTCATATTTGGGCTCACTATAGAAGCTCGAATTCGAACTTAGTGCATTTCACGCAAATTTCTTAAAAAATCTTCTTCTCCAGATCCAGCTTCAGAATCTTTTCATATTTGGTAAGCAACATTGTGGGGTGGATCTGATTGTGATTCATGAACGTATTTATTTGTAAAGTTGATAGAATCTTAGACAAAATTTGCAGAAAAGATCTACTATAGAAGGGGTGGTATCCAGGGTGAACCATTTACCCAAATCTAGCAGTACTAATGCATTATTCACACAAATCTCCGTTCAAATTTTATGACCCCTCATTGGAACACACGCATTCAGCTCATTCCAACAAAGGTCATATGCCATGTTTTCGAGACAAAGGAATAAAAATTTTAGTTATTCATGAAATTTTTAGGCAACTGTTGTCTGTTATTCACATTGCTCCATGAAATTTCAGTACTTTTAGAAGTTACCTCAGTAATCAAGGGTTAATTCTCCTTAATTAAATGTCGCCTCTAAAAAACAACCACTTTGCATATCTTACCTTTTTACCAGCATAACTGCCAAAACTTGTCAGCATTCTTCGCAAAAATCGCTATTCAAATTTTAATTTTTGTCTCTTAAACATACATGTACTTATCGCTTGTAAATACCCCATTGGAATGAGCGTTTTGAGCTCATTCCAATGAGAGGTCGCACACCATGCTTTTTGAGTCAAAAAAGCAATTTTTTTTAGTTATTCCAGAATTTCGTACAGCTTTATGACTTCACATTAAAATGAGCTCTCTAAGCTTGTTCCAATCAACATTCACGCACTATGTCTTTCACACAAAAAATAAAATTTTCCATTTATTCAGGAATTTTGTTTGCAAGAACACTTTTACCCCCCCCCCCCCCCCCACACACACACACAAACACACACACACACACACACACAAACACAGACACACACATCTAAAAGTTTGTCAGCAAAAAAACAGTTACTTCAATTTTTAAATGCATTATAGGAACAACTTGCCTAATCAAATTTAAATACTTTTGCATCATTCTGTATCTAGAACAAACCATTTACCATATCTTTACGCAAAATTCTCCAGCATCATTCACAAAAAAACACCATTATTTATATATTCACATTTCTGTCTCAAAAATATACCTGATCTTCCCATACCCCTATTGGAATAAGCTGTTTGAGCTTGTTCCAATGATGATAAAAAAAACTAATATTTTGGAAAATTTGTGAAAATTTTTGTTTTCTTGCATGCAAATATATACATGTAGCACATGGAAGATATCCACAGTTGGGGAGAGATGTCCAAGGCTATCTCTTCACATTCCTTGTTTGTGCTTCATGCTAAACCAGTTTGTCTGCAGAGATAAATTTGCTTTATTAAAAATCATTGGAGATTGGCCACACACCAACGCTTTTAAATAAAACTAATTTTAGGTAACAAATGTTGAACTTCAAACAAAATCTATCACTCAACCAGTTAATGATGAGGCATGACATGGTGAAGGTGACCTAAAATACTTCTTAGAGTCACTTTGTCAGGTGAGCGATTAAGGCCACGTGGGGCCTCTTGTTTAGCTCACCTGACTGAAAGTCAGGGTGAGCTTTTCTCATCACTCTTCGACCGTCGTCCATTGTCCGTCGTCCTGCATGAAGGTGGTGTTTGAGCCTCTTTCTCCTAAACCACTGGCCACATTTGAATTAAATTTCATGTAAGTAGTGGTTATATAGGGCCATTTTGATTTTTATGCAAATTAAGTTTCGGCTCATATTGAGCAGAGGTGTGTTGCCTTTGTTATGGGAGGGGCAAGAATTTTTGCCACTCCCAAAATTTTTTTTTTCCAAACCGAGAAGCAGATTTGAACCAAATTTGATATGAGGGCTTATTGGGTCATAAGTACTTAATAAGACTACTTTTCTCCCAAACCACTGCTCCAAAAGCTTTCAAATTTCACATATAACATCTTTGGAAAATTGTTTCACATATTTATTGAAATCAATTCCCTGGGTCCATATTTGGGCTCTCTATGGGAGCCCAAATGTTTAAATTAGTGCAGTATGGGGGATATTCTTTAAAAATCTTCTTCTTCAGATCTACCAATAAGAATCTTTTGATATTTGGTATGCAGCATCCTTAGGGGGGTGAGATTCAAGTTTGTTTAAGCAAAGTCCTTGGGTTCATATTTAGGCTGAAAATTTGGGGCCCCATTCCTGACTTGGAAATTTTGGACCAAAATCCGGAAAATTTTTGTTTTTGTTTTTTATGCGTTTTGGTCAATTTTAAGACAAATTTTTTTTTTTTTTTACACTGAAAATTTGGGGTCCTGGTGGGACCAAAATCAAGAATTTAGTTTTTAGCTCAACTTTGGCGAAGCCAAATTTGAGCTTTTGCCATGGCCCGTCGTCCGTCTGTCTGTCAACAATTGGATACGGCTCGGGCTAGAGGCCATATTTATGAACCGATCTTTACAAAACTTCTTGGGTACCTTTGTTATGACTGTGGGACGAGAACGAGTTTTTTGGGGTGAGGTCCAAAATTCAAGATGGCTGCCAGCTGCCATTTTGTACCGACGATGCAGAAATCTGTTTTTTGTACAGAACTTCCATATGAAAGCTCTGATTTGAATAATTTTTTGTATGAATGTTTAGTACCATGGGATACATCACATATAATACGGGTTTTTTTCTCGTGCGTAAATTATGCAAATTAGACTAACTTTGATGTTTTTTGGTGTTACTTTCAGCACTGTAAGTGCAAATGCCAATACGGCTTGGGCTAGAGGCCGTATTTATGAACCGATCTTTACGAAACTCCTTGGTTACCTTTGTTATCACCGTGGGACGAGAACGAGTGTTTTGGGGTCTGGTCCGAAATTCAAGATGGCCGATGGCAGCCATTTTGTACAAAATTTGGTGCAATCAGATTTTTGCACAGAACTTCCATATGAAAGCGCTGATTTGAATAATTTTTTGTGTAAATGTTTAGTACCATGGGGTACATCACATATAATACAGGTTTTTTTTCTCGTGCAGAAATTATGCAAATTAGATGAACTTTGATTTTTTCAGTGCTTCTTACACACAGTAAGTACACATGTCAATACGGCTCGGGCTAGAGTCTGTATTTATGAACCGATCTTCACGAAACGTCTTGGGTACCTTTGTTATCACCTTGGAATGAGAACGAGTGTTTCTGGGTGCGGTCCAAAATTCAAGATGGCTGCCAGTGGCCATTTTGTACCGAAATTAGGTCTAATCAGTTTTTTGTACACAACTTCTATACTGCTCAGGCTAGAGGCCGTATTTATGAACCGATCTTTACGAAACTTCTTTGGTACCTTTGTTATCACCGTGGGATGAGAACGAGTGTTTTGGGGTGTGGTCCAAAATTCAAGATGGCCACCAGCAGCCATTTTGTACCAAAATTAGTGCAATCAGTCTTTTGTACAGAACTTCTGTATGAAAGTTCTGATTTGAATAAATTTTTGTATGAATGTTTAGTAACATGGAATACATCACATATAGTACAGGTTTTTTCTTGTGCAGAAATTATGCAAATTAGATGAACTTTGATTTATTCATTGCTACTTACACACTGTAAGTGCACATGTCAATACGGCTCGCGCTAGAGGCTGTATTTATGAACCGGTCTTCACAAAACTTCTTGGGTACCTTTGTTATCACCTTGGGATGAGAACGAGTGTTTCTGGGTGCGGTCCAAAATTCAAGATGGCTGCCAGTGGCCATTTTGTACCGAAATTAGGTCCAATCAGTTTTTTGTCACAACTTATACACAGCTCATATTTGTGAACTGATCTTCACGAAACTTCTTGGGTACCTTTGTTTTCACCTTGGGACAGGAATGAGTGTGTTTTGGGGTGCCTTTGTTATCACTGTGCTATGAGAACAAATATTTTGGGGTTCAGTCAGACCCACTCTGGGACTCAAAGATTTTTTTCTAGTTTACCATCTGACTGTCACCCACCTTTACAATACTTTACCTATACATTTGTTACAGGCAACGGTCAGTATTTATGTATAGACCGTTACAATACTTTATATGTACCTTTGTTATCAGGTCATTATCTAGAAGTTTGTCATTGCTGTGTCACATACTATACATGTACATGTCTTTGTCTTGACAAGTTGAGCTACAGTGTCATTGACACTTTCATTTGGTTTTTTATGCGTTTTAAGAAGAAGAAAAATTTTAGGCTGAAAATATTTTGTTTGGGAAAAAAATTTGTTTTTATGCATTTATCTCAATTTTGGGACGTAAAAGTGCAGGAACTGAAAAGAGAAGGAAAATACTGTGTATTGTGTGGGCACAATTGCTTCATCTAGATGGTATATGCTTTTCTTAGGAGGGGCTTATGCAGCTTATTCAAGTCAAGTCCCTGGTTTGATATTTAGACTACCATGTCAGGTGAGCGCCCTCAGGCCCCTGGGGCCACTTATTCAACGTGCAACCACAAGGCTGCTCGTTGAAAATATTAATTGGTCTACCCCCAAATAAATATAGACCCTTCCAATTGCTGCCATTAAACTGACATGGAAGATACCACCACTCTTTCAGTTAGTCTTTCAGTGGGATTAAAGGGGCTTATACTAGTCTACACAAACAACAACAAACTTTCCAGAAATCTGTCTATTTTGTGACAAAAGTCTGTGATTTTTGAAAAATGAATTTTGATGATATATATTAGACGAGTTGACTATAAATGTAATTATTTGTGCATGCAAACTTTCCTTTATTATCAAGGAGATTGCTTTCAATTTTTTATGCATTATTTTCTTGTTATGTGATTGTGATACAATTGTTTGAGAACTTTGAAGTAAACTTATTGCCTTTTTCAATTACATTAAGCTTATATTATGGAACCTTAGTGTGTTTGTACAATGAGTATTTTGTCTTTCATCGACTGTTTTTTCAGCAGTTTCAGAGCAATGAATCAGCATCATGACTTCATTAAAAAAAAAACGAGTGGCCCATTAGGCCTTAAAAAAGTAAAAAATCTACTTCTTTGGCCATCCTGCATGGTCCTTTTGGCTGCTGTATGCTCTCTTTTTACAACCAATGCAAACTTAAAAAAATAAAAATTAAATGGTTTATGTCTGATATTATACCCAAGTTAATAAAACTGATAAATTTGTCCCTTAAGCACAACAAGGCTTTGCAATGCTATAGCTTTTTTGCACTCAAGGGACTAAATACACCACCACCCATGCTATTCTGCAGAGGCCTTAGACATAAAACAAACAAAGAATATGAACTTTTGATGGCAAGGAAATAATTATAAAAATAAAAAATTAAATTAAAAAAATGCCCACCCATGTGCAATTTTTCAAAATATGGCCTCAGAAACAGAAGATCTACTTGTGGGGCATTACATGTACTCCTTTAGGAATTTTCTAGTGTCCACTTGGGCCTTATCAACCCCATTACTAATGGAATCCAGGCATTTTCACCCCTATTTTCATGCATTTCAGCTCGCAGTTAATATATTCAGTTTCAACTTAACTAAGACAGTGCCTTAAACAGGCCTGGAAATAACCTGTGAATGGCTATTTAGGTTACGGATGGGTTACATTAGTTGTAAATTACGTGAACAAACTATAGGTTACAACAAACTAATACAGAATAACATTATTAAATTACAAATCTCACATGTTTTACTAGAAAGACTTGACAATTTTCCGAAACGATTTCTGCTCAAAGGTTGTGTTTTGCATCCACATATGAAAGGAATAGCATGCTGTTTCCATCTTAAAAGAATTTCTGCCAAAATAAATAGCAATAACTAACATGCAATCTTGAGGGAGCGTGGTGGCTCGGTAGTAGACTGTTGGACTTCTATGCTAGAGGCCCTGAGTTCAATCTCTGTCTAGGATGACCCGCGTTGTGTCCTTGGGTAAGGCACTTTATCCCGGTTGCCTACATGAGGGCACGATGACACCGTGAACTAAGGCATACTGCACGTCGATGGTGCATATGTCTTCAACCGCTGTAACCCTGCTTGAGCGGAGCTTGAACAGAGTTAGAATATTGAGGAGCTGACAATTGCTCGTCGATGCTCGGTGGTTCTCTCCGGGTACCTCTTCCCGTAAAACTGTCACGGTCACAATCAGCCATTGTGCATAAGTATGTGACCTTAAACACCAATAAATAAATATAAAGAACATGCAATCTTGCTTTGGGGAGATCATGAATTAGTTTAGTGATACAGTGGAACCCTGTTAATTGAATAGCCACTTTGCCAATGAAAATTATTCAATTAACAGGGATTGTGTCACTTTCCTGTATTCTAGAGATAAACCTAGCATTTATTCCATTATATCTTGTTTGACAGAGCTTCATGGGCTCTGTCAAACAAGATATAATAGATTAAATTCCTGTAATGGATGTACTGAGACCATATAGGTCTATAAACAAAGGAAAACTGGGGAGAGTCAGGGTAATTTCTTGACATCTTACAAGATTTTTTATTCAATTAACAGGAGTTTACTCTATAACCCATATTCAATTAACAGGTCAAATTTGTACTGGAGGTATGGTAAATGGTTTTGTGTTGGGAAATTATATTCAATTAACAGGGTTATTCAGTTAAAAGATATCCAATTAAGTGGGCTCCACTGTATTTATATGGGTGAAAAACCTGTTAAGATGTAAAAAGCATGACTAGCATTGTAAAAACAGAGAAGCTGGAGATGCATCACAACACGATGCTATATAGCATAACTTGCCAATGGGTTATGATATAAACCCTTTTTTCCAGGCCTTCTTGAAACCCACCATATTTGGTACAATTATAAATTGGCAGAAAATGGACATTAGTTAGTTCATGGTGTATGCATTTTCGAATCTTCTGATATTTTTGTGAATGGAGTTCATGTATTTGATCACACAAACACGAATCAACGTATTACCTTTCTCAATAAAACGAAATAGATGATGATGTTAGCAATGAATAATTAGTCATTGAGAGTTATGGCTCGAGAGGTAACAAAACTTTAATACAGAAGTTAACTGAATGTGCCGACAAGAGAAGTGATAGTTGTTAGATTTTCTGTACATTTAGAAACAATATTTTACAGAGTCCGAGACATTACTTAGGAGTCTCAGATGGGGATGGGGGCAGAATTCTGACTACCGCATAATTTCCAACAAGTTAGAAATTCCATTAGCACACACTCTCTCCCCTTCTTGGGTATAATTTTTTCTACTTCAGATTTCAAGTTGCATATTTCCATTTGTACAATAATTAAAGTAACAAATTTGAATATTGTGTGCTTTGGGTAAATGGTTAAGGAGTGGTAATAGAACTCTTCTTCAGTGCAAAATTAATGTTGATGATAATATCGTGACATACTCGGAAAATGTATTTTGAGAAAGTGAAAATGTTGAATGGGTTGAACTATGGGCCACCACTTTGATCCTGTATGTCAAATTCCATTACTCTCAGCCTGCCCCATGCCTTGTATATGTGTACTCTAAATAACTTTGTCAAATTGCTCGGAAGTTTACTTCCTTCTAAACGGCTTTCATTTTCGACTAATTCTTATTCCGTTACGTTAAGTGCTGTACCAATGTGTATCGCGTCATGGGAACGTAAAATTTAGCATCACACAGATCCTAATTGTTGAATGGGAATTATAAAATTGATCGAGATACGCGTACGTCTTACAGATCGATTTATTATTTGGCAAGTGGCCGCCTAGCTCCTAATCACAAACCCGTCTATAAAATCGCCGATACATATCTTCCTTGCGTGGCAACAAGTAAAGATATGTTCCGCATTACACGTTGTTCACTGTTTTTAATTGTAAATTATGGACAAACAATACCGTATCAGAACTTCCTTAGGTGGTAACAAGTGGAGATATATTCCGCGTTTTTATGCGCAAATTTTGTTTCAGCCTTAGAATTAGGAGCATTCAATCATTTATCTCAACCTCGCCCTGGTAACAGAGGCAGAAGCGAGTTCGCATGCAGTATTCACACATTCAACCATTCCTTGACCCGAATTGTTCAAATGCGTTGTTCTCCATATTCAAGTGTATTGCTTGTAAAATCCCTGTATCATACCTCCCTTGGGTGGAAAAGGGCGAGGTTGAGATAAATGATCGAATGCTCCTAATTCTTTTCTATCTAACCTATTTTTGTGTATTTGTTGGGAATGTCTGTGAAAAGGAAAGGAATGCAGGAGGAAATTATTTGTGATCATTGTTTAGCATTCTGTTGTTTATTATGACATCTTAGTGCCATAATTTATTTCATTGAAAAATGTATGTTTGCCAGCCCAGGGTTAATTAACTGGTAGTGTGCTACAGTGCTAATTTATTTTTTGGAGTTTAATGACACTTTTGACAGCCAGGGTCATCTCGTGCCAGACAGTTTTATGGGTGAGGGAAGCGAGGAGTACCTGGAGAGAACCACTGAGTAGTGGCATGCAACTGTCAAGCTCCCCTACGTACCAACTCAACACAAGCAGGGTTAGTATTAGTTGAAGACAATTGCACCATCAACATACAGTGCATCTTAGTACACAGCATGGGCAGTTGTGATTAAGTGCCTTGCCCAAGGACACAACACAGTTACTCCTGATGGGATAGAACCATTTGAAGTCCAGTGCCACAACCACTGAGCCACCACACCCCTGGTAGAATGCTAAATTACTTTTCAAAGGTAATTTGTAACATGAGTATTTTTTTCAAACTTACCATTCTATCGGCAAGGGTAACCTTAGTTCTGCAAAAATTTGCTCCCAAATAATTGTTTTGTTGCAATTCATTGGAGAGTGCCTATTGACACTCCAAACAATTGTAACAAAATAATTTTACATAAATAGTTTTTACTGCCTCACAAGAAACAAGGTGATGTATACAGTGTAAAGCCACTGAAGTCGCTTTCAGCAGTTTTCAATCGAACAATGATAGTGGCTTTTAGCACTCAACCAGCTAAATGATGAAGAAAAACCTGAACTGGTTTTTGGAGAAGAGGAGAGGGTTCTAATCCAAAATGCTTTAATTAGTAACCCTTTACCTAATAAATTGGCTGCATCCTGTTGTATAATTTTTAAATTGCACAGTTGAAAATAAATTATTTGAAAAGAAATTTAACAATATCATATTATGTGATCCCTCAGTGGATGAGCTCATTGATCTCATTTCAATGAGGGATAACATGATATGCCATTGTTGAAATTTATTGAAAAAATTTTTAAAATTTTTTTTAAATAACAGATTTTGATATAGTATACATTGGTTAAAGCATTACCTTACTTAAAGTATCATCTTGAGAAATCTTGATTGTGACGACTGTAAAACAGTCTTGGTTTGAATAAAAAAAAATTGCTGATAGACTATAGACAAGACATCCTTAAACCCTATCCTTTTTACTGCCATCCATGATATTTTTGTTCAATCCTTATGTGAAAGCCAAAACTGGGCAGTGCTATTCACACAAATCACCATTTAAATTTAATTATTTTTCAAATTTTGCCTCAAAAACTGCTTATGACCCGGCCCTTATTGGAACTAACTTGTTTAGCTGTCCTATTCATTAAAGGGATAAAGTGAATTAAAATTATATCTCTACTGGTACTGCACTACCAGGATTTTTTCAACAGCATGCAAAGAGTTAAAACTGTTGAACTCAAATTACTGAATGAGAAAACATGAAAAATGTCAAATTTCATTCCCAGCTTATGCGCAAACCCATGGGAATGAGAAAATTGTTATCTGCACGTCTATGGCAATGCTACTGGTGGCATGGGGTGGGGACTTTCCAACACATCAATACACTTCCATGCTGGCACTCATGCCATATCGATTAACCCATTCACACACGTGTGTCATTCTCTGTTTAACAAATGCCTTCACGTCTATAAAATCAATTATTAGAAGGACAATCAGCACTTCATTTGACAACTATCAACAAAAAGAACACATTTTATCGCCAACCAAATATGCGAGGGGGAGCCTGTGTTACTATTTCCTCCCATGAGTTCCAATGTGTTCTATGTGCCTACTGGCACAAAGAACACACTGCAACTCAGGGGACGATTTCTTATCAATCTACCTTACAATTGTTTACTACAGGCTTGCACTACAGTGGAAGACCCTAACTCAGAAAATATACTTTCTGTTTTGATCTTTCCCAAGCGATTTGGGAAAGAAAAGTGGTGCAAAAGCACCAAGAAAAAATAAGCCAAAACTTGGTCAAGTGCTACTGGCGCACACCCAGTAGGGTACGCTCTTCTCCAAGTACATATCCACAGCTTCCTTTAAACTATTGCGCAGGCAGTAACTAATGAATCATTCTTTTTCTTATCAACCTACGTTACAATTGTTTACTATAGGTTTGCACTACAGTGGAAGACCCCAACTCGGAAAATATACTCTCTATTTTGATCTTTCCCAAGTGATTTGGGAAAGAAAAGTGGTGCAAAAGCACCAAGAAAAAATAAGCCAAAACTGGGTCGAGTGCCAGTGGCTTACACCCAGTAGGGGATGCTCTTCTCTTAGTACAAATCCATGACTTCCGGAACCAGTGCGCAGGCAGTCACCAATGAAGCATTCTTTTTTTGTCTGCCCATGTGGCAGGACGTCCATTTTGCATTGAGAAACAGTGATAATTCAACTCGTTGATAATGGTTACCTGGACTGGAATTATGGATCTGAGGATCGTATAATAACAGGACTGTGTTTTATATATTCTCGTTATTATTTTCAACCACATTTTCATTGTATTTTATATATTTTCCGTGTTTGCGCGCGACTTACGCGTACCGTGCAGTTCGGACATAAAAATTTTCGGTTGATAAATTTATTATTATTATTGGAGTTAGGTGTCAATGGGGGGCTGTATGGACAGAATTTTTCCTCTCTGTTGAGGGCAGAATCTCTGTTTTTTGGGTCCCTGTTGGCCATCTGGGTTCAGTTGTGTTCCCGCCGGTCCTTTTTCTGCCACCTTTTTCTTGTAGTTGGGGTGTTCTACTTTCTACATCTGTTGAGTTCACCTTTTTCTTCTGCTCTCACCTCTGTTATGTCCAGTACTGTTCCTTTAGGGCAATGCCTTTTGTCCAAGCTTGTGATGCGTTCTCATGGCCGTTCCTCCTGCACCTGTTGGGGGGGGGGGGGGGGGGGGGGGGGGGAAATGCTGTCGTTTGGGACCTCCCAACATGACCACATCTGGTGAGAGTTATACCCCCTCTGTGGGGGATGCACAGTCTTTAACCGTGGTGGATACTGCGGGAGCTGTTGAGTTGTCTGGTGAAGAGTTCCGGGACTATGGTCCCTCTCCAGTCGACAGCTGAGGCTGTCACTAGGGTTGTGACTTCTCCTTTGGAGCCGAGCTCAATTGCTCTCTCCCATTTTCCACCAGTTTCAACAGCTCCCATCGTATCTGCTGCTACTGCTGTTCCGTCTGCAATGTCATCGGTCACTGTTTCAGCTGACCTCAGCTTATCCCTGCAGGGGTCTGCAGCGATGTCTGGCAGTGTGGATGTGGGGTATCGGCCTCAGCCTTCCCTGACTTCAACTCGGTGAATGTCGGAAGTGGCTGCCGACCGAACCCTCTGCTGTGGCCTCTCAGTCGTCGAGCACAACAGTTTTATCCCTGCAGGGGTCTGCAGAGATGTCTGGTAGTGTGGACGTGGGATATCGGCCTCAGCCTTCCCTGACTTCAACTCGGCAAAGTTGGAAGGGGCTGCCGGCCGAACCCTCTGCTGTGGTCTCTCAGCCGTCGTGCACCGCACTTTTTTCATTGGATTCGGATGCTCATGGTGGGGCCACCATGATCTCCGTGGTGTTTCTGTCCACACACTCTGGTCCCATGGCCAGTTTTGTGGGACCAACGCCTTTTGTGCAGCCTGGACCTTCTGTCCCTCAGAGGTCCACGACGACTCTCCTGAGTTCCTGCTCTGTAGATCCTCGCGGTATGTCATACCCCTATACACATCTGCCTTCAGATGTTTCGGCTGTCACCCCGCGTCGGGCGTATTTGAGGAGCGTGACCCTTCGCTGGTTAAAAGAGTCAGGAGTGAAGCCACTTTGCCGGTTCGTTCCACGTTGAACCGGCTGACACGGGCAGTGAGCTTAGGGAGGCCCTCTCCTTACACACTCATGTTCGGTCCAAGAGCCTTCATGTTGCTTCCAGCAAGGCTACTAGTGGTTTCCAAGCGCCCCCTGCAGCGCCGCCTCCTGGGATTGGAAGCAGACCGCTTTCTGATCCCTCAGGTGTGCCTACACCATGGGAGGCATCAGCTGGTTTGCCCATGATGGGCTATGTGTCTCCCAACTCAGAGGATGAGTTCGACATACCTGACAGTCTTCTGACTTGGGGGCAGCTCTTGACTTTGTGTTTGTGTTCCTTCCAGATCTCAAACTGTCAAACCAGCTGACAGTGTCAGCCAGACCACGATCATCGGTCACGCACCTACAGCCTGTGGAGCAACCTGCTTCTGGGCACCTTCGACCATGCCAGTCGGTACAGGCGGTTGAAGCATTTACAGCTTTGGACTTAAAGCTGAGTTCCAAGGCTATGAAGACTTCATTCTTCACCAGGGTTGACACTTTTTTGCCTCCAGTGTGTTATCGTTCCTACGATTCCACCAATCCGTCTGTCTGCCAGACTTTGACGGTCTTGAATCAGGACTCCAACTCCCTCGGGCTTTCCAAGCCCAAGTTGGCCGTTATTCCTATGGCGACTCTGAAGTCTGTGTTGGGCTTATCGAGAGAGATGCTAGGCATGCTTTCTCTCTCAGATCACGTCGTCTCTGCTTTAGCTGCTTATCTGCCTCCAGATAAGTTTGACGACGTACAGGCTCCTTTGTGTGTGCTGTCCAAGGTGCTCATGCATCTTACACGCATGCCTGTAACAGGGCTAACTTGGAATTAGTTTGCAGGGACGCTGTGCTGGACACAAGCCATTCCCTTCCTGAAGGGCAGCGCACTGCTCTTTGATCTGCTTCTTTGGCGGGTCCACAACTGTTCCATGGTTCTGTGGCGACGGTCCGAGATGACGTCCTACGTCATTCCAAAGATCAGCTGCTGCTTCATCAGCTTGATCAGCCTTCTGTTGGAGGCAGGAGCTGTCCAAAGCCTAACAAGCACCCTTCTGCTTCCTCTGCAAAGCAAAGGGCTGAACCTCCTGCCGCCACTTCTACTTCTTATAGGGTAAGGGTAAGCGTTGGCAGGCTAGAGGGAGAACTCAGGATTCTTCATGTAGTAGAGGAGGTGGTTTCTCCTCTCGCAGGCCTCACCGGGCTCGAAATGAAGGTTCCTCACATCGATTCGTCCCAGGTTGGAGGAAGGATATTAGAATTCACAGACCATTGGGCCACCATCACATCTGATCCTTGGGTGTTAGATGTTGTTTGGTCCGGGCTGCGAATATACTTCCGGAGGCACCCCACTCTGTTGAGAGTGCCTCATCCAACTCCAGTTCCTTAAAACATTTCACGCCGGGAGCTTTTGACTACGGAGATAGACAATCTTCTGGCAAAGGGGGTGATCGAGGTCATCAAGAACATTCAGTCAGTGGGATTTTATTCCCGCCTGTTCTTGGTGCCGAAGAAGGATGGCCGACTCTGACCGGTTATCGATTTGAGTATCCTGAACCAGCCTATCATTGCTCCTAAGTTCAGCATGGAGACTTTCAGGTCGGTTCGCCGTTCCATTCACCATGGAGATTTCGCTTCCAGCATCGACCTGCGAGACACTTACTTTCACGTTCCAATTCATCGGACATCGCGAAAGTATCTCAGGTTCGCTGTTATGGGGCGAGTTTACCAGTTCAAGGCCATGCCTTTCGGCCTCAACCTGGCTCCTTGGGCCTTCACCCAACTGATGTCGCATGTGATAGCCTTCCATCGCACACAGTCCAGGGTGACTACTTCGGCATATCCAGACAATATCCTCCAGAGGCATTCCAAAGCTGCCTTTCTGGAGTCAGGTGTTGACACACCGTTGAGCCTGCTCACGTCGCTAGGGTTCAGAGTCAACAAGGAGAAGTCGGACCTGGTCCCTTCTCAGTCGTTTTTCATCTGGGGATGGACTTCCACACTCAGTTCAATACGGTGGCGGTTCCCTGGGCAAGGGCTGTGATTCTCTCAGCTTTTGCCCTGACTCTGACCCAGACCACGTCGGTGACAGCTCGGAGTATTTTCCGACTGCTTGGTCTCTGCGGTTCGGTGACGGATCTCATTCCTCTAGGTCGACTGCATGTCAGACCTCTCCAACACTTTCTGCTCAGTCGTTGGAGGCCGAATGTCAATCCTCTGGACCTGGTGCTTCAGTTACCAGAGTCTCTTCATTGTCACCTTCTCCCCTGGACGCATGTTCAGTGGATTATGCAGGAGGTTCCATTGGACTTGCCCACATTCGATCGTGCTCTGACAGCAGACGCCAGAGATCTTGGATGGGGTGCGATGTTGGATCCTCAAGGTCTTTCCCTTCACGGGGCATGGGACCAGGATCAAGCAGCTCTTCATATCAACCAGAAGGAGTTTCTCGCTCTTCTTCGGAGTTCCCAGCAGTGGATCCCCCACCTTTCGAATCGCTTGGTCCTTCTGTTGTCCAACAATTCGACAGTGGTGGCTTACATTCGGAACCAGGGCGGCACGCACTTGGTTCCCATGTACGAATTGGCTTGGGATCTTCTACTGCTTGCTCAGGATGTCAATGCCGGGGTAGTGGTACCGTCACATTCCCGGTTATAGGAAAGACCTACCCGACTCACTGTCCCGACGGGGCAGGGTCATTTCCACCGAGTGGATGCTCCACAGGGCGGTGTCCCAGTCGCTTTGCGATCTCTGGGGTCGTCCCCACATCGATCTCTTTGTGACTCGTTGGAACCATCAGGTGGACACTTTCGTTTCCCCGTGTCCAGATCCTCTGGCTTTCAGCGTGGATGCTCTGTCACTCGATTGGAATGGTCTTGTCGGCTACGCCTTCCCGCCTTTTCCGATTCTACCTCAGGTTCTAACCAAGATATGAACCTGCAGTTGTCAAATCATTCTAATCGCTCCTCTGTTGCCTCAGCGGGTGAGGATCAATCAGCTCTGCTTTCTGTTGGCGGCGGTTCCGGCACGTCTCCCTCTACGTTGCGACCTTCTTTGCCAAAGTCACTCGAGGAGGTTTCACATTGACCCGACTTCATTGTGCCTTCACACATATCTTTTGTCAGGTCCTGTCTCCTCCGTAGAGGTTTTTTCAAAACGAGCTGTGGAGTGCATTTCTTCTTCAAGGAGGCACTCCACCGGTTTAGCCTATGCGGCTCAGTGGAAGGTCTTCTGTCGATGGTGTGCCGATCACTCTGTTGATTATGCCACTCCTTCAATTTCACAGATTGCGGAGTTTCTGGTATATCTCTTTGACTCTCGGGGTCTCCAGCCAGTTACCATCAAAGGGTACAGGTCCATGTTTTCGGAGACCTTTTCGTATGTGGGACAGCGTCTTATCGGCACTAATCCATTCCTCTCCAAGCTTGTTCGGCACTTTTCCTTGAAAAGGCCTAGAACTTTGCAGCTTTCCCCAAGATGGAATCTTTCTTGGGTGCTGCTTTGCTTGGGGGAGGGGGGGGGGGGGGGTTGGAGATCCCCGAGGCTGAAATGACCTGGACCAGAATGTTCTAACTTCATGTCACAAAAACAGATACTCAAGATTTGACTGTTTTGAAAGTTTGAATTTGAAATATTCATCCCAAATTCCCAATATAATTCTGTAGTGAGACTGTAAAAACCATCTGTGTAAAATAATAGGATGAAATTACTGGCAGATGTTTATCAGATTTCCATTATCCTATCACAGGTGAAGGATACCTTTGCACTGATTGCTTATAAAATACTTATCCTGTTGTTAGCACAATATTATGCTGTGTTATTTGAGCATACCCATTTTGAATTGTATGATGTAGTGAAGAAATCATCGATCATGTTGAGTTGGGTCATTATTTCCATGATAATTAGCATATTGTCACAAATTCAGTTTTGCTCATATGAAAATTGCATAGTCGGTCGATTTATCACTTTTACTCTCAAACTGCTGATAATGTTTTTTATCTGACACTTAATCGATTTTTCCCCCAATACAAGCTAAAATGTCTAGACTGATACAAAAGCAGTCACAGTAACTTATCCAAGCACATGCGATCATTCAGAAAGAGAACGTTTTTACCTGCACTCATCGAAAACTGATTACACATGTTGAGGTCACCATTTTGATAACCGTAATTACCTGACAAATAAATAACCAACTCAGTGAAGTAAATTAGACAAGATCATTTTTTTTGCCATGATGATATTTTTATATAGTCCTAACACCTGAAAATAAAACAGAGAAACACAGAGCTGAAACTAGAGCTGTAGGTTAACCGAAACCGAACCGAGATTTTTAGTTTTTTTAAAAAACCGAAACCGTCGACATCCCGTAATCTAAGGTTTTTCGTTTTTTATTAAATACTCTCTTGCCAGCTCTTGCTGCAGAAATTCACAGAATGTAGCCATCCCAGAGTAGTGAGAGTACCCAGACACTGCCAATGGCAGTGTCTGGGTACTCTCACTACTCTGGGAAGGCTACATTATGTGAATTTCCGACATTTCAGTTTAGTTGTGTTTGCAGCTTTCCTCAAGTTGCGTGTAGGTGTCAGACCTCGAAAAATGGCCAAGCACAATAAAAGTTCTGTATATTTAGGTAATTATTATATTGGCCTTCCTGATTCTTCATGTATTATAGCTTATTTTGGGCATTCGTTGAGTTTCACTCAATTTCACTACCATTCAGTTATGACTCTGGACATAAGAATGAGTTTTATTGAATTTTACTTGGCCTCATGAACAAACCGAAAACCGAACCGAACCGAGGTTTTTCTCCACCTGAAAAACCAAAACCGAAACCGAACAAGAAATTTAAAACTCTACAGCTCTAGCTGAAACACTACTAGAAACTTCAGCGGTTATAGTGCAAGGGAGGGAGCTCGGTGGCTCAGTGGTGGACTGTTGGACTTCCATGCTAGAGGTCCTGAGTTTGATCCCTGTCTGGGACTACCCACGTTGTGTCCTTGGGCAAGACACTTTATCTCGGTTGCCTACATGGGGGCACGATGATGCCGTGTACTAAGGCGCACTGCACGTCGATGGTGCACATGTCTTCAACCACTGTAACTCTGCTTGAGCAGAGCATGAATGGGAATTATGTCATGCATAGCGTAAGAATGCAATACCATGACATCATGATCTTCATTCATTCCTAAAAAATCAGTTCATAGATGCTGAATGGTTGCAGGCCTTTAAAAATTTTAAATTTGCTTAACTCAAAATTCGGGAAAGCAAAAAAAATTTGCTTAACCCATTTTTTTTGCTTAACCCATTTCAAGTTTTCAGTTGAAGTTTCACTTTACAGAAAAGAACTTGCATCAATGGAATAAAGGTTAAGCCACAGGATGTTTGCTTGAACGGTGCACAAACTAAATGCTAGTTTGTGCAATTTTTAAAGGCATGTGGTTGTCAAAATATATGTGAATAAGTCAGAAAAAAGGAATATTGTAAGATAAATAGGTTATTTCTTCTGTTAGGGTCCTGTACCAAAATACACTGCATCCGGGGATGTGGCTAGAGGTTTCTGATTGGTGGTGGTGTAGGGTAGTGAATTTCCAACTAGGGGAGGGGCCAATAGAGGGAACTAGGGGGAGGGACTGGGAGGGGTGGGAGTACTGGGAGGGGTACCCCCTCAAGTCCCTCACCCTAGTTGGAAATTCACTACCGAGAAAGATTTTGAAAATGAAACCATGAAAGGGGGCAAAAATTGATTCTAGTTACTGAAATGCCGACACATTTATGATAGAATTATCAGGTTATTATTATTTGGTATTATTCTGGGAATTGAATATGTGCCAAACAAATGCTCAAGAAGCTCTGAACTTTGAACAATTCACACTGTCCTAACATTAAATCAGATCTTATGTATGAATGATCACTTTTCGATGTTTCATCATTTTATAACTGTGAATGATGGAATTAACTCAGGATAACAATTTTACATGATGTGCTTTTCTTGAAGTGCATTTCGAGGATTTTTTTTTTATTACGATAAGTAAAGTACTATAGAAATCTCGTACCAATTGACATCATGCATCCTTTTGACGCTCGATGTTGCATACACTGTAGTTGTAAATAGTAACAGTTAGAATTTTTGCTGAGTTTGAATTTGGGAAGTAAAGGAGATATCTGGAAATTTTGGCCAGGATTGGGGGGGTCCCCCCCCCCCCACCCCCACCCACCCACCCCCTGTTGCCACATCCCTGACTGCATCACATATGAATGTAGAAATTAGTCATTGTGGGAAGATCTAGGTCTGTATTTTTATCACCAGGCATTTTGATGGCTACAGGATTTTTTTGTAGAATGAACTTGCAATTGAGGCATTTTTAATACTCTGCCAAACATGAACAAAATGTAACAGATAATTTTTACGTTCTGCGTTTCTATGACATACCAAAAGTTTGTACGGTACTCCATTAAAAGAGAAATTAATCGTGTAAGAAAGCCACTTAGAAGGTAGTATTCTGCAAGGCATGTTGGGAAATTCTGACAAAAAATAAATATTCAGAAATCGATACCACGCAGTATTTCTGTTGCTTGTGTTCATAGTCATGCATGAACAAGAAAGGGGGCACAGTGGCTCAGTAGGTAGAGGTGCAGGCTGCAAACCGAGAGGTCCTCGGTTTGACACCCACCTGCGTTGTGTCCTTGGGCAAGACAATTCACCCCATGGGGCATGGTGGTATTGTGTACTAAGGCATACTGCACATCTGTGGTGCACCTGCCTTCAAACAATGCTAACCCTGCTTGTGTGGAATTGGTATGTTGGGGAGCTGACAATTGCTCGCCATTGCTCAGTGCTTCTCTCTGGGTACTCCGGCTTCCACCACCTGTAAAACTGTCTTGTCATGATTAGCCATTGTGCAGAAATATGTGACCTAAATTGGTTGAGTGCTAGAAGTCACTATCAGGGCTTTGAGAAAAATGAGGGTACCAGAGCAAAAGCCAACATTTTCCCTGCTCATGTTTCATATTCAGTCAAATGCAAATAATATTTTGTTTTATATAAATTTGTTATATTATAAAATATTGGAGAGTGCCTTTGGGCACTCGCCAATAATTTGTAATAAAATAAATTTCAAATAAATTCAGTCCACCAAAAATAATCTAACACTCAATCAGTTAAACACCAATAAATAAATAAATAAATGAATAAACAAGAAAATGTATCTAAAATCAAAATCTTTTCCAAAGGAATCAGCTGTATACACCCACATAATTTACAAATTGGACAGTTGAAAAATTAAAAAAAAAATTAAAACAAAATCTTATTATTTGACCCCACATTGAAATGAGTTTGTTGAGCTTGTTCAAATGATGGGGTTAAATGATATGGTGTTGAAATCTGTTTTGAAAAATTATAATTATAATAACAAATTGTGATATCTTTTGCGTTGGGTAAAGTGTAAAAGATTTGGGCAAATTTGCCCCCAGAACTATAAAGAATGTATGAACATAATGGAAGTGTTATGAGGTATGTAAAGTGTCTGCTTGTTATGCTGAAATCAGTTTGGAAATAATAACCAAAATATTCCAGGTACATTTTTAGTCGAGTTTTCAAAAAAACTGCACTATTGGTATGGTGAGGGTCGGTCGCCAGGTGGGCGGGTGTCCCTTTTTGCTAATAACTTAGTTGGTTCTGTTTCTGTTGTGGATGGATTTTGATAATATTTTCATGCAACTTGATATGCATGTTCAATACCCAATGACGGGAAATAGGGCGTGTCCATGCTTTTTCACAAGAGTTATGGCCCTTTGTTAAAATTTACTAATTTTGAGCTTGATAGCGTGAACTTCAACAAATGTCAACCAATTTGACTGATATTTGGCTCATGGGTTTCAAGGAACAATGTCTTGATTGAGTTTCAAAACAGACTCGGTCCGATATACGGCAGCAGAATTATTTGACTGACTTGATCATTTTTTGCGAATTCTGTGCTTGATAGTGCAATAACTTAAACAAACATCAACTGATTCGATTCATTTTTGTTAAATGGTTTTCTAAGAAGATTATCTCAATCGAGTTAAAAAAAATGGACTCGGCCCGATAAATAACCGCAAAATTATTGGGCTGATTTCAGCTGACTTGGTCATTTTGGGGGGAATTTTGTGCTCAATAGCAAGATAACTTGAACAAATATCAACCATTCCAATTCATTTTCGTTATGTGGGTTTCCAGGAACATTTTCTTGATCGAGTTCAAAAATGTTCTCGGTCCGATAAATACGGCAGCAGAATTATTGGACTGACTTTGTAATTTTTTTGCAAATTTTGTGCTCAATAGCACCATAACTTAAACAAAATGTTAACCGATTTGATTCTTTTTTTTATTATATGGGTTTCCAGGAAAATTGTTTCAATCTCAGCTTAATCATTTTTGAAAAAAAAACTCAAGTATTGGTATGGTGAAGGTCGTCACTGGGTGGGCGGTCGGTCGGGTAGGCAGGCAGGCAGCCCCTTTTGCTTATAACTTACATGTTTATCGATGGATTTTGACAATATTTGGTGTGTGACTTGATATGCATGTTCAACACCCAATGGCGCAAAATAGAGTGTATCCATGCTTTTTCACAAGAGTTATGGCCCTTTGTTAAAATCAGCTAATTATGAGCTTGATAGCACGATAACTTCAACAAAAGTCGACCTATTTCACTGATATTAGGCACATGGTTTTTAAGGAACAACATCTTGATCGGGGTCGAAAATTGGCTCGGTCCGATGTATACGGCAGCAGAATTATTGGGCTGGCTTTGTCAGTTTTTGCAAATTTTGTGCTTGATAGCGCCGTAATTTGAACAAATATTAACCGATTTGATCCTTTTTTTATTATATATGTTTCCAGGAAAATTATATCTGAAAATGGCCTCGGTCAGATATATGGCAGCAGAATTATTGGGCTGACTGAGTCATTTTTTACAAATTAGTTATTTAGAAAAGGTACTCTGATGATGCTTTTTAGTTCATAGCCATGGTTGCGTTATCCACAAAACCTTGACCCCGCATCGGCAATGCGAACCTTTGGTTTTGGATTTTTTTTTTTATAATTCCCCACACTGAATCATACCATTGTTATAGTCCCCTATTATAGTATCAAAATTGATAGGTCTTTGGTTAATAATTATAAACAGAATTTTATAAATTATTTTTAATTAGAATAAGCAGACTTTGGCCCGTGTGATCACTTATGTGCACTGAGTGACCTTTGAATATTCCTATCAACATGTTTACAAATACTCTTAAACAGGATCTATTTTTAGCTCACTAATTGTTTATTTGGGTCAGATATGTTTACTTGAAATTATCTACAACCTTAATGAAGTGATTTTTAGCTCAACTTTGGCGAAGCCAAATTTGAGCTTTTGTCATGGCCCGTCGTCCGTCTGTCCGTACGTCAACAATTGGATACGGCTCGGGCTAGAGGCCGTATTTATGAACCGATCTTTACGAAACTTCTTGGGTACCTTTGTTATGACCGTGGGACGAGAACTAGTGTTTTTGGGTGCGGTCCGAAATTCAAGATGGCTGCCAGCCACCATTTTGTACCGATGATGCAGAAATCGGTTTTTGGTACAGAACTTCCTTATGAAAGCTCTGATTTGAATAATTTTTTGTATGAATGTTTAGTACCATGGGATACATCACATATAATACAGGTTGTTTTCTCGTGCGTAAATTGTGCAAATTAGACTAATTTTGATGTTTTTTGGTGTTACTTTCAGCACTGTAAGTGCAAATGCCAATACGGCTCGGGCTAGAGGCCGTATTTATGAACCGATCTTTACGAAACTTCTTGGGTACCTTTCGTATCACCGTGGGACGAGAACGAGTGTTTTGGGGTCCAGTCCGAAATTCAAGATGGCCATTTTGTACAAAATTAGGTGCAATCAGATTTTTGCACAGAACTTCCATATGAAAGCGCTGATTTGAATAATTTTTTGTGTGAATGTTTAGTACCATGGGATACATCACATATAATACGTTTTTTTTTCTCATGCAGAAATTATGCAAATTAGATGAACTTTGATTTTTTCAGTGCGACTTACACACAGTAAGTACACATGTCAATACGGCTCAGACTAGAGACTGTATTTATGAACTGATCTTCACGAAATGTCTTGGGTACCTTTGTTATCACCTTGGGACGAGAACGAGTGTTTCTGGGTGTGGTCTAAAATTCAAGATGGCTGCCAGTGGCCATTTTGTACCAAAATTAGGTCTAATCAGTTTTTTGTACACAGCTTCTATACAGCTCAGACTAGAGGCCATTTTTATGAACCAATCTTTACGAAACTTCTTGGGTACCTTTGTTATCACCGTGGGATGAGAGCGAGTGTTTTTGGGTGTGGTCCAAAATTCAAGATGGCCTCCAGCAGCCATTTTGTACCAAAATTAGTGCAATCAGTCTTTTGTACAGAACTTCTGTATGAAAGTTCTGATTTGAATAAATTTTTGTATGAATGTTTAGTAACATGGAATACATCACATATTGTAAGGGTTTTTTTTTCGTGCAGAAATTATGCAAATTAGATGAACTTTGATTTATTCAGTGCTACTTAAACAATGTGAGCACACATGTCAATACGGCTCGCGCTAGAGGCTGTATTTATGAACCGATCTTCACAAAACTTCTTGGGTACCTTTGTTATCACCTTGGGACGAGAATGAGTGTTTCTGGGTACGGTCCAAAATTCAAGATGGCTGCCAGTGGCCATTTTGTACCAAAATTAGGTCCAATCAGTTTTTTGTCACAAGTTCTATACAGCTCGTATTTATGAACTGATCTTCACAAAACTTCTTGGGTACCTTTGTTTTCACCTTGGGACAGGAACGAGTGTGTTTTGGGGTGCCTTTGTTATCACTGTGCTATGAGAACAAATATTTTGGGGTTCAGTCAGACCCACTCTGGGACTCAAAGATTTCTTTTCTAGTTTAGCATCTGACTGTCACCCACCTTTACAATACTTTACCTATACATTTGTTACAGGCAACGGTCAGTATTATGTACCTTTGTTATCAGGTCATTACCTAGATGTTTGTCATTGCTCTGTCACATACTATACATGTGCATGTCTTTGTCTTGACAAGTTGAGCTACAGTGTCATTGACACTTTCATTTTAGCTCAACTTTGGTGAAGCCAAATTTGAGCTTTTGTCATGGCCCGTCGGCCGTCTGTCTGTCTGGCCGTCTGTCCATACGTCAACAATTGGATATGTCTCGGCTAGAGGCCGTATTTATGAACCGATCTTTACGAAATTTCTTGGGTACTTTTGTTATGACTGTGGGACGAGAACGAGTGTTTTTGGGTGCGGTCCAAAATTCAAGATGGCTGCCAGCCTCCATTTTGTACCGACAATGCAGAAATCTGTTTTTTGTACAGAACTTCCATATGAAAGCTCTGATTTGAATAATTTTTTGTATGAATGTTTAGTACCATGAGATACATTACATATCATACAGGTTTTTTCTCGTGCTTAAATTATGCAAATTAGACTAACTTTGATTTATTTAGTGTTACTTTCAGCACTGTCAGTGCAAATGCCAATACGGCTCGGTCTAGAGGCCGCATTTATGAACTGATCTTTACGAAACTTCTTGGGTATCTTTGTTATCACCGTGGGACGAGAACGAGTGTTTTTGGGTCCGGTCCGAAATTCAAGATGGCCACTGGCAGCCATTTTGTTCAAAATTAGGGGCAATCAGATTTTTGCACAGAACTTCCACATGAAAGCTCTGAGTTGAATAATTTTTTGTGTGAATGTTTAGTACCATGGGATACATCACATATAATACAGGTTTTTTTCTCGTGCAGAAATTATGCAAATTAGATGAACTTTGATTTTTTCAGTGCTACTTACACACAGTAAGTACACATGTCAATACGGCTCGGGCTAGAGGCTGTATTTATCAACCAATCTTCACGAAACTTCTTGGGTACCTCTGTTATCACCTTGGGACGAGAACGAGTGTTTCTGAGTGCGGTCTAAAATTCAAGATGGCTGCCAGTGGCCATTTTGTACCGAAATTAGGTCTAATCAGTTTTTTGTACACAACTTCTATACAGCTCGTATTTATGAACTGAACTTCTTGGGTACCTTTGTTTTCACCTTGGGACAGGAATGAGTGTGTTTTGGGATGCCTTTGTTATCACTGTGCTATGAGAACAAATATTTTGGGGTTCAGTCAGACCCACTCTGGGACAAAGATTTCTTTTCCAGTTTAGCATCTGACTGTCACCCACCTTTACTATACTTTACCTATACATTTGTTACAGGCTACGGCCAGTATTTATGTACAGACCGTTACAATACTTTATATGTGTTATCAGGTCATTACCTAGATGTTTGTCATTGCTGTGTCACATACTATACATGTACATGTCTTGACAAGTTGAGCTACAGTGTCATTGACACTTTCATTTTTCAAGCAATGATAATTAGTGCAACAACAGAACCCTGGAGAAATGTCTCATTTTAGAACTTTCAGTTTGAAGACTATATAATAACCTCTGTCGAGACATCTCGCACAGCATTGAGAAGTGACTTACTATTTAGCATTAGAGATTATTATTACAGGACAATGCATTATTCCAGATAGCAGTTGAGTTTAATATATATTCTATGGAATTTTATTTTGTGATCTGAACATCTTTTGTATTGGAAAAGTGTTTCCAAAATGTGAAGAGAATTTATTCTTCTTCAGTGAACCATGATTTATTCTTTTGAAAACCCATGATTCATCTGGATAATTTTCAAACCACATGAGGAGCAAATACTTGCTGGATATTAATTCCATTTGAATTTTGCTTAGTGCTTTATTGGAATTTATAGCAGTCTGCTGAATTTTTGAGAGGACATTTCATTACAATTTATTGAATACTGCTTCTGCAGACACATTCTTGGACTTTACAATACTAGCTGGAAAGTTTCTTCATCACTGGATTCCTTTGAACTTTATTTTGGACTAACTGAAAAATATTTCTGCCTTATTTTCTCTAAACCATACAGTGTAAAACATATAATTTTCTTTTCATATTATTTTTTCTGTTAAATGTTAGAATAGTTAAATTGAAGTTATTGTTGTTGATTTCAGATTTCTTTTCTGTTACTGTTATTAATTATTACACACCATAACAATCATTTCTTGGGAAGCATTTGAAGAAAGTATATCAAGTCCCGCAATTCAGCAAGAAAAAAATGACATAAAAATCGTTACCAAATTACTTGTTGCAGGTGGTACTTTAAAACAAAACTACTGTATGACAGTTGATGTATAGTCATACATGTATATTAATTGATGTTTCATCTGTACTGGGGCTTTACAGATCTAGTACTTCGGACATAATTAGATCTTGATATAGCATCAGCCACCTCATCATGGACATCAAATCAAATCAGGGGATGGCTATAAGTTACTAACCATGTAACAATGACCATGAGGTATGGGTCTGAAGGGGGGCCTTCTTAGGGAAATCATTGGTACTATCTTTGCAGATCAAGTACTTCTGACTTAATTAGATCTTGATATCGCATCAGGCACCTGATCATGGACATTGAATCAAATCAAATCATGGGATTGCTACAAGTTACTAACCATGTACCAATGACCACGAGGTAAGGGCCTGATGTAGGCCTTCTTAGGGAAATCATTGATGCTTTCTGAAATTAAGAAGTGGGGAAATGGGTGCCTCATGCAGCAATGATTGATGCTTTGTGCATCATTGGGGAGAGCCAAAAGGTGGTGTTCCTCTTTGGATGGGGAGTAGGGGGTGGTGGGTGTGACTTCCCTTGTGAAAATGTTGAAATATACAGTACGTTCAAGGTGGGTTGTAACAAAAACACCCGTCACTGTGGAGGTCACATAAAGTGTAGAGGATTAAAATCCATGGTGAATCCACTGGACTTAATTACTGACCACTGCGACTACAAGTGTTGAGGATTAACGAGAATTAATTAGCAGTCCAACCTGTATGCAATCGCAAGTACTGTGCCGAGTGACTCCACCGCAGTGACCAGTGATTGAGATTGCAGAACACAGAAAATATCAATACATTAATCCCTCGAGACCAGTACTTGCGACAATTTCAGGGTGAAACGTAAAAGTAAAAACCATTCGTTTTTAGTGTTGATCTGACTGCAAACAAAACGTAATTCTATCGCGGAGAACGGAAATTTTTTGTCTTTAGTCATGAATAGATTAATAATATTATCCATTCAAACTTCGCAACTGGGTCAAATGAAACAAAAATTAAACTCGCCCCATAAAAAAAAGAGAAATTCCTGAAATACTCGTTATTTTTTAATGCAAAAGAAACATGCTGGGGGGGGGGGGATAATTATAATAATTACCCAAGAATCCTGGACTGTTGGGGCAAGCGTGTGGCCCCCAAAGTTTCGAGTCCCTCTCCCCGCCCCACCTCTGCTTCTGTTGTATTCAGAAAATACTTGCATGTACTTTACGAAACTTCTTGGGTATCTTTGTTATCACCGTGGGACGAGAACAAATGTTTTTGGGTCCGGTCCGAAATTCAGGAGAAAAGAATATAAAATATACAAAAGGATGCAAAGGAGAATTTTTGATGCCATGCATAAAGTTTTCTTGTTAGATTTTTCCCTAATTTGACTCCAACCATAAACATTTTAAGCAATGCACAGCCAAGTTGGTGAGGTTTTGCTCTCGAAGCCAAGTTGGTGAGGTTTTGCTTTCGTAGTACACCAGGATGGGGAGGGGTATCAGGGGAAAACGTGACCTGAAAGACCTATTTTAATTTTTGGGGTTTCAAGACACGTGTGGGTGGACAAAACCAAAAAATTAAAATACGAGATTTCGGGACATGTTTGAACTAGGGTTATGATGTGTGGTGGTCTGGCTTGTCCATCGGCATGACATTACTGAAAAATAAAAAAAATATCATTTCTGTTGATTTTATTTACATATGGTTATAATTATGATTGCTGAAAAAGTAACTGAAAATGTTGCTTTGTCTCTTATTTTTTCTCAAGCTTGTCATGTGCAGAGGAGTTAAAACAGATGTTGGCTTGAAGGACAGCTCTGTGCTTTGTCGCACCACTCAAATGTTATTTCACACCTTGTGCAAGTGGTAGTTTAATCTACTATATTTAATTAATCACTTCAATCCTGACTACTTTAATGTAGTAGTATTAGTAGAATATGGAGTATTTACAAAATATTTATATGAAATTCAGCCTATGAAGGCTTATGAGACACATTTTCATCAGAGGTAGGTCTTTTTTACAGTAGTTCAAAAAAAAAAAAACCCCCAAACCCCCCCCCCCCCCCAAAAAAAAACCCAAACCCCAAAAAACAAAACACATGCACGCACACGAACACACACACACACACCCTTGCGGACCCCCCCCCCCCCCCCCCCACACACACACAGAGTAATATGCAGATATATGCCCACATGCACTTGCGTATACTTTCGTGTACTAATTTTCTTTCACTTTTTCTTACTTCCCCCCCCCCCCCCCCATCATGTATAACTGTCTCTCTCTATCTCTTTCCCACTGAAGTGTACTCTCTCTTAGAATGGCACATTCGCAGATATTTTAATTCGGTATCTCCCTTATATTCACCCACGTATTTTTACATACACACAGGCTTAGCTATTTCAATTCATAATACAAACAACAACAATGTAGAGGAACGTTGAAAAATCTCCAAATGCAAAGAGTATAAAAGTAATATAAACCCCTACAGAATTGGATGAAGGATATTTGTTTCAGTATGCAAATATCTCCCGTCCCCCCCTCACCCACCCCCCCCCCCCCCCCCCCCCCCCCCCACACACACACACACACACACCCTGTGAAATTGTCATTAGTTTCAGTCACGAGTGAGATACTTTTTGGCATATTTTTGTTTGAACTGCAAGGAATTGATATCAGATTTTTTGGTAGAAGCAAGGTCCAAAATAACTGTAGGTTTTTTAAGATGCCAAGGAGGAATGTGTGATTTACTGTTTTCTTTTATAGATTCAGAATCAATTTTTGCAGACTCCATATGGGGTTTAACTCTAAATCCCAATGGTGGAATATGTTTCTGATGTCGGTTAAAAAAGTCAACATTTTGAGGTTCTGAAATACAATTATAAGCAGGATTTGAAGGATTGGCCAAAAGTTTGGACACATATTAGTGAGACAATTTAATTCTGCGCTTCTCAAGAGAAGGCTCCTCTGCTTCAACAAGCATCGAGTCTATTGGGGATGTTCGAAAAGCCCCTAGACTAATTCTAATACCACTATTGTGAATGGCATCAAGTGGTTTTAGGTATGACTTCCTTGCAGAACCGTAAACTATAGAACCGTTATCTAATTTAGATCGAACGAGTGATCTATACAGATGGGGAAAAGTTTTTTGGTCAGCACCCCAATCAGTGCTACCAATGACCTTCAGTAGGTTCAGTGCTCTTTTACATTTAACTTTTAGTTGTTTTATGTGGGAAGTGAAATTCAGTTTGTTGTCAAACAACAAACCTAAGAATTTCACTTCCTTTACAGCTTTAATGGTGTTTGCATCCATTTTCAACTCTGGATCAAGATGATGCTTCCAGAGCTTACAAAAATGAACACAATTAGTTTTGGTCTTTGAAAACTTAAAACCGTTTTCTGTAGCCCATTTCTGGATTCTGTTTAAACACAGCTGAAGTTTGCGCTTTATAGCATTCATTTTTTTTGCTGCTATAGCAGATTAAAAAATCATCAACATACAATGAAGAATCTACTATATTCTCAATTGCATCGATGATACTATTAATTTTTATAGAAAACAGGGGTACCGGACAAAATACTACCCTGAGGAACCCCCAATTCCTGCTCGTGTAGATCAGACAATGTTGACCCAACACGAACCTGAAATTGGCGGTCCTTTAAAAAATTTTCAATAAAAAGGGGCATACGCCCTCTCAACCCCATGTTAAAAAGATATTTTACAATCCCATACGTCCACGTTGTATCATATACCTTCTCCAGATCAAAGAAGATGGCGACCACGTGTTCTTTTCTGGCAAAGGCATTTCTAATAAACGTTTCAAGTCTGACCAAATGATCTACAGTACTTCTCTGGTTTCTGAAATCACATTGAACATCCGCAAGCAGATTGTTCGATTCCAGAAACCAGACAAGCCGATCACTGATCATCCTCTCCATTGTTTTACAGAGACAACTAGTTAGTGCAATTGGTCTGTAATTACTTGGATTACTGTGATCCTTATCAGGCTTTGGAATAGGAATGATTGTTGCCTTTCGCCAGGAAGGTGGAAACTGGCCAGTCACCCAAATGTCATTAAAAACTGACTATAAAAGTTCTAGTGAAGTTTGAGGAAGGTGTTTTAAAAGTTTATAATGTATATCATCGGGACCAGTAGTAGTCTTTTGTTTTTCTTGTTGTTTTTTAATTTTGATGAATTATGGATTACAATTTTCAGACGACAAATGTTTAGAAAATGTGGAAGCGATTGAAATTTCTGTTTTGGATGTGATTAATGTGTTGTTATCCTTCAGGTGTTGTACAGTTGATTTTGTTTCTTTTCCTTTAATCTTTTTAATCATTTTCCAAATTGTTGTAATTGGTGTGTTTTGGTTAATTTTAGAACCATAAGTTTCCCAAGAATTTTTCTTTTTTGGTTTTATAAGTAGTCTTGTTTTTGCCCGATTAATACACAGTTTATCCAAATTATGTGTTCTTGACTTGTTAAATTCTCTTTCATTTTTTTTCTCTCTTTTATAGCCTGTTTACACTCACCATCAAACCATGGTTTGGTGAAACGTTTTGGATTTGCCGAGGTTTTAGGGATGACTGTGTTTGCAATGTCAAGCAACTCGTTTGTAAAATGTTCTATTTGGTCAGCACTATCTTGAAATTTCTCCTGTGTGAGGCGTTCAGAACAAAGCGATGAGAAAGTGTCCCAATCAGCCTTTTTAAAGTTCCACTGGGACACTCTCTCATCGTCTGCCGGAAGGGCTAGTCGAGTGAGACTCAGTGTCATAAACTGGTATCACTTTGATCATTAGCCGTGCGTCGTGGGCGCTTTCGTGACGCAGGGGGCTTTTTCACCCCCACTTCCGACCCAAGAAAAACACTGTTCATTACGTGTTGGCCTACAGCTGTAAACAAAATGTGAAATTGGGAACTTTGCGAAGATTAGTTTTTCTCAAGTCTCGTTTATTTATTTTCTCGATCAAATCGATCGCGCAAACACAACAGTTTAGTGTCGAAAGTGACGAGGTCTTTGTACTTAACCAAATGGAACTGACTGTTCTATTCCCAATTTACAATTTCAAACCACAGCAATAGTCGCCGTCTGCCTCCTCCAAATTCCAATTTTAATTTAAAATAAATTATCTACTTCCAGTAACAAACACAGTTGTCTTGCCAGTTGACGTCACAAGACAGTATTTATTAATCAGCAGAGAAACTGACATGCAAAAGCAATTAAGCTAATCCTTAACGCTCATGACCACGGAGGGTCACAGTGTTTTGAAAACTGTCTTCCACCGATCAAACACTGTGGTCCACTGGAACTCCACGGTGGAGAAAACACCGTGGCGGCATTTTTGTTACAATCCACGTTGAACGTACTGAAGTACTCAAAAGCCATACACCTTCTCATTGATTTTCTGCAGTGAATTTCATTACCCGGATAGCCTGAAAATTACAATGGTTCCTCCTCTTTCCTAGTTCATCTGTCTGAATGTCCTGTCAGCCCATGGCCAGTGGCACAGCCACTACATTCAGATCAAAGAAATCAGAAAAAATACTTTTGTTTTTATATCCGATTTCTATGTTTCAGATTACCTGAACTACTTTTCTCTGTTGTATGGAGATTGAGAAGAAAGTGGTGAGACATGATTGTGTTACAAACCAAAACAAATGTGCCGCAAATTACCAAGGATGCCAATTTTGTCTTGTCATTCTGTCCATTTATACTGGACTGTATATCATAGTACGATAAGTGAATAGCTTACGTACAGAAAAAATGGGTTTAGTGCATCTAGCAGGATAAAAGAGTACTGTGTTCTATATTCGTCAAGATCAAGCTATTTCAGGTCTTGAAATTGTGGGGGAACAATGTTTGCCCCCTGAAAAAGTTGGGGAATGATATTTCCTGCACAGATTTTGACATATTGGGTGCTGCCTCATCGTTCAACTACCTCTAGAGACTATTACCCACCCATGGAAAATGACCAGTCCATGGTGGCCATACTGTATGGGGTATATTTATTTTCCCCGATGCAATAATATTAGATTCCAAACACTAATTACAGGAATAATCATCCAAAATTTAATTAATGAAGCACTGGGTACAACCCAGTGCTTCATTAATTAAAATGGTGCTGCTGATGATTTTTATAACCTGGTAAATATATGCGTGGTCATCACTGCACATGTGTGAATTATGACCAGTCCATGGTGGCTGTACTGTATTCCAGAGAAGTAAGTACAATATCATTTCATTATTATGCAGGAGACTGTGGAATATCTGGAAAATGGTAAGCAATATCTACCATATCAATTCAATATGTACAGTCCCAAGTGGTACATTAATACATATACTGCATGTCATAATCACCATCTTGTTTGCCAGTAATTCCATCACTCCAAGCTTGTGTGCACTGATTATCAATGTTGGAATTTGCTGAAATTTTGCATTTATCCAAATTATTTTTTGGATTCAATATCTTCGTTGGTTGGCATAATAAATGCATTTCAGGATGCTGTATTGGCAGATACAGTGTCACATGAGGAGCAGGGAAAATTATATTAGGCTTGATCACTGCTTTGCCTAATATCAATCTCAATTTTCGACATGTGAAACCATATCTACCAATTCAACATACTGGAACAGGTTGTCAGTGATTTTCTGATCACTCTTCGTCCATCGTCCATCTGTCGTCCGTTGTCCTGCGTGAAGGTGGTGTTTGAGCCTCTTTCTACTAAACCACTGGCCACATTTTAATTAAATTTCATGTAAGTAGTGATTATATAGGGGCATTTTGATTTTTATGCAAATTAGGTTTCGGCTCATATTGAGCAGAGGAGTGGGGAAAAAATGGCCAAATCTTTTGAAAATCTTCTTCTAATGAACCAGCAGTAGCAGAGACTTGATATGTGGTATGCAGCTTCCTTTTGAGGTGTAGACTCAGATTTGTTCAAGAGAAGTTTGATGGGCTATACTTGGCATAGTTATGGGGAGGGGCAAAATTTTTGGCTCGCCCAAAATTTCTATTTTCCGAACCGAGAGGCTGATTTGAACCAAATTTTATGTGAGGGCTTATTGGGTCATAAGTACCTAATTTATGCCAACTTTTTTTTCCCATAGCCCCGTGGGAACCGCAGGAGCTAAAAATAGAAAAAAATTAAAATGCCCATATCTCCAAAACTGCATGACACTGAGAATTTTTATTTGGTGTGAAGCTTCCTTAGGACCAACAGAAAGGATTGGTAAAAAAAAAATGCCATCGGTTTTATCATAGGGTACAGTTTCGGGACTTTGAAAAAGTGCTGAGTCAACACTTTTTAACACTGTAGGCAATGGGAAAAACATTAAAAAATCTTCTTCTCCAGATCCAGCAGGCAGAATCTTTTGATATTTGGTATGCAACATTGTAGGGTGGATCTGATTCAAGTTTGTTCAAATTGGCCCCCTGGGTTTATATTTGGGCTCAGTATAGGAGCCCGAATTCGAACTTAGTGCATTTCAGGCAAATTTCTTAAAAAATCTTCTCCAGATCCAGCAGGCAGCAGCTTTTGATATTTGGTATGCAACATTGTGGGGTGGATCTGATTCAAGTTTGTTCAAATCGGCCACCTGGATTCATATTTGGGCTCAGTATAGAAGCCCGAATTCGAACTTAGTGCATTTCAGGCAAATTTCTTAAAAAATCTTCTTCTCCAGATCCAGCAGGCAGAATCTTTTGATATTTGGTATGCAACATTGTGGGGTGGATCTGATTCAAGTTTGTTCAAATCGGCCCCCTGGGTTCATATTTGGGCTCAGTATAGGAGCCCAAATTTGAACTTAATGCATTTCAGGCAAATTTCTTTGAAAATCTTCATCTCAAGATCCAGCAGGCAGAATCTTTTGATATTCGGTATGCACCATGCTTGGGGGGTGGGGGGGGGGGGGGGGGGGGGAGGGGGGATTCAAGTTTGTTCAAGCCAAGTCCCTGGATTCATATTTGGGCACACTGTGATAGCCCAAATTTTAACTTAGTTCAAAATGAGGAATTTTCTTTAAAAATCTTCTTCTTCAGATCCAGCAGTCGGAATGTTTTGATATTTGGTATGCAGCATCCTTGGGGGGGGGGGGGGTGGGGGGGGGGGGGTGGGGGGGATATTCAAGTTTGTTCAAACTATGTCCCTAGGTCCATATTTGTGCTCACTGTGGGAGCGCGAATGATAACTTAGTTCAAAATGAGGAATTTTCTTTAAAAATATTCTTCTTCAGATCCAGCAGTCGGAATGTTTTGATATTTGGTATGCAGCATCCTTAGGGGGGTGAGATTCAAGTTTGTTCAAGCCATGTCCCTAGGTCCATATTTGTGCTCACTGTGGGAGCGCGAATGATAACTTAGTTCAAAATGAGGAATTTTCTTTAAAAATCTTCTTCTTCAGATCCAGCAGTTGGAATGTTTTGATATTTGGTATGCAGCATCCTTATGGGGGTGAGATTCAAGTTTGTTCAAGCCATGTCCCTAGGTCCATATTTGGGCTCATTGTTGGAGCTCGAATTGTAATTTAGTTCAAAATGAGGAATTTTTCTTTAAAAATCTTCTTCTTCAGATTCAGCAGTCGGAATTTTTTTGATATTTGGCATGCAGCAACCTTAGGGGGCTGAGATTCAAGTTTGTTCAAGCCAAGTCCCTTGGTTCATATTTGGGCTCACTATGGGAGCCCGAATGACACCTTAGTTCAAAATGAGGAATTTTCTTAAAAAATCTTCTTCAGATCCAGCAAATGAATGCTTTTGATATTTTTTATGCAGCATCCTTGGGGGGGGGGGGGGGGGGAGGGGAGGGGGGGGGTAAGATTCAAGTTTGTTCAAGCCATGTCCCTAGGTCCATATTTGGGCTCATTGTGGGAGCTTGAATTGTAACTTAGTTCAAAATGAAGAATTTTCTTTAAAATCTTCTTCTTCAGATCCAGCAATCAGAATGTTTTGATATTTGGTGTGCAGCATCCTTAGGGGGGGTGAGATTCAAGTTTGTTAAAGCCACGTCCCTCGGTTCATATATGGGCTCCCTGTGGGAGCCCGAATTATAACTTAGTTCAATATGAGGAATATTCTTTAAACATCTTTTTTTTTTTAGATCCACTGGTCAGAATCTTTGGATATTTGGTATAAGCTTTTCTTAGGAGGAGCAGATGCAACTTGTTGAAATCAATTCTCTGGGTTGATATTTAGCCTACCATGTCAGGTGAGCGCCCTCGGGCCCTTTGGGGCCTCTTGTTTATAATCCTGGTGTCTGACCAATGCAATTTCTGGATCCATAACCAAGATATATGTATTATCACACAAAGTTCTTACACATAATCCAATAATATGTGAGTTGTGAAAGTGAATAAGTGATGATTACATTGATTCTGTGTATGATGAGGGTAAGGGGAACAGGGCTTATATTTCGTCTAAATTTGTGAGAATCCATTTGGATTCTCATGAAAATGGTTGCAAGAATCCATACCTACTATGAGTGTCCCAGGATCCCATGACGCCACCATGGTTCAACCACTGTTGTATACTGATAACACATGCTAATCTTTTACCCAACGCACCTTTTTAATTTTTAAAAATAATTGTGATAATTTTTAAACAATAAATAATAAATAAATGATAAAATAATTAAATGAACAATATTTACCAATAAAATCTTACATATATGGCTGTCGTTGGAACCGGCTCAATGAGCCGGTTCCAATGACAGCCATATTTGTGCAATTTTATTGACAAAGTGTCAGGATATTTCAGGTCATGTTAGCCTTCTATAAGTTAATTTGTTGCCGATGCATTAGATAAAGGGTTAAATTGACTCAATTCTTTTCACGCAAATCCTAGCAGAGGTGCAGCGAGAATCTACATGGATTCTCGTCGGTTTTATTGCAAGAATCTTTGTGCGAATCGATTCTCGGATTTTCGTCGAAATATAAGCCCTGGGGGAAGGATGGTGGAGTGGAGTCCCTGAAATACCATCTCTGTAATAATTTTTTTGCGTCACAAAGTCTTAGCGCTGGCATGGTTGACTGAATATGTTTTTGAAATAAATTCTGTGACCAAGCTCATCTTTTGGTTTCTTCTCCTTGCCCACAGTAATTTTTCTGGTGATCCATATTGACAAGGAGTTTGTCCTTGTTCGCATTGATCATGAAAATGTAGACATGACCACAGATTTGAAAATATGTGAATCAGCAATCTAATTTGGTATCAGTTCTGTATTGGATCATCAATGTCAAAATCAAATTTAATCTTGAAACTTAATTCATGTCCTTAGTCTTTGGGCTCTTATATATGTCTTGTTGCAAAATTTTTTTGGGCAAAGTGTTTGCTCTACAGTCATCTCAATTCAGTTCTACAGTGAAGCTTCAGATTATAGCTAGATTTGGGAACTATTTGGGAATTGTTTGTTGAGTCTCCCAAATTGTTATACCCACACTCTCAAAGAGAATAGGGGCATACTGGATTATATCTGTCAATCTGTTCGTCTGTCCATCCATTCATTATTTGGGCCATCTGTTCTTCTTTCTGTAAAACATATATGAATGGATGAAAACGTTGATTCATATTCAATTGACGGCATCCGATTGTAAACATAACCAAGATTCTGATACAAATTATAGGATATGGTCATGATAATACATTTAGCTAACAATCTTGTTACATAAAGCCTGTTTCCCCCATTTTTAGTCGAGTTGTGACAAAGTCAAACTCGACTTATAGTTTGATGAATGGCGGGCGGCATGGCGTAAACAATTGGTTTCTGGATGATGACTTGATAATGGTTCAACCCATGTCCATGAAACTTCATAGGTAGGTTGGTATTTGTGAGAGGAAGAACCCTATTAATTTTGGACTTGCTTGGTCAAAGGTCAAGGTCACAGTGACCTTGAACATAGTAAATTGTAAACAATTGGTTTCCGGATAATAACTTGACTACGGTTCAACCCACATTCATGAAATTTCATATGTAGGTTGGCCTTCATGAGAGGAAGATTCCTATTTATTTTGGACTCACTAGGTCGAAGGTCAAGGTCACAGTGACCCTGAACATAGTAAATCAAAACAATTGGTTTCCTGATGATAACTTGATAATGGTTCGACCCGTGTTCATGAAACTTCATAGTTAGGTTGGCATCAGTGAGAGGAAGAAGCCTATTTATTTTGGACTTGCTAGGTGAAAGGTCAAGGTCACAGTGACCTTCAACATAGTAAATCATAAACAATTGGTTTTTGGATGATAACTTGATAATGGTTTGACCCACATTCATGACAATTCATAGGTAGGTTGGCCTAGGTGAGAGGAAGAACTCTATGTATTTTGGACTCACTAGGTCAAAGATCAAGGTCACAGTGACCCTGAACATAGTAAATCAAAACAATTTGTTTCCGGATGATAACTTGATAATGGTTTGACCCATGTTCATGAAACTTCATAGTTAGGTTGGCATCAGTGAGAGGATGAACCCTTTTTACTTTGGACTCACTAGATCAAAGGCCAAGGTCACAGTGGTCTTGAACATAATAAAAAGTAAACAATTGGTTTCCAGATGATAATTTGACAATGGTTCCACTTACGTTCATGAAACTTCATAGGTAGGTTGGCATTGGTGCAAGAAAGAGCCGTATTTATTTCGGAATCACTAGGTCAAAGGTCAAGGTCACAGTGACCCTTCACATAGTAAATTGTAAACAATTGGTTTCCGGATGATAAGATGATAATGATTGAACACACTTTTGTGCTGTCACAACTCGACATTGGATCGGTGATCCTATCAGCATTTTTCAGTTTAAATTGGGTTGAAATTGGTCAAAATTTTGAATTTCAGGAACTATATTTTAATGTGTAATAACAATGCAATATATTAGTCCAGGCACATTAGACATAAAAATGAGAAAGTAAGGAAAAAAATCGGAGAAAGCTGATTTTTTTATATGTTTCCGGGACACACATTGCGGATAAAGTGTGAAAAGTCCCCACGAATCCGAGTTGAGCTTTTTTAGTTATAGCGTTTTTTTGATGAAAAAAAAAATTAAAAAAAAAATTCGACCCAGCTCCATATTTCTCATTCTTATTCGCCTTAGTAGGGTGAAAATCATAAATATCGTGCTGAATTATATTGAGAATACATATCCCCAACAGAAAATGCCAACTTTGTACCAATCCTCACACTCAATGGTGAAATATTCACGAAAATGTACAAAATTACGAAAAAAAATTTATTGTTTTCATACACACAATGGTACACAACGTCCATTAAATCAAATCTACGACTACTTTGGGAGTTAAATTATATATCAAAAATTGCAGAAAAGCAGTGGCTTTATAATGATATATAACAATAGTCATTTATTCCATAATGAACTGGTGAAACGTGTGAAATATTAACCATACCCCCTAAACTCAAATTCAAACGGCATCGACTTTTCTCATTCAAATACCGTATTATAACATCATTGTTTCAATTTCCATGTTCGATTAAACTGCACAGAAGTCAATGAAATATTCTGTGGACTTGCCAGAGGTGACTGTACAACAGCTGACGCTGTCAATCAAGAAAGTGTCAACCATCTACTGTCAAAATTACATGAACTGCTCCAGAATGTGTCCGTAGGACGCACAGGAAAGCTTTGGGTACAATACTACGAGCAAATAGGTCTTCTCCACTTGTTCTTGAGAGCAGAGCACACAGGCGACTGGGAACTCCACACATATTGTGTTCGCAATATGATTCCAGTATTTCACGCAGGTGGTCATTTTGCATACGCAAAAAGTTCTCATCTCTATTTGCAGCAGATGAATGAGCTAACAGAAATAATGCAACAGGATGATTTGAAGTTGTTCACTGAGAAAGGTTACTTTACCATAAGGCGCTCAGATAAATTCTGGGACGGGATATATTCTGATCAGACCGTAGAGCAGTGTTTAATGAGAATGTTCAAGCTCCCTGGTGGTCTCACACATGGCAGGGGAATAACCGATAGCACTGTTGCGAAATGGGTACATGGACTACCTCTTTGCCTTCCGATATGTAATGCTCTCGAAAATTTTGTTCATGTTCACACTGGTCATGGCGAACAACATCGGGTTCTCCGTCAAAGTTCACAATTGACTGATGCCAATGATATCACCAAATTATTGAACTGGCTCAGAGTGCATTCCCCCTTTCAGAATAGAGATCCACTACAATTAGTCTCTATAGTGACCGGGCTTGTGGCCATGAAACTGTGAACTGTGACCAAGTTTGCAAAATTGGTGAATGTTGCGTATCGAATGTTGTAAGCAAAACGTTCAACAGCATCAAACTACGACGTGTTGACACTGTGAAGTCTTTCGCATTGATGGCAAATAGCATCAAAGTCCGTGGAAGTAAGGTAGTGATTGACCCCACAATTCTGTTCAACCGCATCACATGTGTTATTCAGTCACAAGCAGAGATGGAAGAGTATCTCAAATATGAACTCGCCCCGAAACCACCAGCATTGTTTGATTCTGCTGGAATGAGGAAGACACAGAAAAGCACGCTCGGTAAGATCCTCAAAACATACGGTTCCGAGCAAACTAAAATCCCAGAACATTCTCTGTTTGTTGTAGATGGTGGATTTTTATTGAGGGCAGTTGTATGGCCTAAACAGTCGTCATATAAGGACATATGTACATCATATTCCAATTATCTAGTGAGACATTTTGGGGCGAACGTCGTAGTTGTTTTTGATGGTTATGCTTGTACAATGTTGACAAAGGGCATGGAACAAGCCCGTAGATCTAAAGACAGGTATTCCATTGATATCAATATCTCACCTGAGTTACCAGCCACCACACCCCAATCCGATTTCCTTGCAAATGCCAAGAACAAAACCCAACTGATCGATCTTCTAATGCAGGAGCTATCTGCTATCAATATTCAGTCCAAGCAGGCCGAGGCTGATGCTGATGTACTGATAGCCGAAACTGCACTTGACATCGCTCAAGATGACAACAATGTTGTCATTGTGGGAACAGACACAGACTTGTTAGTCATTCTTACCTCTCGAGTTCAACCGGGATGTAATATTCACATGATGTATTCCATTACCCCAAACTTACTAGTTTCAGTTAGTGAAATAGCAACCAAAATGGGTGACCATAGAAGCAACCTCCTTGTAGCACATTCTATAAGTGGTTGTGACACTACTTCTGCACTCTTTCGAGTTGGTAAGAAGAAAGTATTCAGTACAATTGTCTCCGATGTTACTAGCGACTCACAACAGTATGTCAACACAATTTTGGCGGATGACAGTACACCAAGTGCAGTAGCCGCTGCCGGGGAACAACTTCTCCTGATCTTATACGGGAGTAAAACTGTTTCCTCTCTCGACCAATATAGATATGTCACTTACAAGCGTTATGTAGCAAAATCTAAACTGAATAAACCCATCGACCTAGCCTCACTCCCACCAAGCAGCGATGCTGCACAACAACATGTCTACAGATGTTATCTCCAGGTCCAACAATGGCTGGGCACTTCGCTTCCTCCGACGGATTGGGGGTGGTCGCTAGACAATGGACTTCTTGTACCGACTGCAGCCACAAAGCCATGTGCCCCCGATAACCTACTGAATCTGATCAGTTGTGGTTGCAAGAGTGCTTGTACAAAAAGGTGTGGGTGTAAGAAGGCAGGACTCTCTTGCTCAGGTTTGTGTAATTGCAGTTCGGATTCTTGTAACAACCACAGAAACACTGTCCTGTCGGAAATTTCTGAGTTCGATGAATAATATGTATATAGGTCATGTCATTTCTGTATATAGCGTTGATAATAGTCAATGTAACTTAATCCATGTTGATTGATTTGTACATTCTGTAAATATTATTTATTGATTTTTGTACATTCTGTAAATATTATTTATTGATCTAATGCTGCCAGACACAGACGTGTCTGTTCGGTCCCAAGCCCGAAAATAGTTGAGTTCTCATGCTGACGAATTTTATGCCAAAAGGGGAACTCGGCCAGAAGCAGAGGGGGTCTTCCATAATGTCTATTTTGTAAGCAATGATAAAAGTCTTCAAATGGTGGTGGATTTTTTATCGTCTGTCCAACTAACATCCTGTTCTGTACTACGACCCTTTGGGCAAATCCGTTAGGAAAATCGTCATTTTTTGCGTAAATCCGATACTTTTTTTGTGAATTTTCAATAATTTTTCGCAGAAATTGTCACAGAATGCACATTTTCCTCTAGGTAAATGTATATTAGACATTATGTAGCTCGAAATACGGGTAAACAAAAAATACAGTTGGATCAATTCGAAGTTACAAAGTTCGTGCGATTTTTTAAAATTTTTTTCAAACGCGTTTTTGAAAAAAAGGCTGTAGAAAAAAAGGCTCAACTGGGATTTTAGGGGACTTTTGTCTAATCGTTCAGTGACATGTACTCGACATTCCCTGAAAAAATCAGCTTTCTCCGATTTTTTTCCCTAGTGAAACCTAATGTTCTTGGGCTATATGTGATAGTACAGTGTTTACCGGAAATTGAATCTGTCTGATATGGAATTGGAATCCAGAAGACTCTTTTCTTCTAAAATAGCAATTACACATTTCATGCAAGAACTTCAAACAGTGATTTGGATTATTTTTGGAATGGAAAACAACTAGCACAATAACTTACCATTGTATATGTTTTTTTTTTCTTTCATGCATAATTAAATTATTTCCTTTGCCCAAATATTTTACTGTTATCACACTCCCATCCAACACTCCACAGAGAGAAAGAAACGCAATTTTTTCTGTTTTGAAATTTTTGTCTACAAAAAATGATCTTTTCAAAACAATTCTTTTTAAATTTTTAAAACAATTTATACTACTCAAAGTTTGCTAAGCACCAAGTATATCCAACTACCTGTTTTATGTTTTAGTTGAAGTATTGTTATGAAAAGTGTATATATTTTATATTTAATTATATCTTTAATGATTTCAGCACAGAAATTGAAATTTTGTTTGTGTTCAATGTACCACAGTCAAGGACACAGAGCTCTGTATGTCCATGCCAGCTGAGGCCACTGCAGACCATTATTGACCCTCCACCATAGCGGTCATGCTCAGCAATGTTGGCTGCATGGAATCGCTCTCCTGGTCTTCTCCATACCCTAGAACGCCTATCTGTATTGTCTAGGCAGTACCTTGACTCATCTGTAAAAAGGATAGGTCGTCAATCTTCTCTGGTCCATTCAACGTGATCCATGGCCCATTCATATCTTGCCTGGAGGTGGTTCTGGGGTAGCTGAATGCGAATACATGGTCTTCTCGATCGGCGACCTCCTTCGTGCAACCTTGCCCGGATAGTCTGCATCGAAACATTTACCCCGGATGCATTCTTAAGGTCACTGTGAAGCTGGGTTGCTGTGTCAAAGCGGTTCCTACAGGCCTGAATGATCAAAAATCGGTCTTCAGCTTCAGATGTTGCCCTGTCTCTGCCACCACCATGTCGTCTGACTGGTGTGCCATACTGCTGAAATCTTGCCCAGGCTCTGGTTATCACCGTATGGTGCACACCAAGGGCTTCACCAACCTGACGATGGGTAGCGTTCCACTATCCCTACGCCCACCACATTTCTGCTTCAGACAAATGTCTTCTTATATTTGCATTCGCCATATTCAATCATTAAATCACAAAGGTTTGTGTTGAAATGAAGACTGAATACCCTACACATGTCATGTACATGTAGACAGTACACAAAAACATCATGGAAATCAAAGGGTACATGCTTTCCATGACTGTCACGAAAAGTCTGCTTGTCAAGAGAGCTAATGTAAACACTGGGGACCATCTCAATACAGTCCTCAATCATAACCAAAAATATCGCAAATGTGTCACAAGAAAATTTCACAATGATGTGTCAAATATGTGGTCCTTAGCAAACTGTGAGTAGAAAATTATTTTTAATTATATTTTTAATTTTTTATTTTTATTTTTTTTTTTGGCATTGTCACCAAATATGAATAGTCATATTTGCTGACAGAAATATTCCTACATACAAATTTAAACATAAAAAGTTATATTATTTGCAAAAAAAAGAAAAGGGAGATAAATAATTAAATATATGAAAAAATAAATAGCATTGTCCCTATATTCCGATAAATTCGGTCTTTTGATTGATCAGAATACCTTGGACAAATAGCCATGGCAAAGGATGCACCCAACATCCAAGGTATATGAGAGCATGAACATCCAGGGTATAAGCGCATGTGAAACATCGGGGGTATATGGTTTAAACGAAAGCTTTCCACTTTTGCTCGCCTCGAAATATAAAAAGCGAACCAAAAAAACCTGAAAATAGTCACAAATATCATTAGATTTCTGACAATTCAATCATAAAAATAAAATGAGCAAATAATTCGTCCCCTGAGTATCAATGTGTTCCATGTGCCAGTAGGCACATAGAACACATTGGAACTCAGGGGACGATATGTCAACAAAATACTGTTTACTCATTTCCTTAACAACCCAAAGGATGTAACTCTATCTGTTGTCTTCTGCGATTATAAAAACAAAATAATTATCACGAATTTGGTCCAAATGAGAAATGCGTCCACAAATTTATTTCCGCTATGTTTGTATTGTGTTTCAAACGGGACAAAAATGTTATCTCCGCCAACATGTATGGTATATGGAGATTTAATACCTGGATGTCTCATTTAAGCACCTTGCTTGTGGCTCAGCATTTAAAAACCGACATCCAGCTATTAAATCTCCATATACCATACATGTTGGCGGAGATAATTTATAATAACATCAAAGAGTGTTTATAAGCATTGTAATCAGCTTGTGTCCGCTTGTTCAACATTTTCCCTCAGTTACTTGTTTTTATAGTTAGCTTGTTAGCCCATGCACAATGTGTGTTTGTGCAAGAGTATATCTGAATTCTTAATTTGTGTCAGTCATAAGCCCTCATTTCCAACTCTCGTTGATCCATAAGCAAATAAAATTACTTGGATCGCAAGGAATAAGTTCTTCATACATAAAATATAAAAATTAAGTCGATTTATTATAGAAGGCAATCTATATAATTGCTTTGTTACAATTTGTTGGATTGAGCCAAATGGCCCTCTCCTGTAAATTAAAACAAAACAGTTATGAACAGTTTCTTGCTAATACTAGGCAATACAATGAAGAAAGTTATTATTAACATATATATTGTTTTATTAGTTGATTTTCATGATATTTATATTTTCTTTGTTATGAATATACATATTATTTTCAAATGTTGGCCATGTTGGCAATGTTTTAGATAGAGGGTTAATATATATACATATTTGTTTGGGTTATAGAAAACTAGTAAACTTTTCAGGATGTAAATAAAAGCTGCTTTGTATCAACCTTGTAGTTCTATTTCAGTCACCCAAACCAACAACTATCCCCAGGAGGGTGAATTTTTGTACAATTATATATTTTTACATTTTTATACACTCAGAAATAATTTCTTTCCATTAATTTGGATTAAAATAGTCTTTCAGACAATTTTCATTCAAATAGATCATTCTAGAACTTTCAATTTGAAGACTATATGATAACCTCTGTCATGTAGCGCTGTCAAACAAGATATTATAGAATAAATGCTAAATTTATCTCTAGAATACAGGAAAGTGACACAATCCCTGTTAATTGAATACTCCTGTTAATTGAATAATTTTCATTGGCAAAGTGGCTATTCAATTAACAGGGTTCCACTATTACGTAGGCAGATGCAGCTGCCTCTTTAGGTTAAGGAGTTAAATCATAAAAATTGTGTTTTAGCAACATCTTGCTTGGTTAATTGACTAAATAAACTGAATTAGAAATATACCACAGTCTTATAATTTCTGTCGCATTATAATATGGTTGATTTAAAAAAAAATACTGTTGGTCAGTTTGATTGGATCAGAAGATTACCTCAATCTTATAATCCTGCAATGTAAGTTGGGTTGAGTAGAAAATACTGTCAGTCAATTTGACTTGTTCTCCCTGTGAGAACCCCAGAAAGTGGAGCAGTGTTTGTTAACTGTGGTAAACAAGTTCTGCTCTGCTGGTAAAATAGGACCAGGAACCAACGCCTCGAAATCATGACATCATTGAAAAGAAACCAGAAAATAGCATCTCTGATTTAATGTTCTCATATTTCTTTTTGACAGGTGAGATTCTCTTGTGTTGTGTGGAAGTAAATGGACAGAATTTCAACTGGATAGTGACACAGATCACGATCTGATTGAAATTCTCTATCCACTTTTGTGATCACAGTTCTATGACTCCGACCTATATAAGGCCTACAAAAGGTAAAAATCTGTTTCTCAGGTCCTCCCTCATGGTCATTTTGGCTGCCCTTTGCTCTCTTTGTATAACCAATGTTAACTTAGAAAAATAAAAATTAACTGGTTTATGTCTGATATTTTACCCAAGTTAATAAAATTGATAAATTTGTCCCTTGAGTGCAACATGGCTTTGCAATGCTTTAAGCATTGCAAAGCCTTCTTGCACTCAAGGGGTGAAATGCATCGCCACCCAAGCTATTCTGTAGATTATGAGGCCTAACCTAAAACATAAAACAAACCAAAAACATGAACCTTTGATAACAAAGAAATTTAAAATAAAAAATAAAATAAAAAACTGCCCACCCACATGCAATTTTACCAAAAAATGGCCTGAGAAACAAAATATCTACATTGTGGGGCCAAATCTTCAATGTTCCAATAAGAGTAAAATCCTCGCCCTCTGATTGGGTAAGAGCTGCCATAGTTTCTTTTATGTTTACAGCTCCAGTAGCAAATGCTACCGTCTGACGTCACCATGCTAAATATTTGAAATGACGTCACCCGTTTCGTATTTTTTTCATCAAAGGGTTGACTGTCAAGCCGCTTCATTTTTCTGGATTTCTCACACGTGCAGCAGATGGTGTTCCAGATGAAGTGTCATTTAAATTACAAAGCGATTTACGATTTGAATCGAGATGGAATGAGTTTATCTGGTTTATGGATTATTTATCCAGTGCCGACGTGGAGTACACAAGAGGTTTATTAGCTCACCTGACTTTCAGTCAGGAGAGCTATAGTGATCACTCACCGTCCGTCGTCCGTCCATCGTCCGTCGTCCGTGAACATGGTGTTTGCGTCTTCTCCTCCCAAACCGCTGAACCAATTTAATTGATATTTGAGATAATAGTTTGTTATGACATCGCAATTTGATTTTGTTCAAATCAAGTTGCCTCGCCCGTGGGTAGGGCCACACCCAAAAAGTGTGCTGAAATCTTAAAAAATCTTCTCATGAACCAGCAGTAGCAGAGACTTGATATTTGGTGTGCAGTTTCCTTTTGAGGTGTAGACTCAGATTTGTTCAAGAGACGTTTGTGGGGCTATACTTGGCGTCGTTATGGGAGGGGCAACATTTTTTGCCCCGCCCAAAATTTCTATTTTCCAAACCGAGAGGCTGATTTGAACCAAATTTTATGTGAGGGCTTATTGGGTCATAAGTACCTAATTTATGCTGATTTTTTTTTCCTGTAGCCCCATGGGAACCGCAGGAGCTAAAAATAGAAAAAAATTAAAACGCCCATATCTCCAAAACTGCACGGCACCGAGAATTTTTATTTGGTGTGAAGCTTCCTTAGGGCCAACAGAAAGAATTGGTAAAAAAAAATTGCCATCGGTTTTATCATAGGGTACAGTTTCGGGACTTTGAAAAAGTGCTGAGTCAGCACTTTTTTACACTGTAGGCAATGGGAAAAACATTAAAAAATCTTCTTCTCCAGATCCAGCAGGCAGAATCTTTTGATATTTGGTATGCAACATTGTAGGGTGGATCTGATTCAAGTTTGTTCAAATCGCCCCCCTGGGTTCATATTTGGGCTCAGTATAGGAGCCCGATTTTGAACTTAGTGCATTTCAGACAAATTTCTTAAAAAATCTTCTTCTCCAGATCCAGCAGGCAGAATCTTTTGATATTTGGCATGCAACATTGTGGGGTGGATCTGATTCAAGTTTGTTCAAATCGGCCCCCTGGGTTTATATTTGGGCTCAGTATAGGAGCCCAAATTTGAACTTACTACATTTCAGGCAAATTTTTTTGAAAATCTTCTTCTCCACATCCAGCAGGCAGAATCTTTTGATATTTGGTATGCAACATTGTGGGGTGGATCTGATTCAAGTTTGTTCAAATCGGCCCCTTGGGTTTATATTTGAGCTCAGTATAGGAGCCCAAATTTGAACTTAGTGCATTTCAGGCAAATTTCTTTGAAAATCTTCTTCTCAAGATCCATATTTATTTATTTATTTATTGATGTTTAAGGTCACATATTTATGCACAATGGCTAATCATGACTGTGACAGCTTTACGGGTGGAGGAAGCCGGAGTACCCGGAGAGAACCACCGAGCAACGACGAGCAGCTGCCAGCTCCCCAACATCGTAATTCTGCACTGCAGCACAGGCGGGGTTAGATTGGTTGAAGACATGCGTACCATCGACGTGCACTACGCCTTAGTACACGGCGTCATCGTGCCCCCCACATGAGCAATGGGGGTGAAGTGTCTTGCCCAAGGACACAACGCGGTTGCCGCAGGTGGGATTCGAACCGAGGACCTCTCGGCTTGCAGCCTGCACCTCTACCTACTGAGCCACCGCGCCCCCTTCTCAAGATCCAGCAGGCAGAATCTTGTGATATTTGGTATGCAGCATCCTTAGGGGGGTGAGATGCAAGTTTGTTCAAGCCATGTCTCTAGGTCCATATTTGGGCTCACTGTGGGAGCTTGAATTGTAACTTTGTTCGAAATGAGGAATTTTCTTAAAAAATCTTCTTCTTCAGATCCAGCAGTCGGAATGGTTTGATATGTGGTGAGTAGCATCCTTGGGGGGGTGGGGGGGGGATTCAAGTGTGTTAAAACCAAGTCCATGGGTCTATATTTGGGCTTCCTGTGGGAGCCCAAATTATAACGTAGTCAATATGAGGAATTTTTAGCTCACCTGAGCGAAGCTCAAGGGGAGCTTAACTAATCACTTTCTGTCCGTCGTCCGTCGTCCGGCGTCCGTCGTCCGTCGTCCGTCGTCGTCCGTCCGGCGTTAACTTTACATTATCGACTTCTCCTCCTAAACCACTAGCCCAATTTTATTCAAATGTTGGCTAAATGTTTATTACCTAATGCCAATTCAGATTTGTTCAAATGAAGTTGCCCCTCCTCCTGGGTGGTGCCACACCCCCAAGGGGCACCAAAATCTTTGTAAATCTTCTTCTCATGAACCAGCAGTAGCAGAGACTTGATATTTGGTGTGCAGCTTCCTTTTGAGGTGTAGACTCAGATTTGTTCAAGAGACGTTTGTGGGGCTATACTTGGCGTCGTTATGGGAGGGGCAACATTTTTTGCCCCGCCCAAAATTTCTATTTTCCAAACCGAGAGGCTGATTTGAACCAAATTTTATGTGAGGGCTTATTGGGTCATAAGTACCTAATTTATGCTGATTTTTTTTTCCTGTAGCCCCATGGGAACCGCAGGAGCTAAAAATAGAAAAAAATTAAAACGCCCATATCTCCAAAACTGCACGGCACCGAGAATTTTTATTTGGTGTGAAGCTTCCTTAGGGCCAACAGAAAGAATTGGTAAAAAAAAATTGCCATCGGTTTTATCATAGGGTACAGTTTCGGGACTTTGAAAAAGTGCTGAGTCAGCACTTTTTTACACTGTAGGCAATGGGAAAAACATTAAAAAATCTTCTTCTCCAGATCCAGCAGGCAGAATCTTTTGATATTTGGTATGCAACATTGTAGGGTGGATCTGATTCAAGTTTGTTCAAATCGCCCCCCTGGGTTCATATTTGGGCTCAGTATAGGAGCCCGATTTTGAACTTAGTGCATTTCAGACAAATTTCTTAAAAAATCTTCTTCTCCAGATCCAGCAGGCAGAATCTTTTGATATTTGGCATGCAACATTGTGGGGTGGATCTGATTCAAGTTTGTTCAAATCGGCCCCCTGGGTTTATATTTGGGCTCAGTATAGGAGCCCAAATTTGAACTTACTACATTTCAGGCAAATTTTTTTGAAAATCTTCTTCTCCACATCCAGCAGGCAGAATCTTTTGATATTTGGTATGCAACATTGTGGGGTGGATCTGATTCAAGTTTGTTCAAATCGGCCCCTTGGGTTTATATTTGAGCTCAGTATAGGAGCCCAAATTTGAACTTAGTGCATTTCAGGCAAATTTCTTTGAAAATCTTCTTCTCAAGATCCATATTTATTTATTTATTTATTGATGTTTAAGGTCACATATTTATGCACAATGGCTAATCATGACTGTGACAGCTTTACGGGTGGAGGAAGCCGGAGTACCCGGAGAGAACCACCGAGCAACGACGAGCAGCTGCCAGCTCCCCAACATCGTAATTCTGCACTGCAGCACAGGCGGGGTTAGATTGGTTGAAGACATGCGTACCATCGACGTGCACTACGCCTTAGTACACGGCGTCATCGTGCCCCCCACATGAGCAATGGGGGTGAAGTGTCTTGCCCAAGGACACAACGCGGTTGCCGCAGGTGGGATTCGAACCGAGGACCTCTCGGCTTGCAGCCTGCACCTCTACCTACTGAGCCACCGCGCCCCCTTCTCAAGATCCAGCAGGCAGAATCTTGTGATATTTGGTATGCAGCATCCTTAGGGGGGTGAGATGCAAGTTTGTTCAAGCCATGTCTCTAGGTCCATATTTGGGCTCACTGTGGGAGCTTGAATTGTAACTTTGTTCGAAATGAGGAATTTTCTTAAAAAATCTTCTTCTTCAGATCCAGCAGTCGGAATGGTTTGATATGTGGTGAGTAGCATCCTTGGGGGGGTGGGGGGGGATTCAAGTGTGTTAAAACCAAGTCCATGGGTCTATATTTGGGCTTCCTGTGGGAGCCCAAATTATAACGTAGTCAATATGAGGAATTTTTAGCTCACCTGAGCGAAGCTCAAGGGGAGCTTAACTAATCACTTTCTGTCCGTCGTCCGTCGTCCGGCGTCCGTCGTCCGTCGTCCGTCGTCGTCCGTCCGGCGTTAACTTTACATTATCGACTTCTCCTCCTAAACCACTAGCCCAATTTTATTCAAATGTTGGCTAAATGTTTATTACCTAATGCCAATTCAGATTTGTTCAAATGAAGTTGCCCCTCCTCCTGGGTGGTGCCACACCCCCAAGGGGCACCAAAATCTTTGTAAATCTTCTTCTCATGAACCAGCAGTAGCAGAGACTTGATATTTGGTGTGCAGCTTCCTTTTGAGGTGTAGACTCAGATTTGTTCAAGAGAAGTTTGTGGGGCTATACTTGACGTTGTTATGAGAGGGGCAAAATTTTTTGCCCCGCCCAAAATTTCTATTTTCCAAACCGAGAGGCTGATTTGAACCAAATTTTATGTGAGGGCTTATTGGGTCATGAGTACTTGATTTATGCAAAAAAAAATTTTCCCGCAGCCCCGTGGGAACCGCAGGAGCTAAAAATAGAAAAAATTTAAAACGCCCATATCTCCAAAACTGCACGGCACTGAGAATTTTTATTTGGTGTGCAGCTTCCTTAGGACCAACAGAAAGGATTGGTAAAAAAAAATTGCCATCGGTTTTATCATAGGGTACAGTTTCGGGACTTTGAAAAAGTGCTGAGTCAGCACTTTTTAACACTGTAGGCAATGGGAAAAACATTAAAAAATCTTCTTCTCCAGATCCAGCAGGCAGAATCTTTTGATATTTGGTATGCAACATTGTAGGGTGGATCTGATTCAAGTTTGTTCAAATCGGCCCCCTGGGTTCATATTTGGGCTCAGTATAGGAGCCAGATTTCGAACTTAGTGCATTTCAGGCAAATTTCTTAAAAAATCTTCTTCTCCAGATCCAGCAGGCAGAATCTTTTGATATTTGGTATGCAACATTGTGGGGTGGATCTGATTCAAGTTTGTTCAAATCGGCCCCCTGGGTTTATATTTGGGTTCAGTATAGGAGCCCAAATTTGAACTTAGTGCATTTCAGGCAAATTTCTTCAAAAATCTTCTTCTCCAGATCCAGCAGGCAGAATCTTTTGATATTTGGTATGCAATGTTGCGGGGTAGATCTGATTCAAGTTTGTTCAAATCGGCCCCCTGGATACATATTTGGGCTTACTATAGAAGCCCGAATTCGAACTTAGTGCATTTCAGGCAAATTTCTTAAAAAATCTTCTTCTCCAGATCCAGCAGGCAGAATCTTTTCATATTTGGTAAGCAACATTGTGGGGTGGATCTGATTCAAGATTGTTCAAATCGTCCCCTGGGTTAATATTTGGGCTCAGTATAGGAGCCCGATTTCGAACTTAGTGCATTTCAGGCAAATTTCTTAAAAAATCTTCTTCTCCAGATCCAGCAGGCAGAATCTTTTGATATTTGGTATGCAACATTGTAGGGTGGATCTGATTCAAGTTTGTTCAAATCGGCCCCCTGGGTTCATATTTGGGCTCAGTATAGGAGCCCGATTTCGAACTTAGTGCATTTAGGCAAATTTCTTAAAAAATCTTCTTCTCCAGATCCAGAAGGCAGAATCTTTTGATATTTGGTATGCAACATTGTGGGGTGGATCTGATTCAAGTTTGTTCAAATTGGCCCCCTGGGTTCATATTTGGGCTCAGTATAGAAGCCCAAATTTGAACTTACTGCATTTCAGGCAAATTTCTTAAAAAATCTTCTTCTCCAGATCCAGCAGGCAGAATCTTTTCATATTTGGTAAGCAACATTGTGGGGTGGATCTGATTCAAGTTTGTTCAAATCGGCCCCCTGGGTTTATATTTGGGCTCAGTATAGGAGCCCAAATTTGAACTTAGTGCATTTCAAGCAAATTTATTAAAAAATCTTCTTCTCCAGATCCAGCAGGCAGAATCTTTTGATATTTGGTATGCAACATTGTGGGGTGGATCTGATTCAAGTTTGTTCAAATCGGCTTCCTAGATTCATATTTGGGCTCACTATAGAAGCTCGAATTCGAACTTAGTGCATTTCAGGCAAATTTCTTAAAAAATCATCTTCTCCAGATCCAGCAAGCAGAATCTTTTGATATTTGGTATGCAACATTGCGGGGTGGATCTGATTCAATTTTGTTCAAATCAGCCCCCTGGATTCATATTTGGGCTCACTATAGAAGCTCGAATTCAAACTTAGTGCATTTCGGGCAAATTTCTTCAAAAATCTTCTTCTCCAGATCCAGCAGGCAGAATCTTTTGATATTTGGTATGCAACATTGCGGGGTGGATCTGATTCAAGTTTGTTCAAATCGGCCCCCTGGATTCATATTTGGGCTTAATATAGAAGCCCGAATTCGCACTTAGTGCATTTCAGGCAAATTTCTTCAAAAATCTTCTTCTCCAGATCCAGCAGGCAGAATCTTTTGATATTTGGTATGCAACATTGCGGGGTGGATCTGATTCAAGTTTGTTCAAATCGGCCCCCTGGATTCATATTTGGGCTTAATATAGAAGCCCGAATTCGCACTTAGTGCATTTCGGGCAAATTTATTAAAAAATCTTCTTCTCCAGATCCAGCAGGCAGAATCTTTTGATATTTGGTATGCAACATTGTGGGGTGGATCTGATTCAAGTTTGTTCAAATCGGCTTCCTAGTTTCATATTTGGGCTCACTATAGAAGCTCGAATTCGAACTTAGTGCATTTCAGGCAAATTTCTTAAAAAATCTTCTTCTCCAGATCCAGCTTCAGAATCTTTTCATATTTGGTAAGCAACATTGTGGGGTGGATCTGATTCAAGTTTGTTCAAATCGGCCCCCTGGGTTTATATTTGGGCTCCGTATAGGAGCCCAAATTTTAACTTAGTGCGTTTCAGGCATATTTCTTAAAAAATCTTCTTCTCCAGATCCAGCAGGCAGAATCTTTTGATATTTGGTATGCAACATTGTAGGGTGGATCTGATTGTGATTCGTGAACGTATTTATTTGTAAAGTTGATAGAATCTTAGACAAAATTTGCAGAAAAGATCTACTATAGAAGGGGTGGTATCCAGGGTGAACCGTTTTCCCAAATCTAGCAGTACTAATGCATTATTCACACAAATCTTCGTTCAAATTTTATGACCCCTCATTGGAACACACGCATTCAGCTCATTCCAACAAAGGTCATATGCCATGTTTTCGAGACAAAGGAATAAAAATTTTAGTTATTCATGAAATTTTTAGGCAACTGTTGTCTGTTATTCACATTGCTTCATGAAATTTCAGTACTTTTAGAAGTTACCTCAGTAATCAAGGGTTAATTCCCCTTAATTAAATGTCACCTCTAAAAAACAACCACTTTGCATATCTTACCTGTTTACCAGCATAACTGCCAAAACTTGTCAGCATTCTTCGCAAAAATCGCTATTCAAATTTTAATTTTTGTCTCTTAAACATACATGTACTTATCGCTTGTAAATACCCCATTGGAATGAGCTTTTTGAGCTCATTCCAATGAGAGGTCGCACACCATGCTTTTTGAGTCAAAAAAGCAATTTTTTTAGTTATTCCAGAATTTCGTACGTAAAACACAGCTTTATGACTTCACATTAAAATGAGCTCTCTAAGCTTGTTCCAATCAACATTCACGCACTATGTCTTTCACACAAAAAATAAAATTTTCCATTTATTCAGGAATTTTGTTTGCAAGAACACTCTTACCCCCCCCCCCCCCCCCACAAACACACACACACAAACACACACACACACACACACACAAACACAGACACGCACATCTAAAAGTTCGTCAGCAAAAAAACAGTTACTTCAATTTTTAAATGCATTATAGGAACAACTTGCCTAATCAAATTTAAATACTTTTGCATCATTCTGTATCTAGAACAAACCATTTACCATATCTTTACGCAAAATTCTCCAGCATCATTCACAAAAAAACACCATTATTTATATATTCACATTTCTGTCTCAAAAATATACCTGATCTTCCCATACCCCTATTGGAATAAGCTGTTTGAGCTTGTTCCAATGATGATAAAAAAAAATAAAATTTGTGAAAATTTTTGTTTTCTTGCATGCAAATATATACATGTAGCACATGGAAGATATCCACAGTTGGGGAGAGATGTCCAAGGCTATCTCTTCACATTCCTTGTTTGTGCTTCATGCTAAACCAGTTTGTCTGCAGAGATAAATTTGCTTTATTAAAAATCATTGGAGATTGACCACACACCAATGATTTTAAATAAAACTAATTTTAGGTAACAAATGTTGAACTTCAAACAAAATCTATCACTCAACCAGTTAATGTTGATGAGGCATGACATGGTGAAGGTGACCTAAAATACTTCTTAGAGTCACTTTGTCAGGTGAGCGATTAAGGCCACGTGGGGCCTCTTGTTCTTTAAAAATTTTCTTCTTCAGATTCAGCAGTTGGAATGTTTTGATATTTGGCATGGAGCAACCTTAGGGGGCTGAGATTCAAGTTTGTTCAAGCCAAGTCCCTTGGTTCATATTTGGGCTCACTATGGGAGCCTGAATGACAACTTAGTTCAAAATGAGGAATTTTCTTTAAAAATCTTCAGATCCAGCAGATGAATGCTTTTGATATTTTTTATGCAGCATCCTTAGGGGGGTAAGATTCAAGTTTTTTCAAGCCATGTCCCTAGGTCCATATTTGGGCTGATTGTGGGAGCTCGAATTGTAACTTGGTTCAAAATGAGGAATTTTCTTTAAAAATCTTCTTCTTCAGATCCAGCAGTCGGAATGTTTTGATAATTGGTGTGCAGAATCCTTAGGGGTGTGAGTTTCAGGTTTGTTAAAGCCAAGTCCCTGTGTTCATATATGGGCTCCCTGTGGGAGCCCGAATTATGACTTAGTTCAATATGAGGAATATTCTTTAAAAATCTTTTTTTAGATCCACTGGTCAGAATATTTGGATATTTGGTTTCAGCTTTTATTAGGAGGAGCAGATGCAACTTGTGGAAATCAATTCTCTGGGTTGATATTTAGGCTACCATGTCAGGTGAGCGCCCTCAGACCCCCTAGGGCCTCTTGTTTACTAAACCTGTGATCATTAAAAGTTGCCTTGCTGAAGGCAACTTTTTAACGATCACAAGTTTAGTAAATAACCCTCCCGTGCTTCACGATGTAGGTTTTGGGCAATGGGTAGTGTCTTATTGGAAAATATACGTTATTGTGATGAGTTGACAGTAACATGGTCTGAGGTTTGCGGCTCGGAGCGTTTGTTCAACCTTGACGTTTCACATCTCGGTTGAACATAAGCTCCGATCCGCAAGCCTCAGACCATGTTACCGTCAATTCATCACAATAATTTACAATGTTAGTTGGGTTTAGTAAAATACATATTATAGTGGTAAGCCAGTGAGTGGCACAAACTTCATTAGATATCACTAAATTATACTCCACTCTCGAAGAGATTTGGGGTATACTGGATAACATGTATCTGTCTGCCCATCAACATCCGTCTGTCTGTCCTATCCATCTGCCTGTCCATCCATCCGTCTGTCCATTCAGCATGAACTTTTACATTATTGACTTTTCTTCATAAACTACTGGGCCGAATTGAACCAAATTTGAGAGTTCCTTATCATATGTCAGATCAAGTTTGTTCCAATAATGTTGCCACATCCACAAGGGGCATAATTCTGTTAGCACCCACAAAATGTTTTTAACAAAATTTTAAAAATCTTCTCCAGAACTACAAATCAGAATCTTTTGATTCTTGGTATACAACATCCTCAGAGGGGTAAGATGCAAGTTTGTTTGCAACATGTCCGCAGGTTCATATTTTCCCATGGGAACCCGAATTTTAACTTTGTGCAACATGAGGAAATTTATTTAAAAATCTTCTTCAGATCTTCCAGTCGGAATCTATTAATATTTGGTATACTGCATCTTTAGAAGGGTTTGTTCAAATCCAGTCCCTGGAGTCATATTTGGCTCACTGTGGGAGGTCCGAATTTTAACTTAGTGTAACATGAGGAATATTTTTAAAAAATCTTCTTCAGATCCATAAGTCAGAATCTTTTGATATTTGGTATGTAACATCCTTAGTGGTGTGAAATTGAAGTTTTGTTCAGAATCACTGGGTTCATATTTGGTCCCCCCTATGGGAACTCAAATTTTAACTCAGTCCAGTAAGATGGGTTTTTTTCCAAATCTTCTTTAGATCCACCAGTCAGAATAATTTTATGATATGCAGCATCCTTTGGGGCTTTGGGGGATGAGATTGAAGTATGTTTCATATCATGTCTCTGGGTTCACATTGGGCTCCCTGTGGCAACCAAAAGTTTAACTTAGTGCAATATCATGGGGAGGGGTGGGTGGGTGTGAAGGGGTGGGGTTTCCAGAAAAAAACTGCTGACACAACGTCTCATTTTTAGCTTAACTTGACAAAGTCAAGATAAGCTATTGCCAACACGCGTGTGGAAGTCAATTAGTCTGTGAGTCTGTTAGTCTGTGAGTCTGTTCACATTTTCCTTTAGCACAGGCTACACCCCGAAGTTCTTGTCCGATCATCACAAAAATTCATATGCAGGTTTGCGGTCATGTCTAGATGAGAACGTCCCCTTTTGGTCGTGATCCGCCAACAGTGATGGCTGCCCGAGCCCAAAAACCTTTAGCACAGTCTACAGGTCGTATTCAGGAAGGGATTTCATTGTGACTTGGTAGGATGCCTCTGTATAATATCTAGATGAGAACGTCCCCTTTTGGTCATGAGCTGTCTAGTGTGATGGCTGCCCAAGCCCAAAATTCAAAAACTTTTAGCACAGTCTGCAGGTCATATTTAATATGGAGGGATTTCATTGTAACTTGGTAGGATGACTCTGTATGATGTCTAGATGAGAACTTTCCCATTTGGTCACAATCTGTCAACTGTGATGACTGCCCGAGCCCAAAACCCGAAAACCTTTAGCACAGTCTACAGGTCGTATTTATGGAGGGATTTCATTGTGACTTGGTAGGATGACTCCAGATAATGACTAGATGAGAACGTCCCCTTTTGGTCACGATTGGTCCACTGTGATGGCTGCAGGGGCCCAATCCCCAGAAACTTTTAGTACAGTCTACAGGTCATATTTATGAAGGGATTTAATTGTAACTTGGTAGGATGACTCCAGATAATGTCTAGATGAGAACATCCCCTTTTGGTCGTGATCATTCAGCCTTGATGGCTGCCCAAACCCAAAACCCAAAAACCTTTAGCACAGTCTATAGGTCATATTTATGGAGGGATTTCATTGTAATATGGTGGGTCGACTACATATAATGTATAGATGATAACGTCCCCTTTTAATCATGATTGGTCAGCTGTAAGGGCTACAGGGGCCCGAAAACCTTCAGCACAGTCTACAGGTCATATTTATGAAGGGATTTCATTGTAACTTGGTAGGATGACTCCAAATAATGCCCAGATGAGAATGTCCCCTTTTGGCTGCGATCATTTAACCATGATGGCTGCCCGAGCCCAAAACCCTAAAAACTTTAGCACAGAACACAGGTCGTATTTATGAAGGGATTTCAGTGTAACTTGGTAGGATGACTCAGTATAATGTCTGGATGAGGACATCCCCTTTTGGTTGTGATCATTTAACCATGATGGCTGCCCAAGCCCAAAACCCAAAAAACTTTAGTATAGTCTACAGGTAAAATTTATGAAGGGATTTCATTGTAACTTGATAGGATGACTCGTTTTGGAATAATTTCACTGTAACTTGGTAACTTTCGTTGACATAAATTAACTGTGAGGGCCACATAAATGAACTGTGAGGGCCACATTAACCCACCCCTCAATTCTTTAGTACAGTCTACACCTCATATTATTTTTATTGAAAACATAGCATACAGGGAACAGAAATTCCCAATTATCACAATTCTTGTCTTATTTCATAATCCTTTCATAAACATTGAACATTACCCTTTTCATCAAACACAACACGCAGACAAGTTAAACTACAGTTTCATTGACACTTTCATTGGGTGTTGCCATTTTTTGGACTCGCCCACCTTTACCTGCAATTTTTTTCCGACATATTTTTGACATAACATCAAAAGCTTATGTTTTGCAGGTAAACAGAATCTGAATGGTTTTACAAGTCAATATAATAATATGTAATGTGATGTACTTGATCAATACCATCAAATTATGTTCAATACCTGTCACCAGTCTTGGAAGCCAAGACACATGTCACACATTGCTCTGTCACATTTGAATCTTTTGATACTTGGTATACAGCGGTGGTGGTGTGGTAACCGGTTCTCGTCAGATCACCGAAATTAAGCAACATCGAGAGGCTTAGTCCTTGGATGAGTGACCGTTTGAGTGATCGATTCAAACTCCCGTGTTGTGTCATTGGGCAAGGCACTTAACCCCGATTGTCCACATGGGGGCATGATGATGCCATGTACTAAGGCGTACTGCACGTCGATGGTGTGCATGTCTTCAACCAATCTAACCCTGCCTGCGCTGCAGTGCAGAGTTATGATGTTGGGGAACTGACAGCTGCTCGTCGTTGCTCGGTGGTTCTCTCCGGGTACTCCAGCTTCTGCCACCCGTAAAACTGTCACTGTCATGATCAGCCATTGTGCATAAATATGTGACCTTAAACACCAATAAATAAATAATAATAAATATAACTTGGTATACAACATCCTTAGAGGAGAAAGATGCAATATTTGTGACAGAGCAATATTTGATGAAAAAACTCTGTGTCCTGTGTGGTCAAGAATTTTTTTTAGCACTCTACCAGTTAAAATTGACACCAGATCTGATAAAGTAATTCCAATAGCTGTAACAAATGTATGAATAATGATATTTCTTTTATGATGTTGAATCAGGTTGAGTGATATTTTATCAACAGCAGGTTTATGCCACCACATACCTCAGATGATTTGATTGTTTCCTTTTCTTTCATTTTCATGCCAATCAATAAACAAAGTTTTATTTTTTTCCTTATGCTAACAGAAGACTGAAGGAACTGTCTTTATCAAAGACTTCCTATGCTGGACACTTTGGTGGAATTCATAAGGTGAACTTGGGTTGCTGCCGCAACTCTCAAATTAGCTCTAGACAGTCAGGATATGCAAGAGAGTAACAATTGTAACCTCCCAACAGCATACAAAGGGAATATCCAGGGATATCTTCATTTTTCTGCAATCTCTGTGTATAACATGAGTTTGAATGTGGAAACTGGTTGCATACATTATGAAAACCCATGTACTGCTTTCAAAGTAGACACAGTTCGGAAAAAAATGCATGCATTTTTTTTTTCCATTGTCCACACAACACCCACCCCAGACTCCCCATATGAGTTCCAGTGACAATCACCCAAGTTTCCTGTCAATGGATGCACACATACTGCTCAGAATGCCTTATGGTTGGTATGCAAATAGGTGCAGTGCATGGTGAAGCCGTTTTGGGACAAAAATACACTATAAAAATGGATAAGGAAAAAAATTTGCATGATCTGGAGAAAACACGTTTTTGACACCTGGATCCCCCCCACCCCCCAATGTTGTGTCACACACTTTATTTCCAGCCCCCCCACCTGGCAATATAGGGAAATTCCTTCAAAAATCTTCTTCAGATCCACCAGTCTGAATCTTTTCAGAAATATTTGGGCTCCCTGTGGAAGTCCGAATTTTAACTTTGTGCAGTATGAGGAATAATCTTCAAAGATCTTCAGACCCATTAGGCAGAATCATTTTTTATTTGTTATAAAGCCTTACTACGGCTCTTAGATTAAAGTTTGTTCAAAGTGTTATGCTTGTTTGATTTTGTTGGGCACCAGAGGGGTTTGGAATTTAACAAGGAATCCAATGGAGAATTTACTATTTGTTTGAATGAATTGTGCTCACACGTGACAGACCTGATTGTGATAAACTTTAGTTGCAGGTAAATGTGAGTATATAAGATTAATGTTTGACCAAATGGGGACAACCAGGCCACTTGAGGTCCAGCGTGTGTGTGTGTGTGTGGGGGGGGGGGATCTTTGTGCAAAAAAGATGATTTTGAGTAAATTAAGGCAAAAAAATGAACTTTCACTCTGTTCAGGGTGGAGAATTGGAGGGGGTCCACTGGATTGATTTGAGTGATTTTATTTTAAAAATTCACCCAACAGTCCTTTCTCCCCATCCCACTCCCATAGCAGAAATTAGATTAACTGTATTAACATGCAGATTCTAAATGTGACCTTAAATCCTTATTTAAGCAATTTTATCAGGTGAGCAATTAAGGCCCCTTTGGGGCCTCTTATTTTCATATTTTTGAAAAACATTTTGACAAATATGGTTTGTGTAAATTTTTTGAAACACTTTATCTTTTCAACTGCTCACTTGGTAAATTACGTGGACAGATGTGGACAATTCATTAGATAAAGGGTTAACAGGGTTCCACTGTATTTATCCAATTTTGGATACAGGATGCAACACTGAGCCCAGACAAACAAACATCATTAGAATTAACATAAATTGCCCAGATATATTCCAATGCATATTTTGGGGTTTCTTTAACATTATAATCAATGAATTTCTGCAATAATACATTTTATTTTTAGAATGACAGCCAGAGGCTCTAATTGATACAGAAATCACTGATGTAAACAGTTATCTATGATGTCAATGTCCCAGTCAGTCTGACAGCTAACAATAATGAATTGCACTAATGTGCTGATCTGGAATGACAAACAAATTCCTCTTTAACTGACTGAGTGCTGAAAGCCACTATCATGGCTCTATTGAAAAGTTCTGGAAGCCACTTTAGTGGCTTTACACTGTATACACACCATGGCTCATTTTCTCCTCAGTAGGAAAAATATTCACGGAAAATTGTGCTTTTTTTTTTACAATTTAGGGGAGAGTGCCATCAGGCACTCTCCAATAAATTGTAACAAAATAAATATTTGTGAACAAATCTTTCATAAGTAAGGTCTCCCTTGCAGGTAGCACAATTTCTTCGGAAAAAATACTCATGTTACAAATCACTTTTGTAAAATATTTAAGCACTCTACCAGTTAACCCAACAGCTAAAATTGTAATTTTGACCAAATTTACTGTACACAGTAAACTGCCATTCCATTATTGTTAGCATTTTTAGCTCGCCTGACTTTCAGTCAAGGGAGCTATAGTGATCACTTACTGTCCGTCGTCCTTGAACATGGTGTTTGCGTCTTCTCCTCCCAAACCACTGAACCAATTTAATTGAAATTTGAGATAATAGTTTGTTATGACATCACATTTTGATTTTGTTCAAATCTAGTTGCCTCGCCCCTCGTTAAGGCCACGTCCAAAAAGTGAGCTTGAATCTTAAAAAATCTTCTTCTCATGAACCAGCAGTAGCAGAGACTTGATATTTGGTGTGCAGCTTCCTTTTGAGGTGTAGACTCAGATTTGTTCAAGATAAGTTCGAGGATATATATTTGCCTTCGTTATGGGAGGGGCAAGACTTTTTGCCCCGCCCAAAATTTCTATTTTCCAAACCGAGAGGCTGGTTTGAACCAAATTTGATATGAGGGCTTATTGGGTCATAAGTACTTAATTCATGCAAAACAAAATGTTCCTATAGTCCCCATGGGAACTGCAGGAGCTAAAAATAGAAAAAATTTAAAACGCCCATATCTCCAAAACCACATGGCACTGAGAATTCTTATTTGGTGGGAAGCTTCCTTAGGACCAACAGAATGGAATGGTAAAAAAAATTTCTATTGGTTTTATCATGGATTTGAACAAACCCTTCTAAAGATGCAGTATACCAAATATCAATAGATTCCGACTGGTAGATCTGAAGATTTTTCGGGACTTTTGAAAGAGTGCAGAGTCAGCATTTTTTAACACTGTGGGTATTGGGAAAAGCATTTAAGACTACTTTTCTCCCAAACCACTGCTCCAAAAGCTCTCAAATTTCACATATAACATCTTTGGAAGATTGTTTCACGTGTTTACTGAAATCAAATCCCTGGGTCCATATTTGGGCTCTCTATGGGAGCCCAAATGTTTAAATTAGTGCAGTATGAGGAACATTCTTTAAAAATCTTCTTCAGATCTACCAATCAGAATCTATTGGTATTTGGTATGCAGCATCCTTAGGGGGGGGGGGGAGGAGGGGGAGATTCAAGTTTGTTCAAGCCAAGTCCCTGGGTTCATATATGGGCTCCCTGTGGGAGCTCAAATTGTAACTTAGTTAAAAATGAGGAATTTTCTTTAAAAATCTTCTTCTTCAGATCCAGCAGTCCGAATGTTTTGATATTTGGTATGCAGCATCCTTAAGGGGGTGAGATTCTTTTGTTCAAGCCAAGTCCCTAGGTTCATATTTCGGCTCACTGTGGAAGCTTGAATTGTAACTTAGTTGAAAATGAGGAATTTCTTTAAAAATCTTCTTCAGATCCAGCAGACGATCAGTTTTGATATTTGGTATGCAGCATCCTTGGGAGGGGGAGGGGGGGGGGGGGTGAGATTCAAGTTTGTTCAAGCCAAGTCCCTGGGTTGATATTTGGGAGTGTGGGATATGTGGGAGCCCAAATTATAACTTAGTTCAATATGAGGAATATACTTCAAAAATCTTCTTCTTCACATCCACCAGTCAGAATCTTTTGATATTTGGTATACAGCATCCTTACAGAGGTGAGATTCAAGTTTGTTCAAGCCAAGTGCCTGGGTTCATATTTGGGCTCCCTGTGGGAGCCCAAATTATTACTTAGTTCAATATGAGGAATATTCTTTAAAAATCTTCTTTTTTTTTTGATCCACTGGTCAGAATCTTTGGATATTTGGTATTAGCTTTTCTTAGGAGGGGCAGATGCAACTTGTTGGAATCAATTCCCTGGGTTGATATTTAGACTACCATGTCAGGTGAGCACCCTCAGGCCCCCTGGGGCCTCTTGTTTGTATTTTCCTCTAAAGCATAACTTATTAGTTTGTCAAGCTTATTCCATTGAAGGGATCAGGGGCACTGGAAGCACTTTAGGGAAGGGGGTCAGACCCTGGGAAAAGGGCATTTACTCGCACTAGCAGCTCTGCCATGTCATGCTGAAGCATGCATGCTTTGAAGGCCGAAGGCCCGAGATGTAGAGTTTAGGAGGAGGTGCCCTCCTCCCAATGGGAGGGGGGAATCTCCTCCCAAACTCCCCCATTGAATTTTTACAGTTCCCAGAATGAATTGGCAATGTATTTTAGCTTTACTTGGAGAATAAATCACTGAAAAAAATTGAGTGACGAACCTGGAAGGGCATTGTCTACCCCTTCTCGCCCCTGTGGTCCAAAGGCAGGGAGGGCAGCTGGGTTCATTCCCACTAGACCAATTCCCTTTAGACCAATTCCCACTTGGCCAATTCCCAAAAGACCAATTCCAAAAGACTAATTCCCCTTAGACCAACTGATATGTTTTACTTTTAAAATAACTTTATATCAATAATTTGATATATTTATAAATATTTATAAATGTATTTAATGTTATTGATATTTTATAGATGTTGGACTGATTTTCATAACAAAACAAACACAATCTTTTGTGTTATATGTGATTTTAGTGAATGTGTGGCCAACAGTGGTTTATAGATAAGAGTAATCACAGACTTTCAAATGATGTAGAATCATATATCCACCAAACCAAGTAATTGTGCTCAGTGTGAATGTTACATGTATTGCTGTTGTTATGAAGCTTTGTTCTTTGTTTGTTTTACATATCAATATTTTTTTTATCAAATAAAACGCTTGTCTGTAAATAAATGTTTTTGTAATTATCCTTAATCAACCCTTAATCAATAACAGTAAATAGTTGGTCTAAGGGGAATTGGACTTTTGGGAATTGATCTTTTGGGAATTGGTCTAGTGGGAAGACACCGGCAGTTGCCCCATTTTCCCCTGTGCTTCCGGCAACCCTGGAAGGGATCATAACCTGTTGTTTGATAAATTAACCCTCTACACTCTGATGACGAAATATCAAAATTTCAAACTGCAAATTTTTTCCAGTATTACAACAGAGAATTTAGACAATTCAGTCTTATTTGACAAAGCTGAATTAGGTCTCTCAAAGAAGACTGTATTCGTTAAATTCCTAGTTGCATACTGTGAGAAATTTTCCGCTTGAAATTGAAATATAAATATTTTGACATCATTTAGGCAAAGGATTAAAATATTTTTTTTAGACATGGTACGAAAATGTTTCGAACTATTACAAAAACAGGGTTTTGACACTGACACTGGTAGGGCATGATATGAAATGCTTTATACGAATAGCAAAGCAAGGAGTGACTTTTTTTAGCTCACCTGACTGAAAGTCAGGGTGAGCTATAATAATCACTCATCGTCCGTAGTCCCTAAAGTGATCACTAACCGTCTGTAGTCCATCATCTGTCCATCTGTCATCTGTCATCCATGAACATGGTGTTTGCACCTTCTCTTCAAAACTGTTGAACCAATTTCAGATAAATTTAAGTTTTTATTTTGTTTTTTTTTCAAATCAACTTACCCAGCCTCATAGGGAGTGGGTGGGGAAAAGTACTCCCAAATTTAAAAAATATCTTCTCATTAACCAGTGTGTACAGTGACTTGATATTTGGTACTGAGCTTCCCTTTGAGGTGTAGAATCAAATTTGTTCAAACAAAGTTCATGGAACAATATTTGCCTTTGTAATGGGAGGGGCAAGATTTTTGGTCCCACCCATAATTTCAGTTTTATGAACCGATGAGCCAATATGAATTTGGTATGTGGTATTATTGAGTCATAAGTACTTGATATATATGCAAAAGTAATTTCCCGTATCCCTGTGGGAACCCTAGAGGCTAAAAATAGAAATATGTTCAAACACCCAGATTTCCAAACAACGCAGAACAGATATCTGTCATTTCGTATGAAGCAATCTTGGGAACAGTAGAATGGATTGGTAAAAAAAAATGCCATCAATTCTTCATAGTGTACTGTAGAGGAAATCTAAAAAAATGCTATGTCATCATATTTGCAAAAATAAAAAAAAATCATCTTTTTCAGAACCACCAATCAGAATCTTTTGATATTTAGAATAGAGCATCCATAGGTGGGGGGTGGGGGGATGGAGGGGTGGGGGATGGAGGGGGGGCATATGTCAGTTTGTTAAAATGAAGCCCCTCAGTTTACATTTGGGTTCAATACAGGCACCTGAATTTTAACTTGGTCCAGTATGAGACATACTCTTTACAGAATATTTTACAGATCCACCTGTCAGAATGTTTTAATATCTGGTGTACAACATTGTTACAGGAATCAGATTCATGTTTGTTCAAATCAAGTTCCCCAGTGTTAATATTTGGGCTCCCTATGGAGAACCAAATTTTAATTTAGATCAATATGACAATTAATCGGCAAAATTCTTCTTCAGATATCTTCTTCTGACCCATCTGTCAGTATCTTTTAATGTTTGGTTTACAGCATTCTTAGGGAGGCCAGAACTAAGTTTATTCAAACCCAAGTCCTTGAGTTTATATTCAGGCACCCAACTGAAGCCGAATACTAACTTAGTCCAATATGAGGAATAATCTTTAAAACTCTTTTTCTACTGAACCATTGATCAGAATCTTTTGATATATGGTATGCAGAATCCTTACTAAAATCGGACTCAACTTTGTCTTTGTCAAGCCCATCAGTTAATAATTGCGCTCTCTATGTGAGCCCAAAAATTAACTTCGTGCAATGTGGGGAATAATCTTTAAGGTAAACAGCATCCTTCCTGTCTGAATTTTTACTGAGATCGGACTCTAGTTTGTTTTTATCAAGCCCATCAGTTAATAATTGGGCTCTCTATGTGCAATGTGGGGAATAATCTTTAAGGTAAATAGCATCCTAATAGGAAGGTTAGATCTAAGTTTGTTCAAACCAAGTCACTGTGTTAATGTTTGGGCTCCCAATTGAAGCCTGAATTTTAACTTAGTCCAATATGAGGAATGATCTCTCAAACTCTCTTTCTCCAGTACCACTGATATATGGTATACAGAATCCTTACAAGGTCGGTTTCAAGTTTGTCCAAATCAGTCTCATTGGTGTATAATTGGACTCTCTGTGGGAGCCTGAATTTCAAATTTATGCAATATGGGGAATAATCTTTAAAAATCTTCTTCTTCAGATCCACTAGACAAAATGTATTGATGTTTGGGATACAGCATCCTTACGGGGGCAGATTAATGTTTGTTCAAATCATGTCCCTCAATTAGTATTTGGGCTCCCTATTGGAACACAAATTTTAACTTGGTTCAATATGAGGAATATTCTTTAAAACATCTCACGAATCCCCTATCAGAATCTTTGAATATATGGTATACACCATCCTTAGGGGAGTCAGATACAAGTTTCAAAAATCAAGTCCCTGGGTTAATATATGGGCATTATTTGTGTGGTAGCATCTCAATACCAGAAAAAAATCATCTTACTGGACAACAGAGTTTTGAATAGTTACATGATTTCATTCCTCTGTTGTGTTTACTAGCCATAGATGCTAATTAAATCCTATAATATCTTGAAAAAACTCAGTGGATTAAGAGTTAAAGCTGTTTGTGATAGAGTTTTACCTGATCTACCATCCACCAAAGAACTTTGTCCAAGTTAACAGTAATGAAATTTTTTTAGTCATTTACAGCTTGTGGTGATCAATCCTGGAATACCCTCAAGCAGGCCTGGAAATAAAGAGCTGACAGTGTAGCCCATTAGCAGGTTAGCCTCTGCAGAGTTCTGCCCAAAAATTTCTGAGTGCTGGACAATAGCAGAACAAAGATCTCCCCTATAAAATAAATTATGGGCTAAATGTGTCAACTGGGACATTTAGTTACGGTTAAAAGGGCATTTTTTGCCTAAAGTGGTGGTTGGATATAAAAAAGTGCTGGACACTCCCGATTACCACACACAACTGTAGGCCAAACCCTGGTTCTGTAACATGGTGGTAAAAGAGGGTTGTGATGCATTTACTCCTTCCCTGTTTTTCTATGCCAGCCATGCTGATTATGTTATGAAGGATTCTGTGCCAAAATAAACATTGACAACTAACACTTGATCTCGCTTTGCGAGATTGTGCGTAAGTTGTTGCTGTTTAGTTTGATGGCAATTTTGTTAATTGATGCTGTTTAGTTTGATGGAAATTTTGTTAAGATGTGATTGGCATGCTACTCTTTTCATATGTGGATGCAGTGCACAACCTATGAATCAAATTAGTCACAAATATTATCAAGTCAAACTGGCAAATGTGTGAGATTACAATAAGCAATTTAATTTATTTTGAATAATTTTATCCTAATGGACCTGGGACCAATGTCAAATGAGTCAAAACTCAATGGATATTCAAAATATAGATCAGGGTCACTGAGGGCACCTAAAGGGGTTACTGAGGACAATTTTCAGTATTGCTGGACATTGCATTTTATCCCCCCCCCCCAATTCATTCCCGAAGTTCATACACTCAAAAAAAGCATTGTATGACCTATGGACTCTGGACCAACACCAAATGAGTCGAAACTCGATGGAGGTTTAAAATATATTTTCAAGGTCACTGAGGTCACCCATGAGATATTTAATGCATTTGTAAGAATTGCTGGAAATCTCATTTTATGCTTCCCTAATGCATTCCCGAAGTTTGTACATGTATTTTATTCATAATTATTGGAAAGTGCACTTATAATCTCCAATGCACTCCTGAAGTTCAAACATGCATTAGTGAATAAATTTGAAAGTATAACCTACTTTTTTTTTGCCCCATTCACTTTTTAGAGCATTGTATAATCTGAGACTAAAAAAATAGAGCTATAAATTTGTGAAAGATAGTCATGCTGATATTTCAAGCACAGTATATAACATTATCAACTTGAAACTTTTAAAAATCAAGTTGAAATTCATTTGATGTCAAACTATGTACCAAGGTCTTTTGAGTCACTGAGTGGTTATTAGCTCACCTGACTGAAAGTCAGGGTGAGCTTTTCTTATCACTCTTCGTCCGTTGTCCGTCGTCTGTTGTCCGTCGTCCTGCGTGAAGGTGGTGTTTGAGCCTCTTTCTCCTAAACCACTGGCCACATTTTAATTAAATTTCATGTAAGTAGTGGTTATATAGGGGCATTTTGATTTTTATCCAAATTAGGTTTCGGCTCATATTGAACAGAGGTGTGGGGAAAAAATGGCAAAATTTTTTGAAAATCTTCTTCTAATGAACCACCAGTAGCAGAGACTTGATATGTGGTATACAGAGTCCTTTTGAGGTTTAGAATCAAGTTTGTTCAAGAGAAGTTTGTCGGGCATTATTTGCCTTCGTTATGGGAGGGGCAAAAATTTTGGCCACACCTAAAATTTCTATTTTCTGAACCGTGAGGTCGATTTGAACCAAATTGGATATGAGATGATAATGGGTCATAAGTAGTTGAATGATGCAAAAAAAAATTTCTCATTGCCCCGTGGGAATCTCGGGAGCTAAAAATAGGAAAAACCTTAAAACTGCCATATCTCCAAAACTACACGGCACAGAGAATTCTTATTTTGTATAAAGCTTACTTTTATCCAGTAGAATAGAATGGTTAAAAAAAATCCCTATCGGTTTGATCACAAGGTACTTTTTTCAGGACTTTTGAAAAAGTGCTGAGTCAGCACTTTTTAACACTGTAGGCAATGCGAAAAACATTAAAAAAACTTCTTCTCCAGATCCAGCAGGCAGAATCTTTTGATATTTGGTATGCAACATTGTAGGGTGGATCTTATTCAAGTTTGTTCAAATCGGCTCCCTAGATTCATATTTGGGCTCACTATAGAAGCTCGAATTCGAACTTAGTGCATTTCAGGCAAATTTCTTAAAAAATCTTCTTCTCCAGATCCAGCAGGCAGAATCTTTTGATATTTGGTATGCAACATTGTGGGGTGGATCTGATTCAAGTTTGTTCAATCGGCTCCCTAGATTCATATTTGAGCTCACTATAGAAGCTCGAATTCGAACTTAGTGCATTTCAGGCAAATTTCTTCAAAAATCTTCTCCAGATCCAGCAGGCAGAATCTTTTGATATTTGGTATGCAACATTGTGGGGTGGAGCTGATTCAAATTTGTTCCATTCGGCCCCCTGGGTTTATATTTGGGCTCAGTATAGGAGCCCAAATTTGAACTTAGTGCATTTCAGGCAAATTTCTTTGAAAATCTTCTTCTCCAGTTCCATATTTGGCATGCAACATTGTGGGGTGGATCTTATTCAAGTTTGTTCAAATCGGCTCCCTAGATTCATATTTGGGCTCACTGTAGAAGCTTGAATTCGAACTTAGTGCATTTCAGGCAAATTTCTTCAAAAATCTTCTTCTCCAGATCCAGCAGGCAGAATCTTTTCATATTTGGTATGCAACATTGTGGGATGGATCTGATTCAAGTTTGTTCAAATTGGCCCCCTGGATTCATATTTGGGCTCACTATAGAAGCCCGAATTTGAACTTAGTGCATTTCAGGTAAATTTCTTTGAAAATCACCTTCTCAAGATCCAGCAGGCAGAATCTTTTGATATTGGGTATGCACCATGCTTAGGGGGGTGAGATTCAAGTTTGTTCAAGCCAAGTCCCTGGGTTCATATTTGGGCTCACTGTGGTAGCCCAAATTATAACTTAGTTCAAAATGAGGAATTGTCTTTAAAAATCTTCTTCTAAAGATCCAGCAGTCGGAATGTTTTGATATTTGGTCTGCAGCATCCTTGGGGGGGTGAGATTCAAGTTTGTTAAAGCCAAGTCCCTGAGTTCATATATGGGCTCCCTGTGGGAACCTGAATTATAACTTAGTTCAATATGACGAATATTCTTTAAAAATCTTCTTTTTTTTTTTTTTAGATCCACTGGTCAGAATCTTTGGATATTTGGTATACGCTTTTCTTAGGAGGAGCAGATGCAACTTGTTGAAATCAATTCTCTGGGTTGATATTTAGGCTACCATGTCAGGTGAGCGCCCTCAGGCCCCTTGGGGCCTCTTGTTCATATTGCAGGGATATTGGTAATCACAGTATAGACACTGTTTATGTTTTTAGCTGCAACTAGCAGCTCTATAAGTGGCAATGTCGGTCTGTCGGTCGGTCTGTCTGTCGGTCGGTCGGTCGGTCGGTTGGTCTGTGACCAACGAGTTTCAAAACTCAATAACTTTTGAAATACTTGATGGAATGACTATATATTTGGCATGTAAGTGTATCTTATTGATGTCTAGTCACTGTTCAATGCATGTGTTGTTCCAAATATTTTTCTTGGAGTTATGGCCCTTGATGAACTTAGAATGTCGGTCGGTCTGTCTGTGACCAACGAGTTTCAAAACTCAATAAGTTTTGAAATACTTGATGGAATGACTTTATGTTTGGCATGTAAGTGTATTTTATTGATGTCTAGCCACTGTTCAATGCATGAGTTGTTCCAAATATTTTTCTTGGAGTTATGGCCCTTGATGAACTTGGAAGTTTGTGAAATTGCACCACCCGTCGCAGCTACGGCGTCGATGTCGCGATTTTTTATTTCTGATAGATAACAAACATCAATAATTATATTGCAATTTACTTGAATGCAACATTAGCGAGAAAATTATGACATAAATTGCATAAATGCACCATAAAGTCAAGGTAAGCTACAGCGTCTTTGACACTTTCATTGCCAGTGTTCACGTTGTCGGGTGACAATGGTGCAAATTTCAATAAAGAAATTTGTTTAGCACCAAAAATACAGCATTTGGCACCAAATTGTGACACCAAAAATGTACTTTTGGTAGGTCTCAAAGGCTTTGCAGTTTAACTTTTAACCCACTGAATATTTGCACAATATTTTTCATCAAATTTACTTATGGCTACTGTGAGCTGTGAAGCAGCCATGACTAGATTTGATTAAAAAAAACTCATCTAAATTTAACTCAAAAGAAATCATTGATGAAAAAGTCTATTCAATTTACCTGGGGAAAATTTGGTTGAATGTGCCTAAATTATACATGTTTCAGTGACATTAGAAAAACCCTCTGCTGGGCAGGAAAATCCACCAGCAGCATATAAGGAGTTCATAATTATTACAGTGTTGTTTTTGTCGAAAAATTCATGCCTGTCAAGTAATCTAAAGCCAACAAGTATAATCATAGTTCTTTGTTATCGATCTACTGAATTGACAGTTTATTCTTTTAATCTGATTCTTATCAAAACATTTCTCTGTTACTCACACATTTTGTCTTGCTTAATCTTTTTTATAATCCCTCTGAAAGAAAATAAATTATTTGCCAATAGTTTATTTGGAGTGAATAGACAGTGAGTAAATAAATAATCATGAATTTATTTATTTATTTATTTATTTATTTATTTATTTATTTATTCATTTATTTCTATTTTTTGGCAAATGAAATACTTAATCCTTAAGGGCCTGGAATTTTTTGTACATTTTCGCAATACTTTGAAAGACCACCTGATTTGGCTTTGGAAGACTTGCCTAGAAAAAACTAACAAGGTACTTAGAAAACAAGTTTTGAGTTTACCTGTTCCTTTGCATTAAAAAGTTATTAATGTCGGAATTAGGCCTTTAAGGTTTAAAAGAACCAGGTAATACTAAATTAAAATATTGTACTTTGAGTGTGACAAGGCACCATCTGCAATGCCTATATTGTTCTTATTTACAGTCAGATTTCATTTGGTACCAGAATAATTAATTTGCCACTGAAAAAAATATTCCACTTGGCACCAAAAGATTTCAGGCAGCTTGAACACTGTTCATTGCTGCACTTTTTCAGTCTTTATCCTGTGGTTTTGCTGTTATTTCTTGTCAAATTTCTAGGCAAGTCTTGGCTGCCTATGCAGGCAGCAAAAGACTTGCCTAGAAACATCTGCCAACATACTTATTAGCCCCGCCTGATAAAATGTCAGCAGAGCTTTTTCCGATGCTAAGTTGTCCTTCATCTGTCCGTCCATCTGTCCATCCAGGCTTAGCAGAGATACATTGTGGGATTTACAATTTAGGGTCAGTGGTAGTTCTGGGGTTGGGTTAGTACAATGGCCACTTGTGGGGTTATTTTTTGCAATGTGGCATCAATTTTTAGCTCAACTTGACAAAGTCAAACTGAGCTATTGCCATCACTTCTCGTCCGTCGGCGTACGTACGTACGTTAGTACGTTAGTATGTTAGTACGTACGTCCACAATTTCCTTTGGCACACCTCACAGGTCGCATTTATGATCAGATTACTTTGAAACTTGGCATGCTTGTTTGGGGTGACCGCTAGATGGGAGCTATCGATTTTCTTCAATTTCCGTCAAAAAATGTTTCCACGGCCAACGTTCTTAGAACTTAGTTTAGTCAAACCACAATATTTCCTTTTGGCACACGCTACAGGGCACATTTATGATTTGATTGCTTTGAAACCTGGTATGCTTATTTAGGGTGACCTCTAGATGGGAGCTATCAATTTTCTTCAATTTCCGGCAAAAAATGTTGCCACGGCCAACGTTCATAGAACTTAGTTTAGTCAGACCTCAATATTTCCCTTTGGCACACCCTACAGGGCACATTTATGATCAGATTGCTTTGAAACCTGGTATGCTTGTTTGGGGAGACCTGTAGATGGGTGCTATCGATTTTCTTCAATTTCTGTCAAAAAATGTTGCCGTGGCCAACGTTCTTAGAACTTAGTTTAGTCAGAAGACTCAATATTTCCCTTTGGCACACCCTACAGGGTATATTATGATCGGATTGCTTTGAAACCTGGCATGCTTGTTTGGGGTGATCTCTAGATGGGAGCTATCAATTTTCTTCAATTTCCATCAAAAAATGTTGCCGCGGCCAACGTTCTTAGAACTTAGTTTAGTCAAACCACAATATTTCCCTTTGGCACACCCTACAGGGCACATTTATGATTTGATTGCTTTGAAACCTGGTATGCTTATTCAGGGTGACCTCTAGATGGGAGCTAACGATTTTCTTCAATTTCTGGCAAAAAATGTTGCCACGGCCAACGTTCATAGAACTTAGTTTAGTCAGACCTCAATATTTTCCTTTGGCACACCCTACAGGGCCCATTTATGATCAGATTGCTTTGAAACCTGGTAGCTTGTTTGGGGAGACCTCTAGATGGGAGCTATCGATTTTCTGCAATTTCTGTCAAAAAATGTTGCCGCGGCCAACGTTCTTCGAACTTTGTTTAGTCAGAAGACTCAATATTTCCCTTTGGCACACCCTACAGGGCACATTTATGATCGGATTGCTTTGAAACCTTTCATGCGTGTTTGGGGTGACCTCTAGATGGGAGCTATCGATTTTCTTCAATTTCAATCAAAAAATGTTGCCGCAGCCAACATTCTTAGAACTTAGTTTAGTCAGACCACAATATTTCCCTTTGGCTCACCCTACAGGGCACATTTATGATTAGATTGCTTTGAAACCTGGTATGCTTATTTACGGTGACCTCTAGATGGGAACTATCGATTTTCTTCCATTTCCGTCAAAAAATGGCCAACATTCTTAGAATTTAGTTTCGTCAGACCACAATATTTCCGTTTTATACACCCTACAGGGCACATTTATGATCGGATTGCTTTGAAACCTGGCATGCTTGTTTGGGGAGGCCTCTAGATGGGAGCTATCGATTTTCTTCGGTTTCTGTCAAAAAATGTTGCCACTGGCAAAAAAAATGACATTGGTACCAATGATCTTCAATTTTGCCATTTCATTTATAACTTACCAAGTTCAAGTTTGTCAAGTTGAGCTACAGTGTCATTGACACTTTCATTTGACCTTGTGGTGTTAGGGTTTAACATGGGAAAACCCCACAAGTAAGAACGTGCAAGAACGTCCATCCATCTGTTGTCAACATTTTGTTTGTCTGGGCCATAATTTCTTAACCACTGAAGCTTTTCAACTTTCATTGAAAAACATGGCCACAAGTGGCCATCTTGGATTTGGATATAAATTGTCCAACAATTCCTTTAGCACACTTGATCAGTTCCAAATTTCATATGTAGCTTTGAGTCAATGTCTAGATGGGAGCTATCATATTTGCCCAGATTTTGTTAAAAAATATGGCCGCCATTGGCTATCTTAGATTTGGCATATAAATTGTCAACAATTCCATTAGCACACCCTACAGGTCGCATCTGTCACCCTATCTTTTTCATATGAAGCTTGGGTGTGAAGTCTAGATGGGAGCTATTGAATTTTTCTAGGATCACTCCAGATGATGCCCAGATGAGAATGTCCCCTTTTGGTTGCGATCATTCAACCATGATGGCTGCCCGAGCCCAAAGCCCAAAAACCTTTAGCACAGTCTCCAGGTCATGTTTATTAAGGGATTTCATTGTAACCTGGTAGGTTGACTTCATATAATGTCTAGATGAGAATGTCCCCTTTGGACGCAATTGGGAAACTGACGGCTACAGGGGCCCGAAGCCCGAAAACCTTTAGCACAGTCTACAGGCCATATTTATGAAGGGATTTTAATGTAACTTGATAGGATGACTCGTTTTGGAATAATTTCACTGTAACTTGGTAACTTTTGTTGATATACGTTAACTGTGAGGGCCACATACATTAACTGTGAGGTCATATTAACCCACCCCTCAGCTCTTTAGTACAGTGTACACCTCATATTATTTTTATCATAAACATAGCATACAGGGAACAGAAATGAACATATTCCCAATTATCACAATTCTTGTCTTATTTCATAATCCTTTCATAAACATTGAACATTATCCTTTTCATCAAACACAACACACAAGTTAAGCTACAGTGTCATTGAAACTTTCATTTTTACTGTGGTAAATAAGCTCCGTTTTACTGGTAAAATAGGACCCGGTCACCAATGCCTGAGATGGAAGTCCTCTAAAATGGGCAACATGGGTATAAACGATTGGGTTATTCCTCTTTATCCAGTACACTGAGATTAATTAACTGATTGAGCTGTGTTATAGTCTGTATCAAAACAATAGGTGTTTACATCGTTTCCTCGATTGTTATTTTTGTCGGCTATCAGTAATGATGAGTATTGATGTAAGATAGGTCCTTGTGTTTATTTTGTTTTTTATTATTTTATTTGCATGAGCATTTATTTGTAAATATTGTGATAGTGTTTGCATCATTTGTTTGATTGTGTTATTTTTGTCGGCTATCAATAGTGATGAGTATTGATGTAAGATAGGTCCTTGTGTTTATTTTGTTTTTTATGTTTTTATTTGCATGAGCATTTATTCATAAATATTGTGGTATATATAGGGGTAGTTTTACTGCAATGTCATATCTCAATGGCTAATAATTCTACGGGTAGCAGAGCCTTTTTTTGGAGAGGAGTGGGGTGTGAGGCCAGAGGCAAGTATAACAAGAGTGGACACAGGTGGGGTGAACAAGAGCGAGGGGACAGAATATGTTTACCAAGGCTAGCGCCAGAAAACAAGGGGACAGTAAGCGGAAACCAATGAATCTCGGTATCCTGAAAGTAGGTTATAGCAACATCCAGGGTCTCCACCGGAAAGTAAGTGAAATTGCTACATTGATAGAGGCAGAGGACTTTGATGTAATGGGCTTAAGCAAGATGTGGGTAAGACACGAGGAATGGGTAGACCAAGTAAGGGGGGGGGGGGGGTGCGTGTGGATAGGTGTAGGGTGAACAGAAGGCCAGAAAAAGGGGAGGGGTAGGCATGTACATTAAAGAGGATTTAAAACCGTCGCTGATCACAGACCTGGAAGATGTCAGCACCTCGGCTGAGGTATCGAAAGAAATTAGATGGGTAAAGATCAATCTAAGAAACAAAAGTATTGCCCTTGGGATTGTGTAATGTGCGGTGGAGGGAAGCAAACCCGAGTCGAATGACTCAGAATACTCAACACTAAGGTCCAATATCACAGAACTAGAAAACAAGGGTGACTTTAATGGACACATAGGTGATAAGGAAGAAGGCACAGAGGGCGGGGACAAGAAAGTCAACAGGAATGGAAAGAAGCTGTTGAACTTCACAATTGAGCTCGGTCTGAAGATTCTGAACAGGGATGCGAGGTGTAAGGGGAAATGGACCTGGGAGAGGAATGACAGAAAGTCAAATAATCGACTATATTCTCACAGATATTAATTTATGGAGGGAGGTGATAGGGGTAGAAGTGGATGATGAGGGTAAAATGGAGGTGGGTAGTGATCACAACTTGATTACAGTGACGATCAGGGCCATAAACCTAGTAAAAAGCAAAGGAAGCTTCAAGGAGATTTAGGAACTCAAAAAGGATGCTGACTGGGCGAAGTTCGAAGAAAAATTGAAACCAAAGCTTGCAACCATACACAAGGGGACCAGTGTCCAGAAGATGGCTGACACCATGGTTGCGAGCCTAGTGGAGGCAGCGAAGGAAAGTGTAGGAAAGGTTAGGGTGCCAAAACGGGAACTTGGGTGCAGAGTGAACGAAGAACTGAAAAGGGCCATAAAGGGTAGAAAAGCTAAATGTGCTACATACAGGAGAAGTAGAAAACTTAAGGGGGCAGAAAGCAACGAGGCCACAGTAGCAAAGGAAGAATACCAACAAGCACTAAATAAAGTAAATAAGATTAAAGATGATAATTGGAGAGTGCGAAATAGCAGTCTTATTAGGACGATAAGAATGACAGGGAGGGTCGAGTTCAAACGTATTTTGGAAATGGGTGAATAAATGTAACGAAGGAAGTAACCCACAGAGTATTATAAAGTAGATGGCAGAGTTACAGACGATCAAGACCAAATCGCATCCGAACTAGGCAAGCACTGGGAAAAGGTAAACAATAAGTGACGGGGCATGGGGAACCCACTGGAGTGTCCGAACCAGGTCGAGGAATACCTATCGATCTTCATGTGCAGCAAAATTAAAATGGAGGTGTGAATGGTGATCTCAAAATTAAGGAACGGAAAAGTTGGACAAAATTCCTAATGAGTTTATAAAAAAAGGGTTAGAGGAACTCTTGGAAAGCCTAACTGCCCTATTCAATTTAGCCATAGAAAAACAAGAGGTCCCAAATGAGTCGAGAGAAAGCAAAGTAACCTTAGTTGGCGATAGGGGGTCAAATCAAAGAGGTCTTTGGGTGGCCTGCCTGATAAAGAGAAGCCTGGTTTTGAAGAGTACCTTGATGGCACCTTTGGGGGGGGGTCACTGTTGTTCAAGCTGAAGTCGCGGTCCCTGGAGCTGAGGGGAAGAATTGGGAAAAACACTGAATAGGAGTGCCAGATGTGTAATTTGGGCGTGGTGGAGACCCTGGAACACTTTCTTCTAAAATGCCCAAAATACCAGTCTAAAAGAATAAGATTCACTGGGGGCACAATGGGGAAGAGGGATGGGAGAATGAATGTGGTTAGTAGGAGACTGGAAGGAGAGGGTTAATATGCTAATCGGAGAGATTGGGAAGAATGTCATCAAGCAGTTTGTCTCCGAGTGTTGGGAGGAGAGAAGCATGGGAATAGGGAAGCAGTTGGGAGTACAGGGGTAACCAAGACCTTCTCACCCGAGAACCGTGACAAATCAGTGGCCAGCCAAAGTGTTATTATTATTAATAAAGCAAAGGTCTGCAGAGCGAGGTATCCAGATCAATCTACAGAGAGTTTTCACAGACTATGAGATGGCTGCTCAGAATGCCATAGCTTCCACATTTCCAATGGCTGAGCTGAAGGGATGTTTCTTCCACTATGGACAGGCCATTTGGAAGAATGCCCAGAAATGCCATCTCCAGCAGGCATTCAGTGACAACGGAGACATAAAAAAACTCATCAAACGTGCCTTGCCTTTGGTTCCAGTCAATGATATCAGCAAAGGAAGGGATTCCAGAAACTGATACAGCACTCAACAACAACATCACCAAATTCTGTGACTATGTTACAGAATATTGGGTGGAGGGTACTCATGGCCATCAGATGTGGAATCATTATGGTACCATTGGAACCAGAACGACAAACCATGTGGAGGGCTGTCACCACAAGCTGCAGCTTTTTCTTGCCGGCTCGCATCCCTATATATTTCGAATGATTGACTTCATTCGGAAAGAGCAAGCCTTTCATGAGACCAGATCATTTGGCTTATCAATGGGGTGTTCTCATGCCACAAAAATAGAAATACAGATCTGTCGATAACCGGCTCCGGTACAGACAAATGTTTTTTCAGTGAGAGGAGCATAAGTCTTATGGAATATCTGGATTCTCTATCTTATCTTACTGGTTTTTAGTGTAAAATCTTCAATTTGTCATGTTAATTTATATTTTTATACTCTCACAGCTGTCATGTTAATTTATATATTTTTAAAATAATAGACTTTGTACAATCTATAGTATCCATGTCAAATTTAAATCTTCAGCTTGTCACGTTAATGTATATTTATTTATTTTTAAAATATTAAAGTTTTATTCATATATGCTCACTCTTTTTCTCCTTTTTCCCCACTGACAATCATCTTATAACACGCAAATAATAACCCACAGTAATGAAACAAACTATAGTCGGCTTTGCTTTGATGTGACGGATTATCACACTTTCAACCGAAACAATAGGTGCCGGATAAACAGGAAAACCCCAAACAATTTATACGACTTGACTTTATCTCCATGTTGAGGTCATGATTAGCCATTGTGTAGAAGTATGTGACCTTAAACACCAATAAATAAATTAATAAATTAAAGTAGATGGAGCATTTCATGTAGTTATGCTCTGATCAAAATTCTCTGTCTGCCATTCTATCCACAACACTATAGGATCTCTCCTGTTGAAATAGGAAAAAAAATCTAAAAACATTGAATCTGAGATGCTAATTTTGTATTTATGTTTTTTCTTGATTCCGTCTTGTTTTTGCAATATTCTGTTTAATTGGTAATGTACTGGAAGCCCATATTTTGAATTTAATCTGAAGTGCATGTACCGTAACTTAAAGACTTCATATTCAGTGGATGTGCTTCATATTATCTTTGAAGTGATATTATGTAGTCTTTAAGGATTTGCCTTTGCCTTTTTACAATGTATGGGAGAGTGCGTATAGGCACAGAGATGGCTGTACAGGCCCAAAAACTGTGAGCACAGTCTACAGGTTGTATGTATGAAGGGATTTTATTGTAACTTTGTAGGACTCTGTATAATGTCTAGATGAGAACATCCTATTTTGGTCGGGTTCAGTCAACTGTGACGCCTCAGGGACACGTTACCTAGATTCCTTTAGCACAGTCTACAGCTTGCATTTAGGAAGGGATTTTGTTGCAAATTTGTAGGATGACTCAGTATAATGTCTAGATGAGAACGTCCTATTTTGACCATGATCGGTCAACCGTGATGACCACACAGGCATGTGACATAGATTTGTTTAGCCCAGTCTGCAGTTCATATTTTTGAAGTGATTTCATTGTAGCTTGGAAGGATAGCTCGGTATGTTGTCTAGATGGGACTCCTATTTTGGTGATGATCGCTCAGCAGTTACTGCCGCCTGGTCACGTGCCCTAGATTCCTTTAGCACTGTCTATAGGTTGTGTTTATGAAGGGATTTCCTTGTAACTTGGTATGATAACTTGGCATGATATCTAGATGAGGCTCTCCTATTTTGGTCATGATCACTCAACTATGACCACCGAACTGTCACGTTACCTAGATTCCCTTAGCAAAGTCTATGAGTTATATTTATGAAGGGATTTCATTGTAACTTGGTAGGATGACTCTTTTGGGAATGATTTTACTGTAACCTGGTAAATTTGGTTGACATACATTAACTGTGAGGGCCACATTAACCCAGGCCTCAGTTCTTCAGTACAGTGTACACCTCAAATTATTTTTATTGAAAACATAGCATATAGGGAACAGAAATTAACATATTCTCACTTATCACAATTCTTGTCTTATTTCATAATCTGGGGGTGCGGTGGCTCAGTAGGTAGAGGTGCAGGCTGCAAGCCGAGAGGTCCTCGGTTCGAATCCCACTTGCGGCAACCGCGTTGTGTCCTTGAGCAAGACACTTCATCCCCATTGGCACGGTGACGCTGTGTACTAAGGCGTACTGCACGTCGATGGTGCACCTGTCTTCAACCACTGCTAACCCTGGTTGTGTGGAGTTAGTATGTTGTGGAGCTGACATTTGCTCGCCATTGCTCGGTGGTTCTCTCCGGGTACTCCGGCTTCCTCCACCCGTAAAACTGTCGTGGTCATGATTAGCCATTGTGCAGAAATATGTGACCTTAAACACCAATAAATAAATAAATAAATAAATTTCATAATCCTTTCATAAACATTGAACATTATCCTTTTCATAAAACACTACACACAGTCAAGTTAAGCTACATTGTCATTGACACTTTTATTTTTTAATAATATAGGGAAAAATATTGCCTGTCTGTTGCACAGTGTGTCAGGTTAACTTTTTAGCTAATAATATTGTGTTAACATTGTCAGAATGTCCTTTTGAACAAATGGTGAGATAATGCTATTTTATCTGTAGGGAAACAATACACCAAGCCTCAATCATTAATGTTAAAAGAACTGACTTTGAAATTGAATCTGGTTATGGATTCAGTAAAAAGAGCTGGAAGCCATTATCATTGCTTCGCCATTAGACATACAGGTTATATTGATTTATAAATTTCTAAAAAAAACAAACTCTAAACAGACCTTAAACCCTTTTCCAACACACAAGTAATAGCAAAATTTATTATTTGAATTTTTTTTTTTTTCACAGTTTTCAGAATATTTCCTCAAAACCATATCAAACATGCTATTAGTTGAAAATAGAATATGTTTTCATTTTTGGAGTTCATAAAAAAATCAAACTTTCCACAATCCGTTCTAATGAGGGGTCACAATTATTTTATTTATTGGTGTTTAAGGTCATATACTTATGCACAATGGCTAATCATGACCGTGACTGTTTTACGAGTGGAGGAAGCCGGAGTACCCAGAGAGAACCACCAAGCAATGTCAAGCAGCTGCCAGCTCCCCAACATCGTAACTCCGGACTGTAGCAGAGGCAGGGTTAGATTGGTTGAAGACATGCATACCATCGACGTGCAGTACGCCTTAGTGCACGGCGTCATTGTGCCCCCATGTGGACAATCAGGGTTAATTGCCTTGCTGAAGGACACAACATGGGAGTCCGAATTGATCACTCAGATGGTCACCCATCCAATGATTAACCGGGCTCAAAGTTGCTTAACTTCGGTGATCTGACAACCTGTTACAGCAACGTCACTGCACCCCTGAGCGTCATAAACTAAGTTTGAGAACAGTACTGGCTGGTTTTGGCCATTATGTGGGTAAAAAGTTAATATAGATCATATTTACACTTTAGAATGTACAGTGCACAGGGTTATTTATTTATTTATTGGTGTTTAAGGTCACATATTTTTGCACAATGGTGATCTGACAAGAACCTGTTACAGCAACGTCACTGCACCCCTGAGCATCATAAACTAAGTTTGAGAACAGTACTGGCTGGTTTTGTCCATTATGTGGGTAAAAAGTTAATATAGATCAGATTTACACTAAGAATGTACAGTGCACAGGGTTATTTATTTATTTATTGGTGTTTAAGGTCACATATTTTTGCACAATGGCTAATCATGACCACAACATGAGTATCAACTCAAAACCAGAGGTGATCGTTAATAAGCCATGTTGCCCATTTTTGAGAGGGTTTGCATCTCCCAAGCATTGGTGACTGCATCCTATTTTACCGTAAAACAGAGCCTGTTTACCACAGTGAACAGGCACTGCTTCACTTGCCAGGGTTCCCGTGGGGAGTACAGGGCTATTTACATGGTTAATAATGAAATTTTTTTATAACCAGAAAGTGTGACTAACCTTGTGCATTGCAGTGTATTATGCAACAAAGGGAGGGGGGGTGGGGGTGTTTCGCAGTAGGTAGAGGTACAGGCTGCAAGCCGAGAGGTCCTGGGTTTGAGTCCCACCTGCAGCAACTGCTTAGTGTCCTTGGGTAAGACACTTCACCCCCATTGCCCACGTGGGGGCACGATGACGTTGTATACTAAGGCTACTTCATGTCGATGGTGCACTTGTCTTCAACCAATGCTAACCCAGCTAGTGTGGAGTTAGTATATTGGGGAGCTGAAGTTGATGGCCGTTGCTCTGTGATTCTCTCCGGGTACTCCGGCTTCCTTCACTCGTAAAACTGTCGTGGTCATGATTAGCCATTGTGCAAAAATATGTAATCTTAAACACCAATAAATAAATAAATAATTCTGCAACAAGATAATTTTTCTCAAAATATGCTATTGCTGAATAAATTACTGTAACTGGTTGAGTGATCGAATCCTACATTTGGACTCCATTCTGAAGTGCAAGCACTGCAACTTAAAGGCTTCATATTCTGTGAATATACTCCATATTTTCATTGACGTGAAATATATTTCATCTGTATATGGAATTACCTTGCACTCTTCCACAAATTGTAACAAGGCAAAGACGTGAATAAATTGAAATAGCCAAAAATAATTTTGCACTCTACTGGTGAATAAAATATCATGCTTATAATTACTAATTACCATTTAAACAGATCATTATCAGTTAATTTCCCTGGTAAGTGTTCCCAGAGAGTGGAGCAGTGTTTTTTTTTATTGTGTAGAAAGTTCTGCTTTTCTGATGCAGTAAAATCAATTAAATAAAATCTAAAATCTATTAAGGCCCACAAAGTAGATCTTCTGTTTCTCAGGCCATTTTTTGTAAAATTGCATGTGGGCAGGCGGCTTTTTATTTTATTGTTGATTTTTGTAATTATTTCTTTGCCATTAAAAATTCATATTCTTGGTTTGTTTTATGTTTTGGGCCTCATAATATACAGAATAGCATGGGTGGTGGTGCATTTAATCTCTTGAGTGCAAGAAGATTTTGCAGTGCTAAAGCATTGCCAAGCCTTGTTGCACTCAATGGACAAATTTATCAATTTTATTAAGGTGTTATATAAGTAATAGAATTTTGTTTATTTTGAAATTCCCACCTCTGATATTCCTTAAATTCAAATTTAATAGACACAAATTATACACCAAAATGAAGGTTGAGATGTATAGAACACGAAACACATATGTAATCAGCTCGTAGAGTTGACAGCTGCAGCACCACTGGTTCCTGCAAGTCTGCTACCATATTTGTACCAGACCTGATAATAAAATAATATTTCAAATGTCCAAATGTGCTTCATATATCCAACAACAAAGCTAGGGCATCAAAAATCTTCAAAACAGAGCGAAAGGGCTGCATGGGGGTAAATTCCAAAACTGTCACCTTTGTTTACATTTAAAATTACTTTAAATTTCCAATCTATGTCATTGGATGGAAAAAGCATCGAAAAACAACGCTGTCTAAAATTAAATAATGAGAAAGATTGCCTTAATACAGCATACTATTATTATATAGAGATTGCACAGTTGCCATATTCTATGCAAGGTATCATAACACCTGTTGAAATTTCTTAGAATTACGATTTTGTTTTTCGATGGAAATTCATGGTATCGAGTGATTTGTGCATGTCCGTCGAACATGGAATCCATCTTCAATAAAAAATGCAGACAGTGTTGCCGTTTTCCCAAATGCAGTCCAATCACTGCATCCTAAAGTGTTTTGAATGCCTAGCTTTGTTCATGGACATGTGAAGCACATTTGGCCACAAGTTGTTCTTGTGAAATATTATTATATTATGAGTTCTGGTACGAATACAGTAGCAGACTTCCAGGAACGAGTGGTGACTGCTGTCAACTCTATGAGCTGATCACATATGCATTTCATGTTCAATACATCTCAACCTTCATTTTGATGTATAATATGTGTATATTTAATCTGAATTTTATAAATATCAGAGGTGGGAATTTCAAAATAAACAAAATTCTGTTACTTGGGTAAACTATCAGACACAAACTATTTATTTTTCATTTTTTAGCTTAACTTGACAAAGTCAAGATAAGCTATTGCCATCACGCGTGCGGAAGTCTGTTATTCTGTGAGTCTGTTCACATTTCCCTTTAGCACGGGCTACACCTCGCAGTTCTTGTCTGATCGTCACGAAATTTCATATGCTGGTTTAGGGTCATGTCTAGATGAGAACGTCCCCTTTTGGTCGGGATCGGTCAACCGGTATGGCTGCCCGAGCCCCAAACCCGAAAACCATTAGCACAGTCTACAGGTCGTATTTATGAAGGGATTTCATTGTAACTTGGTAGGATGCCTCTGTATAATGCCTAGATCAGAAAGTCCCCTTTTGGGCATGATCTGTCAACCGTGATGGCTGCCCATGTCCAAAACCCCAAAACTTTTAGCACAGTCTGCAGGTTATGTTTAATATGGAGGGATTTCATTGTAACTTGGTAGGATGACTCCTTATGATGTCTAGATGAGAATTTCCCCATTTGGGCGTGATCTGCCAACCGTGATGACAGCCCGAGCCCAAAACCTGAAAACCTTTAGCACAGTCTACAGGTCATATTTATTGAGGAATTTCATTGTAACTTGGTGGGTTGACTTCATATAATGTCTAGATGAGAAAGTCCCCTTTTGGACGTGATTGGGCAACTGTGATGGCTACAGGGACCCGAAGACCGAAAACCTTTAGCACAGTCTACAGGTCATATTTATGAAGAGATTTCATTGTAACTTGGTAGGATGACTCCAAATAATGTCTAGATGAAAACGTCCCATTTTGATCATGATCATTCAGCCTTGATGTGTGCCCGAGCCCAAAAACCTTTAGCATAGGCAAAAAGTCATATTTATGGAAGGATTTCATTGTAACCTGTCAGGTTGACTCCATATAATGCCCAGATGATGACATCCCTTTGGTCGTGATTGGTCAACTGTGATGGCTACAGGTGCCCGAAGCCCGAAAACCTTGAGCAGAGTCTACAGATCATATTTATGAAGGGATTTCATTGTAACTTCGTAGGATCACTCCAGATGATGCCCAGATGAGATTGTCCCCTTTGGTTGTGATCATTCAACCATGATGGCTGGCCGAGCCCAAAGCCTGAAAACCTTTAGCACAGTCTTCAGGTCATATTTATGAAGGGATTTCATTGTAACTTGGTAGGTTGACTTCATATAATGTCTAGATGAGAACAGCCCCTTTTGGACACCATTAGGCAACTGTGACAGCTACAGGGGCCTGAAGCCCAAAAACCTTTAGCACAGTCTACAGGTGATATTTATGAAGGGATTTCATTGTACCTTGGTAGGATGACTCCAAATAATGGCTAGATGAGAACGTCCCCTTTTGGTTGCGATCATTCAGCCTTGATGGCTGCCCGAGTCCAAAACCTTTAGCGTAGTCTATAGGTCATATTTATGGAAGGATTTCATTGTAACCTGTTAGTTTGACTCCATATAATGCCTAGATGATGACATCCCGTATTGGTCATGATTGGTCAACTGTGATGGCTTCATTGGCCCGAAGCCCGAAAACCTAGAGAACGGTCTACAGGTCATATTTATGAAGGGATTTCATTGTAACTTCGTAGGACCACTCCAGATGATGCCCAGATGAGAATGTCTCCTTTTGGTTGCGATCATTCCACCATGATGGCTGGCCGAGCCCAAAGCCTGAAAACCTTTAGCACAGTCTTCAGGTCATATTTATGAAGGGATTTCATTGTAACTTGGTAGGTTGACTTCATATAAGGTCTAGTTGAGAATAGCCCCTTTTGGACACCATTAGGCAACTGTGACAGCTACAGGGGCCTGAAGCCCCCAAACCTTTAGCACAGTCTACAGGTGATATTTATGAAGGGATTTCATTGTACCTTGGTAGGATGACACTAAATAATCTCTAGATGAGAACGTCCCCTTTTGGTCGTGATCATTCAGCCTTGATGGCTGCCCGAGCCCAAAACCTTTAGCATAGTCTATAGGTCATATTTATGGAAGGATTTCATTGTAACCTGTTAGTTTGACTCCATATAATGCCTAGATGATGACATCCCCTATTGGTCAGCTGTGACGGCTTCAGGGGCCCGAAGCCCGAAAACATTGAGCACAGTCTACAGGTCATATTTATGAAGGGATTTCATTGTAACTCTGTAGGACCACTCCAGATGATGCCCAGTTGAGAATGTCCCCTTTTGGTTGTGATCATTCAACCATGATGGCTGCCCGAGCCCAAAGCCCAAAAACATTTAGCACAGTCTACAGGTCATATTTATGAAGGGATTTCATTGTAACTTGGTAGGTTAACTTCATATAAGGTCTAGATGAGAACGTCCCCTTTGGATGCAATTGGGAAACTGACGGCTACAGGAGCCCGAAGCCCGAAAACCTTTAGCACAGTCTACAGGCCATATTTGTGAAGGGATTTCCATGTAACTTGATAGGATGACTCGTTTTGGAATAATTTCACTGTAACTTAGTAACTTTTGTTGATATACGTTAACTGTGAGGGCTACATACATTAACTGTGAGGTTATATTAACCCACCCTTCAGCTCTTCAGTACAGTGTACACCTCATATTATTTTTATCAAAAACATAGCATACAGGGAACAGAAATGAACATATTCCCAATTATCACAATTCTTGTCTTATTTCATAATCCTTTCATAAACATTGAACATTATCCTTTCCATCAAACACAAGTTAAGCTACAGTGTCATTGACACTTTCATTTTAAGTTGGCATTGGTTATAAAAAGAGAGCATGCGGCAGCCAAAATGACCATTCGAGATGGCCATAGAAACAGCTTTTTAACTTTTTCAGACCTAAGTAATGCCTTTGGGAGCATTGTGACTCATTAGTTAGAGCATTAGACTTCAGATCAAGAGGTTTTAGGGTCAATCTTGATCCACATCATCTACATTGTGTCCATGGGAAAGACACATTTGTGAGAGCAGGGTGTTGTGGTATACATGGCTTCAACAAATGCTAATCCAATCTTTTGGCCAGGTTATTAAGTTGAAAGTCTGATAAATACTCCCGACTGCTTGGTGGTTCTCTGCCTATCTGAGCACTCCACCTTCCCCCACCAGTAGAACTATCTGCATAATATTACCTGCCTGTAGAAAGTGTCATTAAACCCCATTAAATAAGTAAATAATAACCAATGCCTTGGCAAGCCTGAAAACAGCAATCTGTCATTTGCAGAATGAGGTCCCCAGAGGGTGGATTTGCTGCTGTTGTCCCGTATTGTGGGTTAAAATCCCCAAATTTATCCTGTGGGTACCTCTTTCTGATTAGACCTGAGATCTTGATTCAGATTGAGGTTTACAGAGGGTAAATTTAGAAATGCTACCCTGCTGTGCAGGGTGGCATGCTTATTTTTCAGCCTTGTGCCTAGGGTGTGAGTTTTTTTTAAATGGCAACACAACGGTAAATGATTCCTTAAGCTAGATTTTATGTTTGCATTGTGGCCGTGTTATTTTCAAAGATGCTGAAAATGAACTTAGCTCTTTACCAACTACAACTTTTGAATGGTGAAATATTTATTTATTGGTGTTTAAGGTCATATACTTATGCACAATGGCTAATCATGACCATGCCAGTTTTACGGGTGGAGGAAGCCAGAGTACCCGGAGAGAACCACCGAGCAATGACGAGCAGCTGCCAGATCCCCAACATCGTAACTCTGCACTGCAGCACAGGCAGGGTTAGATTGGTTGAAGACATGCGTACTATCGACGTGCAGTACGCCTTAGTACATGGCATCATCGTTCCCCCATGTGGACAATCGGGGTTAAGTGCCTTGCCCAAGAACACAACGCGGTAGTCAGAATTGATCGCTCAGACGGTCACCCATCCAATGATTAACCGGGCTCGACGTTGCTTTACTTCGGTGATCTGACGAGAACCGGTTACCGCAATGCCACCGCGCCCCCTTTTGAATGGTTAAGTCCACCTATGTAATCATGGACATGAAAGGAAAGTCCATTACTAAAATAAAGGGATGAGCAATATTGAATTTCAAATTTTATATTGCTCACCTCTGTTTTTTAAACCTTAGGTCCACAGATTAATTTTATGTTAATAACTACTGTATATACATGTGCAGAGCTCTAGATAACTTTTCAGTATTTCTACATTATTGTTTGCATGCTGCCTGTACATGCAGTCAGCCAATAATAATGTAAAAAACACTGTCATGATAAAAGCAACCTCCAAGTAGAGTTCTCAAGAGAGAATACACTGGGGACAACTTTTTCAGGGCAATATGAAAGGGGCAATTTGTGGCTGAATGTGGACATAATTCAGTCTTGTTTAACTGCTTTTGTTGAGACTAAAATTGTCTTTTCTTTTGCTCTCAGTGACAAGTTCCCACGAAATCAAGAAGATAAACCGTTACCCATTGTTTTCTTTGTTAGGACTCACTGAAAACAAAGGGAACCCAAACACTATTGTCTAGGTTCTCACAAAATCAGGAAGACAAACCCCAATTTACTCTCCTGGTCACCTGAAAAACATAAAGGTAACCTTTATCATGTCATCCTAATTTCTGGCTTGTACAGGCCAGCATATCTACTAGTGTGTCAGATAATGTGTTTCTAAAAGGCATATTTATTTATTTATTTATTGGTGTTTAAGGTCACATACTTATGCACAATGGCTAATCGTGACCGTGACAGTTTTACAGGTGGAGGAAGCCGGAGTACCCGGAGAGAACCACCGAGCAACAACGAGCAGCTGTCAGCTCTCCAACATCGTAACTCTGAACTCTGCACCGCAGCACAGGCAGGGTTAGATTGGTTGAAGACATGCGCACCATCGACGTGCAGTACGCCTCAGTACACAGCGTCATCGTACCCTGATGTAGGCAATCGGGGTGAAGTGTCTTGCCCAAGGACACAACGCAGTTGCCGCAGGTGGGATTCGAACCGAGGACCTCTCGGCTTGCAGCCTGCACCTCTACCAACTGAGCCACCGCGCCCCCTCTAAAAGGCATACAGACACCACTTTCTGTCATCCTTGTCAAAAAGAACACAGCAGGGAAACAGTTCCAAAAATGTCTGCTTTAAATACATACAAGTATTACATATTTAACCTTTTCCCAATGCACAGTTTATCCAAATTTTATTTTTTAATTATTTTGTTTATTATTTTTTTGATTATTTTAATTTTTTGTCTTTTTAATTTTTTCTAAAAGTTTCAACAAAACCATATCATGTGACCCCTTGAGGGGTCACATGATATGGTTTTATCGGAATGTCTTGAAAAATATATTTTTTTATACGCCTATTTGAAAAAACAATTGTATTCTGTAAATGGGTTGCCTGTCCATCATCCGTCCCTCCAGATTGATTTTTGTCTGGAGCGTTTCTCAGCCATATGCTGTCCAATCTTTTTCAAACTTGGCACATAAGTAAACCGCCATGAGAACCTGTCCAAGTGTGGTTTTGAGTTTGATTGGATCTTTTTAACAAGAGTTATGGTACAGTCTGACTTAGAAATTATACAGTCTGTGGACACATTTTTGTCTAGAGAGTTTCTCAGCCATTTGTTGGCCGATCTTTTTCAAACTTGGCACAGACGTTAACCACCATGAGAACATTTGCAAGTGTGGTTTTGAGTGTGATTGGATTTTTTTAACCAGAGTGGTTTGTGTCTCAGTCAAACTAAAATACAGGTTAAGTTCGAATTGGGGTTCAGTATGATGTTATTAGGTGGATGAAAACAGTAGTTATGTACAATTTGAAAAAGCCTACCGGGTGTATTATGCAATGCTTGGTGGTGCTCTTGTTCAACTGCTTAATTTAAAAATTATGCTGGCCGATTTGGCCAGTTCATCAGGTAAAGGGTTGAACACCATACTAGTTAATTTATTTACATTCAGTGTTTTTTCAATGCAATGTGATACCTTTGAGTGTCATGAAAAGTGGTTGACTGTACAACCAACACTCAATGTGATTTGTCTAATGCATTTTTAATTTCTCATAATATTTATGTCATTGATCAAATGCTTCACATAATCCTATTCAATTACCAAACAAAGTTATTATATTCTTGTTTGCATTGAAAGACACTTATGTTACAAGGTTAAATTTATTAGTAAATTTAACACCTTATTACCACAACACTGTTCAGATCCCTTGAAAATCATTATTAATCAAAATGTGTATTTGTGGAGATGAGAAAGGAGTATCAGACTGGGGAAGGCATCAGCATTTAGTGACACTTGATCCTTTATACTTTTCAGCTGGGGACTACTTATTATCGCATAATATGGGTGGTTAATATACCTTTGGGAAGGTGGAAGATCTACGTTATCACTAAAGGCACAGTGAACATCCAGAGGCTGTCATCTGGACCACAGTTCGAATGTATGTCTTGTCATCTTAACAGTGTCCTATCTGTTTGGGACTGTTCATGCTCCTGAAGGGGGCAGTGGCTTTAAAAATTTAAAGATGATCGACGATAACATTGTTGCACTCAAGGGATGATATAATTAAGTTTTTACCTACATTAGGGCTTTTTAGCAGGATTTATTTACAGGGTAGACAAAATGTTATTCACAAAATTATTTTCTGCAACATTTTGAAGAATGCCTGGTGGTACCACCCAATAACCTTTTTAAAATATATTTATGGACATACAAAAAAAAGTAATAGCTTTTGTAAAGCAGTCTTTCCAAACCCTGATTTGGTGAGTGGCCAGATGTGGTGATCCATATCCAATAGACTTGTCAATCAGAAAAATTTGCTTTCCATCAATGGCATGAAAAATTTCTGATGTGTTCACAGTCTTCAGTAAAAGAATAAGACAAATAGATGGTCAGGATAGTGGGGTTTATTATATGCTAGCCTGTGAATTATCGCACATTCTCTAAAAGATATTTCTTGATATCTATCGACTTGATAGATATCGAAAAATATTCCTCAATAGCTTCCTAAATGACATCATACTACACCGCATTACATCGCCTTGAAGGAACGATCAGCTTATCTTTGTTATTGTTTTGAAACATGCGCTTTTCCCATTGAATTGGGCTGAATATTGTGCAATAAAATGTCTCGAAGCATATAATAAAAAAGAAAATCTACTCTATTTTAGTCAGTATCTGGAATTATCTCACGAGAGTGGACCTGAAAGTTTTATTCTTTTTATTTTTCAGTAGCTTCTTAAATGAAGTTACGCTTTGGTGCATGATGTTGCTTTGAACATCGCCTTTAGGGAACGAAGAGCAGCTTTTTTATTGTCTTGAAACTGTTCGCAGTCGAATTGGGCTGAATATTGCACAGTAAAATGTCACGTAGCATATAATAAAAAGAAAATCTATGCTGTTTTAGTGAATATCAGGAATTACCTCATTCGTGTGGACCTGAAAGTATTATTTTTCACTCGTAGAAGCGCTCGTGAAAAATTAAACTTTCAGGTCCACACTCATGAGATAATTTCCAATCTTCACTAAAACAGCGTAGATATCCTCTATGTATTTTTGCAAAACTTTCTCTACCCCTCTCAATGACTCCTCAGACTCAGAGCTTTACACTTACTATGTGGTATACCACAGAAGGATGCAGGCAGAAATTTGTATTCCTCTGCTGCCCCCTCATGTTATGCATCCTGACTTTCTGTAAAACACAATATGGAACCAACTCATGATTTTCTTTCATCTCTGTTGTGGAGTTTTGAAATTATAAGGAGTTTTCTGTCTTCTATTACAAGCAAACCTCTTGATGGGTTTACACAGTCATTACAGATGTTGCCTTATGCATCTTTTATCTTCCCTCTCTACAAGGCTCATCTTTTGATGGAAATTTAATTGGTTCCCAACAGGATGTCCTTTCTTCTACATCTATCATTCAGTCAAAATCAATGTTTGAATTTTATTAAACTTTCACATTCCTGAGCACCATCTATTATATTAACACTTTAACTCCTTACAGAAAGCTTGCAAACAACATTCTTGAATAACTAAATTTATTCATTTTTTGCCTCAAAAACCTAGCTTATGCCCCCTCCCCCCCCCCCCCCCCCCCAAAAAAAAAAGAAAAAAAAAAAAAGAAATAATAAAAATTGAATGGTGATTTCTGTGAATAGTATTGTCTTATATTTTATTGTGGTTTTAACTGGTTAAGGGCTAGATTATTTTTGGTAGTCTGAATTTGTTCATCAAAGCCATAGGCACTCTCCAATGATTTGTAATAAAACAAACAAACATAAATAAAATTTTATTTGTGTTTGATTGAATATGCAATATGAGCAAGGAAAATGTTTGCTTTTCTTCTGGTACCCTCATGTGAAAGCCCTGAATGTGCCTTCCAGAAATCAACCAGTTAACAGTACTTTCGATAGCCAGAGTCATCTTGGGTCAGATAGTTTTACAGGTGGAGGAAGCCAGAATACCCAGAGAGAACTCAAGCAATGGCAAGTAACTGTCAGACTCCCCAATGCAGGGTTAGCATTGGCTGAAGACAAGAAGACCATCAATGTGCAGTACACAGCGCCTGTGCCCTCACATGTGAAATCGGTATTAAGTACCTTGCCCAAGGACACAATGCAGTTACCCCTAGTGGGAATCAAACTTTGGACCTTTCAGTTTGAAGTCCAATGCTGTAACCACTGGGCAACCATGCTCCCTGGGTAAAGGGTTAAGTGTTTGGGTATTGACATCTCAAATTTGGGCTTTACTCTGAAATGTAGGAATGGCAACTTATCGGCTTCATATTCCGTAGTTCTGTGACACAGTATCTTTGAGTGAAATTAGTTGGTCTGAATGGGTTTACTTCCCATGGGGGAAGATGTGAGGGGGTGGGGGGGAGATACACCCGTTCCACTGACATCCATATTTATAAGGTTTTATTGGTAAATATTGTTTGTTTTTTAAAAATTTAGTTAAGGTTTTAAAAATTAAAAAGCTGTGTTGGGTAAAATATTAACATGTGTTATCAGTATACAGCAAGGGTTCAACCATGGTGGCCTCATGGAATCCTGGGACACTCATAACCATGGTGGTCTCATGGGATCCTGGGACACTCATAGCAGGTATGAATTCTCGCTAACATTTTCATGAGAATCCAAATGGATTCTCCCAAATTTATATGAAATATAAGCCCTGTATGGTAACTTTTCTTTCATACTGAAACTGTTTCAGTGTAAGATGATAATGAAAATGGTGGATTTTGGCGTCAGGTATCCATTGCTCCTTGCGTTCCTTGACAGTTCTGGAATTCCGAAATGCATTGACAAGTACTTTTCCTTGAATAATGGAGCTTTCTGCTTAAAGCCTTGAAAAATGAGTGATTGGGTGATCAGAGGATATTTATTTTAGTGATATTCAGCTCACCTCACAGCAAACTGAATATAGACTGGGAGCTAGGTACTCTTCCTGTGGTCTCCCCCTTCCCCACAGATCTAACCAAACCCAATTTTTCCATGTACTGGGACACCTCTTGAGTAGATTTGCAGATGTCAACATAAAATCAATCATCCCAGCTATACTATGTCAAAACAAAGATGGTGTCCAAGATGGCGGTGATTTTTCTTATCTGCCCATATATTTGCTGATATACATGTAATGACGCACATGATGATGTCATTGTCGTTACTTCAAATCCAAAATGGCTGCCAAAATATTCCTCAAAATTAGGAAAAATAAATTTTTTTACCCACATTTTTCAACAAAGTTTCATGTAATATTCAACAAAATTGAAGAAATTTTGGCACATTTTATCTGAAATTAATTTCTAACTTTTATTCTAAAAGAATCTATTAAAAAATGCCTAACAGATTGTCTACAAAATGGCTACCAAAGTGGCCAACCCTCATATAATCCAAATTAAATAAATGGTCCACATTAGCAAAACACAAAGCAGAAGGAGGAAGTGATGTCATAATTCACGTGACCAGTGACATTATATTGGCTTGTCATGATAACCTAGATTAATGGCCATGGTGTGACGCCATTACCTTAGTGATAAGTTGTGTTGGTACACATGCATGGTGCATGTTATTTGGGGTGTTTCTGCGGTCCATTTTGTTTCATAGGAGCGACTGCCCTGCTTTAATTAGTGGCATATGATTGTTAAGAGTCTGAAAGGCCACTAATAGCAAGGGGTGGTGTTTGTGGGATGTATTCAATGCAATGGAAGTATATCATATTACCAAAAATGAGCCTGTCTCAGCAGTAATCTTTTCTGGTACTTTGTTACTATGGAGCCCGAAGGCCTGTGATAGTAAGGTGATGTGTCCTGGGGGTGCATTTGATTCAATGAGAGCATTTTTGCTGGCTCGAATTCTTGCAAACTCATTTTTACTCCATTCACCAAAGCCAATCTTCTCTCAGTTCATAATACATGTAGTTATCTCCCTTTGGTGATATGTGTAGTTCCTCATTTGGGCTGAAGATCAATGAGAATAGTTGCTCATTGGAATGGACGTTCTTACAACTCATCGGCAACTTTTGGAGAAAAGAGATTCCACAACCAGACACTAGTGTGGGGGCATATGAAAGGGATTCTGAAAGCAGTATTCTCAAGACTCCTAGAAAGCCGATGGCTTCTATGTCCAGCCTACTACCAAGCCTGGAAATCAGCAATCTGCCATTTGCAGAATGAGATCCCCAGAGGGTGAATTTGTGAATGCTATCCCATACAGTGGGCTAGATTCCCCTAATTTATCCTCTGGGTACCTGTTTCAGTTTAGGCTGGAGACCTTTATTCAGATTGAGGTTTGCAGAGGGTAAATTTGGTAATGCTACCCTGCTGTGCAGGGTAGCATTACCAAATTCACCCTTTGAAGACCTCATTCTGCAGATAATAGTCGGCTTATTTCCATGCTTGACTATGACTGCTGGGCCCTATCATTACCAGATCACTTCTACTCATAGTATTAACATTAATTTCACTATGGCCATCACTATATTCAATTCCCAATTCACAAGGGATTTTGCAGCCATAATCAGGTCCTAGTAACCAGATCCCAAATGTGGTATTCCTGTAAACGTTGGACTGGTGATGTAAAATATATTGATCAGACTGAATACGGTCAATAACAAGTTTAATTGTTTTTATTTAATTTTAGTTGTACAAACTCTGGCTGAATGAATGTGGTGTGTCTTCTCCCATGGAAGAGTGTGATGAAGAGCCAGAAGAGGTCGGTGACAAAAGGCACACATCATCTGGTGACAGTTTTTTGGATGCAGATGAATATGGTTATGCAGATCAGAGTTTTGACATTGAAAGTGTGGACAGGGAATCACAGAACTTCATGTATTATGAGGATCTGACGTCAGTCAAAGAGGAAAACCTGGAGTAAGTATTGAATCCCACTCAATTGAATGTTTCCTCACAGGATAACCCTGTTATTTATTTATTTACTGGGGTTTAACGACACTTTTGACAGCCAGGGTCACCTCGTGTCGGACAGTTTTACAGGTGGAGGAAGCCGGAGTACCTGGAGAGAACCACTGAGCAACTGTCAGGCTCCCCAACATACTAACTCCACACAAGCAGGGTTAGCATTGGATGAAGACAAGTGCACCATTGACGTGCAGTATGCCTTAGTACACAACGCCACCGTGCCCCCACGTGGGCAATAGGGGCGAAGTGTCTTGCCCAAGGACACAATGCAGTTGCCGCAGGTGGGATTCGAACTGAGGACCTCTCGGCTTGCAGCCTGCACCTCTACCTATGAGCCACTATGCCCCCGGATAACCTTGTTAACTCTAATGTCGAAAACTGATAAAATCAAGTTGCAAATGTTTCCCATAATGCACATAGAAATCCAACCAATTCATTCTTGTTTGACAGAGCTCATTAAAATTCTCTTCATATTTTCAGTCCAACGGAAACACTGAATGACATTTGACGGGTGCACATGACAATTTCCTGCACTCTGATTGGCAGACAAGTACAATGACCATTACAAAGGGGCATGGCTTTCTATTGGCTCGTTAACACTTTATCATTTACTGTGATACATTTTTATCAATAAACAATTGAATGCTATCACCTTAATATTAGCAACTTTTCCATTTTTACTTGAGTTAAAAGCAATTATTGTCACCTTTGAGAAAAATGATGGCCAGACATTAACTTGATATTGTCAATTTTAAACACACTGGACCACAATTAACTGTTAACCCTTTACCCAACGCAGACGATATCGAAATTTATTATTTTAAATATCATTTTTTCAAATTTTTCAAAACATTTCAACAAAACCATATCATGTGTCCCCTCGTTGGAACGAGCTCGATGAGCTCGTTCCAAGGAGGGGTCACATGATATGGTTTTGTAGAAATTTTTTGGAAAATAATATTATTTCAACTGCTGAATTTGCATATTACGCGGGCGGATACGGGCGATTCGTTGGGTAAAGGGTTAAACACCGAAGGGTTGTTTTGATAAGTGACAGACCATAATGAACGAGAAAAAAAACAAAAAAACATACCTCCACCATTTAAATTTCACTGATGTATAAATGTATCAAAGCAAAGGGGTAGGTGACCCATTATTCACTAACACAGTAGGTCCCCAGTTACGTGCATTGACAATTTTCAATGCTGCTTTATCGAAGCATTTCATATGCATGTATTTCTTTCAAACGAATGCAGCATTTAAATTTAATTTAAAATTCATTATCTATTTGCTAAATTCTTTAATGAAAATTATTAATATATTATATTAAATTAACATAACGCCAATTGTTAGGGGGGACTACGTCATAGCAATTAAAATTTAAGAGAGGGGGAAGGGGTTACTGTGTCATATCACTGTTCAACATTAAGAGGGGGTAAGGGTATGACGTTATAGCAATTAAAATTAAATTTAAAAGAGGGGAGATGGGTGGGGGTATTGCGTCATAGCACTGTACGACATTAAACAAGATTGACTTGGTTAAATCCCTAATTGCATTACAGGCAAAAGTTTCCGCTTACCTATACATTAGTGTGCAGAGGGTAAATGACATAAAAATTCAAACAATAAATTCAACCCTCTGCACTGAACAGCTTCAGCACTATCACTCCATGTAATCAGTCATCTCCTTCTCAGTGGTATACGATGGTGGAACATTGTTTCCGGTGTTTGTTCTGAGGAGTGGTGAACAAGAAGCTCGGAAAAGACTTTTGGTGTCAACACAAAGTTACTAGTCTTCGAGGTATCTCTCGAATTTCGACTTCTTGATGCTGTATTATAAACATATATCCCACCAGTAAGGGGGCGCAGTGGCTCAGTAGGAAGAGTTGCAGACTGCAAGCCGAGAGGTCTTCGTTCGAATCCCACTTGCAGCAACCGCGTTGTGTCCTTGGGCAAGACACTTCACCCCATTGCCCACGTGGGGGCACGGTGGCATTGTGTACTAAGGAGTACTGCACATCGATGGTGCACCTGTCTTCAACCAATGCTAACCCTGCTTGTGTAGAGTTAGTATGTTGGGGAGCTGACACTTGCTCGCCATTGCGCAATGGTTCTCTCCAGGTACTCCAGCTTCCTCCACCTGTAAAACTGTTGTGGTCATGGTTAGCCATTGTGCAGAAATATGTGACCTAAAACACCAATAAATAAATCCCACCAGTGAAGGGAAGTATATGTACTGCAGCTACTAATTTTTCATAATTGAATTGAATTGAATAGAATTTTTTTGCACAACCACTCTATGGGTATGGCATTTCAAAAACAATAAAACATACAAGAATAACAGTATGCAAAACATAATGCAAATTGGATATGTACAGGTGCATGGTGTGCATGTGTGTGTGTGGATCTCTTAGAGTTTATACTGTTAAATTAGTATTAGTTACATCCCTACTATATATGTCAGCACAATATGTTAGAAGAGTATCCTTGTCATCAAATGGATGGGTGTTTGTAGGGTTTTGTGATCGATGTAGGTGCCAATATTCTTGCTTGGAAAAGATTTTTGGTGTCAGCTTATGGTATTCCAACAATACAATATTACTTTTTTTGTTGATCAATTTGACAGTGCAAGGATCGGTGTTAGGCAATGCTGGTGATTTGTGAATATATGTCGTCAAAATGACAGTAGCTTTCAGATATCATCATCTCGAATATGATATAAACAGTTTGGGTGGTAGTGCCTGTCACAACATTTCACATTGTCTACCTATGGGTGCACAGGCCGGGACTAAGAAGTATTTGATTTATCCCAGATATAGGTATGTGGCCCAGGGTTGGTTCTTTGACGGGAAAATTTATAATTTTCCATCTTATATTTGAGAAAATATTATATGTTATATCGTCGTACTTTTATTAAAAAAAAAACAACAGACAGCTGCTCTTTGAGCTGTCTGTTCTTTTCATTAATTTAATATTACAAAAGGAAACTTGGCTTTTTATGGCAAGTTAATTAGAAGCAAAAAAGTGACTGTCCACTTTGGCTCCATTTAACGAATGTGTTTTTACAGTTACTTGCAAGTTTTTAGCTCACCTTGACAATGTCAATCTGAGCTAATCTCATCGCTCTCCATCCGTCATCCGTCCATTGTCCATCAGCATTATGTTTTGGTCTTCTGTAAAACCACTGGTCCAATTCAAGTGAAAGTTTGTGTGAATGATGGTCCTGAAGGGGCATTGCATTTTTGTTCAAATCAACATGTCCAGCCCCATAGGGAGGGGGTGGGGGAAAATGTTCCAAAATATTATTAAAATCTTCTCACGAACCAGTGGGTACAGAGACTTGATATTTGTTATGGAGCTTCCTTTTGAGGTGTAGAATCAAATTTATTCAAACGAAGTTCGTGAAGCAATATTTGGCTAAGATTTTTGGCCCCACCCAAAGTTTCTATTTTCTGAACCGATGGTCCGATTTGAACCAAATTTGTTATGTGGTATTATTGGGTCATAAGTACTTGACTCGTGCAAAAAAAATGTCTGCACCCCATGGGAACCCCAGGAGCTAAAAATATTTCCCAAACCACATGGAACAGAGAGCTGACATTTGGTATGAAGCATCCTTAGGACCAGTAGAATCGATTGATAAAAAAAATTGCCATCTGTAATGTTAGGGTGTCCTGTAGAGGACATAGAAAAATGCTGAGTCAGCATATTTGCAAAAATTTAAAAAAAATCTTTTCTTCAGAACCAATGGTCAGAATCTTTTGATATTCAGTTACAGCATTCATGGGGGTGGGGGCAGATACAAGTTTGTTAAAATAAAGCCCATTGGTTCATATTTGGGCTCAATACAGGAGCCCGAATTTTTAACTTAGGGCAACATGGGGAATATTCTTTAAAATTCTTCTTCTTCAGAACCACCAGTCAGAATCTTTTAATGTTTGGTATACATCATTGTTATGAGGGTCAGATACCAGATTGTTCAAACCAAGTTCCTATGGAAGCCCAAATTTTAACTTAGTTCAATATGGGGGATAATTTTAAAAAATCTTCTTCAGATCCACCAGTCAGAATGCTTTCATATTTGGTATACAACATTTCGAGGGAGTTCAGATTCAAGTTTGTTCAAATCGGGTCCCTAGGTATATATTTGGGCTCGCTATGGTAGCCCAAATTTGAACTTAGTGCAATATGAGGAAACTTCTTTAAAGATCTTGTTCTTCAGATCCACCAGTCGGAATGCTTTCATATTTGGTATACAACATCTCTAGGGAGGTCAGATTCAACTTTGTTCAATTCGAATGCCTGGGCTAATATTTGGGCTCCCTATGGGAGCTGGAATTGGCCATGTAGCTGAATAGGTAGAAATTTTGTATTAAGTACCCTCAGGAGGTGTGTAACTAAGATTAATCCACATAGGTTGTATCAAGGGTCTTCATAGGGGAGCTCCACATTTTACATTATGATCAACTGAAGAAAAGGCATGATGCTCGGACTATTTTTGTCACTCCTGAGGGGCTCAAGGATTGACAATGTATCCTATGGAGATGGATTGCTTAATGTAGACACATTCTTGGTCTCTGTTTATATCATCTTCTGTTCAAGGTGAGTGCTTCAGGCTCCATGGGGCCTCTTGTTATTCTTCCCAGGAAAAAATTACCAAATCACCAAGACTGCACCTGCTCACTTAATTTAATGACTGGGCAGTTGAAAAAAAAAATTTCAAAAACTTTCAGCAAAACTATATCATGTGACACCTCATTGGAATGAGCTCATTCCAATGAGGGGTCACATGATATGGTTTTGTTGAATTTTTTTTTAAAATGTGAAAAAATCATAATTTTGATACTGTATACATTGGGTAAAGAGTTTACACCTATCAGTCTGAAGGCGAGAGTACCTGTTTCATACGTTGTGCATGCTTTTTAACACCCTCAGCCCTCTCGGGGACATTATGTTTTCACCATGTCTGTCCATCCAATCGTTGTCCGTCTGTTAACTTTTGGTTTCCATCCAATAACTAAAGAACCGCTTATTTGATCAAATCATAATTTTAGAGGTTACTTGTGGATGACTAGATAATGCTTCCTTTCAATTTTGGTCCAGCTAGCAATTCAATATGACCACCATGGCGACCATATTGAATTTGCATTCCGTCCAATAACTAATGAATGCTGACTCAAATCATTTTTATGCCCCCCGACTTAAGTCGGGTGGCATATAGTGATTGAAGTGTGCGTGTGTCCATCCGTCCGTGTGTCCGTGTGTGTGTGTATCCGAGCCAATAACTCGAAAACTGTTAGGGCCACAGTCATCAAACTTCGCACAATTATAAAGGACCATGGGAGGATGTGTCACACACCATAGCCGGATTCGTACCTTCAAGGCCAAGGTCACATTTCAAGGTCACACTAAAAATCGGTCAATATTTGTGTCTCAGCCATAACTCAGAAACGAATCATAGTACAATTTTAAAACTTTTTACAAATGTTAAGGACAGTCAGAAGGTGTGCTGCGTATAATAGTTTCCGCCGGATCTGCAACGTGAAGGTCACAATTGACCTTCATATGTCCAGGGTCACAAATCGTGTCTCAAGCATAACTCCCAAACTATTAGGGCTACAGTCATCAAACTTCACACAATTATAAAGGACAATGGGAGGATGTGTCACACACCATAGCCGGGTTTGTACCTTCAAGATCAAGGTCACATTTCAAGGTCACACTAGAAATCGGTCAATATTCATGTCTCAGCCATAACTCAGAAACGAATCATAGTACAATTGTTAAACTTTTTACAAATGTTAAGGACAGTCAGAAGGTGTGGCGTGTATAATAGTTTCCACCGCATCTGCAAGGTGAAGGTCACAAGGGGGAGGCATGTGTTACCTTAGTAACATTCTTGTTATTATTTTTTAATTTTGTATTGTTGGTGTCTAGAGGAAGCTTCCTTTCAATGTTGGACCAGTCACCTGAATGAAGATGGCTGCCCATGGCCAATTCCAGTTAACACCTATCAGCAGGAGAGAGTACCTGTCTCTTATGTTGTGCATGCTTTTTATGCCCCTGACCCTCTCGGGAGCATTATGTTTTCACCATGTCCATATGTCTATCCAGCATTTGGCCATTAACTTTTGGTGAATACTGACTCAAATCAATTTCATTTTTTGGTTATGCGTTATTGATGTCTAGAGGAAGCTTCATTTAGATTTTGGATCAGATCACCAATTCAATATGGCTAATGGCGGCCACATTGAATTTGGTTTCCGTCCTATAACTAATGAATGCTTACTCGAATCATTTTTATTTTTTAATTGTGCATTTTTGATATCTAGAGGAAGCTTCCTTTCGATGTTGGATCAGATATCCAATTCAATAAATATGACCATCATGGTGGCCATATTGAATTTGGTTTCCATCCATTAACTAATGAATGCTGACTCGAATCAATTTTAGTTTTTGACTATGCATTTTTAGCTCAACGTGACAAAGTCAAGCTGAGCTATTGCCTTCACTTCTCGTCCGTCGGCGTACTTACGTTAGTAAGTACGTCCACAATTTCCTTTGGCACACCTCACAGGTCGCATTTATGATCAGATCACTTTGAAACTTGGTATGCTTGTTTGGGGTGACATCTAGATGGGAGATATCGATTTTCTTCAATTTTCGTCAAAAAATGTTGCAGCGGCCAACATTCTTAGACCTTAGTTTAGTCAAACCACAATATTTCCCTTTGGCACACCCTACAGGGCACATTTATGAATGGATTGCTTTGAAACCTGGTATGCTTGTTTAGGGTGATGTCTAGATGGGAGCTATCGATTTTCTTCAATTTCCGTCAAAACATGTTGCCACGGCCAGCTTTCTTAGAACTTAGTTTAGTCAGACCTCAATATTTCCCTTTGGCACACCCTACAGGGCACATTTATGATCGGATTGCTTTGAAACCTGGTATGCTTGTTTGGGGAGACCTCTAGATGGGAGCTGTCAATTTTCTACAATTTTTGTCAAAAAATGTTGCCGCGGTCAATGTTCTTAGAACTTAGTTTAGTCAGAAGACCTCAATATTTCCCTTTGGCACACCCTACAGGACACATTTATGATCGGATTGCTTTGAACCCTGGCATGCTTATTTGGGATGACCTCTAGATGGGAGCTATCGATTTTCTTCAATTTCCGTCAAAAAATGTTGCCACAGCCAACGTTCTTAGAACTTAGTTTAGTCAGAAGTCCTCGATATTTCTCTATGGCACACCCTACATGGCACATTTATGATCGGATTGCTTTGAAACCTGGCATGCTTGTTTGGGTGACCTCTAGATGGGAGCTATCATTTTTCTTCAATTTCCGTAAGAAAATGTTGCCACGGCCAAAGTTCTTAGAACTTAGTTTAGTCAAACCACAATATTTCCCTTTGGCACACCCTACAGGGCACATTTATGATTGGATTGTTTTGAAACCTGGTGTGTTTGTTTGGGGTGACCTCTAGATGGAAGCAATCGATTTTCTTCAATTTCTGTAAAAAATGTTGCCATGGCCAATGTTCTTAGAACTTAGTTTAGTCAGACCTCAATATTTCCCTTTGGCACACCCTACAGGGCACATTTATGATTGGATTGCTTTGAAACCTGGTATGCTTGTTTGGGGTGACCTCTAGATGGGAGCTATCGATTTTTAGCTCAACTTTGGCAAAGCCAAATTTGAGCTTTTGTCATGGCCAGTCGTCCATCGTCCGTCTGTCCGTATGTCAACAATTGGATACGGCTCGGGCTAGAGGCCGTATTTATGAACCAATCTTTACAAAACTTCTTGGGTACCTTTGTTATGACCGTGGGACGAGAACGAGTGTTTTTGGGTGCAGTCCAAAATTCAGGATGGCTGCCAGTCGCCATTTTGTACCGACGATGCAGAAATCTGTTTTTTTGTACAGAACTTCCATATGAAAGCTCTGATTTGACTAATTTTGTATATGAATGTTTAGTACCATGGGATACATCACATATAATATGGGTTTTTTTCTCGTGCGTAAATTGTGCAAATTAGACTAATTTTGATGCTTTTTGGTGTTACTTTCAGCACTGTAAGTGCAATGCCAATACGGCTCGGGCTAGAGGCCATATTTATGAACCGATCTTTACGAATCCGATCTTTACGAAACTTCTTGGGTACCTTTGGTATCACCGTGGGACGAGAACGAGTGTTTTTGGTCCGGTTCAAGATGGCCGATGGCAGCCATTTTGTACAAAATTAGGTGCAATCAGATTTTTGCACAGAACTTCCATATGAAAGTGGTGATTTGAATCATTTTTTGTGTGAATGTTTAGTACCATGGGATACATCACATATAGTACAGGGTTTTTTCTCGTGCAGAAATTATGCAAATTAGATGAACTTTGATTTTTTCAGTGCGACTTACACACAGTAAGTACACATGTCAATATCGCTCGGGCTAGAGTCTGTATTTATGAACTGATCTTCACAAAATGTCTTGGGTACCTTTGTTATCACCTTGGGACGAGAACGAGTATTTCTGGGTGAGGTCTAAAATTCAAGAAGGCTGCCAGTGGCCATTTTGTACCGAAATTAGGTCTAATCAGTTTTTTGTACATAACTTCTTTACGGCTCAGACTAGAGGCCATATTTATGAACCAATCTTTACAAAACTTCTTGGGTACCTTTGTTATTACCGTGGGATGAGAGCGAGTGTTTTTGGGTGTGGTCCGAAATTCAAGATGGCCACCAGCAGCCATTTTGCACCAAAATTAGTGCAATCAGTCTTTTGTACAGAACTTCTGTATGAAAGTTCTGATTTGAATAAATTTTTGTATGAATGTTTAGTAACATGGAATACATCACATATTGTAAGGGGTTTTTTTTCGTGCAGAAATTATGCAAATTAAATGAACTTTGATTTATTCAGTGCTACTTACACAATGTAAGCACACTTGTCAATACGGCTCACGGTTGAGGCTGTATTTATGAACCGATCTTCACAAAACTTCTTGGGTACCTTTGTTATCACCTTGGGACGAGAATGAGTGTTTCTGGGTGCTGTCCAAAATTCAAGATGGCTGCCAGAGGCCATTTTGTACCGAAATTAGGTCCAATCAGTTTTTTGTCACAAGTTCTATACAGCTCGTATTTATGAACTGATCTTCACAAAATTTCTTGGGTACCTTTGTTTTCACAATGGGACAGGAACGAGTGTATTTTGGGGTGCCTTTGTTATCATTGTTCTATGAGAACAAATATTTTGGGGTTCAGTCAGACCCACTCTGGGAATCAGATTTTTTTCTAGTTTAGCATCTGACTGTCACCCACCTTTACAATACTTTACCTATACACTTATTACAGGCAACGGTCAGTATTTATGTACAGACCGTTACAATACTTTATATGTACCTTTGTTATCAGGTCATTACCTAGATGTTTGTCATTGCTGTGTCACATACTATCTATGTACATGTCTTTGTCTTGACAAGTTGAGCTACAGTGTCATTGACACTTTCATTTTCCATTTCCGTCAAAAAATGTTGCCGCAGCCAACGTTCTTAGAACTTAGTTCAGTCAGAAGATCTCGATATTTCTCTTTGGCACACCCTACAGGGCACATTTATGATCGGATTGCTTTGAAACCTGGCATGCTTGTTTGGGGTGAGCTCTAGATGGGAGCTATCGATTTTCTTCCATTTCCGTCAAAAAATGTTGCCAAGGCCAACGTTCTTAGAACTTAGTTTAGTCAGACCTCAATATTTCCCTTTGGCACACCCTACAGGGCACATTTATGATCGAATTACTTTGAAACCTGGTATCCTTGTTTGGGGAGACCTCTAGATGGGAGCTATCGATTTTCTTCCATTTCCATCGGAATATGTTGCCGCTGCCAACATTCTTAGAACTTAGTTTAGTCAGACCTCAATATTTCCCTTTGGCACACCCGACAGGGCACACTTATGACTGGATTGCTTTGAAACCTGGCATGCTTGTTTGGGGTGACCTCTAGATGGAAGCTATCGATTTTCTTCAATTTCCATAAGAAAATGTTGCCGCAGCCAACGTTCTTAGAACTTAGTTTAGTCAGACCTCAATATTTCTCTTTGGCACACCCTACAGGGCACATTTATGAATGGATTGCTTTGAAACCTGGTATGCTTGTTTAAAGACCTTTCGATAAGAACTATTGATTAGCATTCATTTCTGTGAAAAAAGTTGCCATTTACAGTAACCTCTGAACATACTGCATTTGTGTATCAACATTCTTCCTTTAGCCAGTCTTACAGTTTGCATTTAAAAATTGATGGATTACTCTGTTCTTCAATTTTGCCATTTCATTTATAACTTACCAAGTTCAAGTTTGTCAAGTTGAGCTACAGTGTCATTGACACTTTCATTGGTGTCTAGTCGAAGACTTAGCTACCCTTTTATGACTCTGTTGAGGGCATATGCCATGTTTTGCATTCTGTTGTTTGAGAATAGTACTGATTGGTTTTGACCATTACGTTGGGTATAGAGTTAATAAAGTTGAGATCTACACTAAGTCGGGACAGTGCACAGGGTTAGTTACTCAGCTAATAATGAAAATCTTTTAAAATCAGAAAGTGTGACTAACCCTGTGCAATGCACAGGGTTAGTCACACTTTCTGGTTTTAAAAATTGGTATCTGCCATGTTACACACTGCAAGAAAATATACACTAAGGCTGTAAAAATGCACAGGTTTATTTGGTTACATGTTACATAGAGTGCATTATTCAAGAAACTTATGCAAATACTTATAGGAATTTTGAAAAAAAATTTAAAGTGAATTCCAAAAAAATGAAAACATATTCTATTTTCAATTGCCAGGGGGTTACTGAGTTGTGTCCTTCGGCAAGGCACTTCATCAAGATTGCCCATGTGGGGGCAGTTCAGTGCTGTGTATTAAGGCGTACTGCACATCCACAGTGCACTTGTCTTCAACCAATGCTAACTCTGCTTGTGCGGAGTTAGTACGTTGGGGAGCCTGGCAGTTGCTTGGTGGTTTTCTCCAGGTTCTCCGGCTTCCTCCACATGTAAAACTGTCTGACATGAGGTGACCCGGGCTGTCAAAAGTGTCATTAAACCCCAATAAATAAATAATAAATAAATATTAAGACATGTTTTCAAGTCACAGACTCATATTCAGTTTCAAAACATTTTACTGGTCATTATGTCCGTCACATTTGAATTGGTGCTGGTCAAACAAGTAAATCCGGCCTAGGGAGCACAATGGCTCAGTGGTTACGGCATTGAACTTCAAACCAAAAGGTCCACAGTTTGATCCCCACCAGGGGTAACTGTGTGTTGTCCTTACTTACTCCCAACTGCTTGGCACCATGTACTAAGGCTTACGGCACGGCATTGGTGACAGATACATCTTGTGCATATTTAATATTTTGGGGAGCCTGCCAGTTGCTTGTCACTGTTCAGTGGTTCTCTCTGGGTTCTCCGGCTTCCTCCACCTGTAAAATTGTCCAATATGAGGTGATACTGGCTGTCAAAAGTGTCATTGAACCCCAATAAATTAATGAAAAAAAAACTTCAGCCTGTCAGTGACCATGACAGGCTGTTTATTTTTTATGCTTGCAATTGGCTGCTGCCATCTAAAACTTGAGTTAGTGAAAATTGATCATTCGATACTAATTCAGCACTCAGACGCTTGACAATGTATCTGTCACAGACAGTGTTTGCTGCTGAAACAGCCTCACCTGTTGGAAGTTAATATGTCTGAAAGGTTCAGTGACCATTGAGTGCATTTAATTTCATCAGCAGATAATGTTCCTATGATCACAAACCTAATAACATTTTATGGATCATTTTTATTTATTACCTATAATATTTGTACAATAATGAATTACTACAAATGTTGACCTCCAGGGATGCTTGTGTTGTACCACTCAACTGATTACCTTGATGTCTTGTTAACAGGACACTGTTTTTATTTCAGTGACAGATTCCTCCCTGTTAATGTCATGTTCATTCATTATTATGGTTAACCCTTTGAACACTGGTGGCATCTTCCATGCCAGTTAAATGACAGAAATTGGAAGAGTCCATATCCATTATTTAGGGGTAGAACAGTTAATATTTTCAACGTGCAGCCTGAAGGCTGCACATTGAAAATATTAATTCTTCTACCACACACATTCACTTAGTAGCCATCCTACTTAATGAAATTATGACATGTCATGTTGCTGGACTGGAAAAGCGGTCTCTCGTGTTGAAAGAGTTAATAGATAGATACATTACTTTTTTTTACCTTGTGGTGCAAAGGGATATATCTTGGGATAATTAGGGGCTGACAATTTATACTGGTGATTGCAGCTATTCCATAAGTCTTTAACCCTTTACCCAATGAATTGACTGTACACATCCACTTAATTTACAAACTGATCAGTTGAAAATATTTATTTAGTTATTGGTGTTTAAGGTCACATATTTCTGCACAATGGCTAATCATGACCATGACAGTTTTACGGGTAGCAGGGTGGGGGAAGCTGGAGTACCTGGATAGAACCACCGAGCAATGGCGAGTAACTGTCAACTCCCCAACATTCCAACTGCACACAAGCAGGGTTAGCATTGGATGAAGACAGGCGCACTTACGCTTAGTACACAATGCCACCATGCCCCCATGTGGGCAGTGGGGGTGAAGTGCCTTGCCCAAGGACACAACGTGGTTGCCGCAGATGGGATTCGAACTGAGGCCCTCTCGGCTTGCAGCCTGCACCTCTACCTACTAAGCCACCGTATCCCTGTTCAGGTGAAACAAAATTTTTCCTACTTTCAGCAAAACCATACCATGTGACCCATTATTGGAATGAGAACATAGAGCTCGTTCCAATTAGTGGGTCACATTATACAGTTTTATTGAATTTTTTTGAAAAATGTATAAAAAAAATTTGATACTGTGTACATTGGGTAAAGTGTTAACAGCTATAAGCCTGAAGGCAAGAGTACATGTTTCATGTGTTGTACATGCATGTACAACTGGTCTTCTGACCCTTGACATTTCACTTAACGTAAGCAGGAAAAGTTTCTTAATGCTTTACCTACTGCAATGCAGGCATGGCTTGTCCTACGGGCTAGAGTGGCCATGTGGTTGGGACACCATACTGCTAAACATGTGGCCCACATGCTCACAAAATACACAGAGGGAGACAGAGACAGAGACAGAGACAGAGAGAGAGAACTTGTCTGTGTGTATTTGTAGGAATTTGAATTCGTATATAGTACATTGTGAACTGGGATCTCTTTGTGTACACCTTTCATGTGTGTCCCTGTCAAGTTCTGCAGACCACTGTGGGCCCCTCACAGAGACTAGACAGGGGCCCAACATGTGTGCACGAAGGATCCCTGGACAAGATAGAGCATATGTACTCTATCCCACATTGGTCCACCACACTTGACTGTGTTTGCTCCATCTTGGGGCCCCTAATGTGTTATGGCCATGCCCCCCCCCCCCCCCCCCCCCCACCCCACCATGATCTGCTGCCACTGCTGTAATGGCCATATCAGACCAGTGCTATTCAAGAAACTCGCTATGTACATTTTTTTTCCATTTTATAGAATAATCTTAAGCTTATTCCAATGAGGGGACATAAGTTTTTTTTTTGAGGGAAAAATGAATTTTTTCAGTTTAAGAAATTTGTCAGCGAGTGTCATCTGCTGGTCATGTTTATGTAAAAAGATAAACTGAGCATCTGTTTTTAGTGAAGTGCATTGCCTGAACATGCCGATGACAGTGGATTGAAAACCACTACTACCCATATGTTGATAATTTTCTTTACAATTTCACTGATATTGCGGGCTTGTGCAAACAAAGTGCTTCAAGGCCCATGTCAGAGCTCTCTTGAAAAATTCTGAAAGTTAATTTTTTTGTGTGTTTAATATTTTGTCCGTAGTAAGAGACACTTTCATTTTGAAGAGGACTCTTTGCATTTATTTGGTTCTTCATGATGTAGACTGTTTGGAGGCACAGTGCCATGTATTATTTATACATGTACATGTATACAAACTGATCAAAGGTGGCAAATAATAGGTCTATACGAATGACTCAATAGTGACACACGCCTCACAAAGAATATATGGTGATAATAGGGAAATGTGGATGGGACAAATGATGTATGCCAACTTGCTGCATGTGGATCAAAATTTTCAATGGGATGACAAAATGGCAGAAAGAAGTTTTGACACTGCCTCTAAATTATTTGTAAGTCCATGTGATGGGATTATTACTTCCACAAATTGTATGCACTTATAGAAGGTGAAACAAAGGTCAGGTGTACTGTGACAAAATAGTTGGTGATATTCCACTTCAAAACCGAGAGGCTGACTGTGCAATCCTGACCAGTGATAACTGCTGTGCACTTGGGCAAGGAACTTAATCCTGATTTCCTATGTGTGAGCATGGGGGCCGCTGTGTGCTAAGGCATACTGCACATCGATGGAGCTCTTACCATCAACCGCCACTAACACTGCTTGTGCAGAGTTAGTACGTTGGGGAGTACAGTGGAGCCCACTTAATTGGATATCTCTTAACTGAATAACCCTGTTAATTGAATATAATTTCCCAACACAAAACAATTTACCATACCTCCAGTACAGACTTTACCTGTTAATTGAATATAGGTTATAGAGTAAACTCCTGTTCATTGAATAAAAAAATCTTGTAACCTGTTGAGAAATTACCCCGACTTTCCCCAGTTTTCCTTTGTTTATAGACCTATTTGGCCTCTGTACATCCAATACATGCATTTGTCTTGTTTGACAGAGCTCATGGAGCTCTGTCAAACAAGATATAATAGAATAAATGCTAAGATTATCTCTAGAATTCAGGAAAGTGACACAGTTCCTGTTAATTGAATACCCCGGTTAATTTAATAATTTTCATTGGCAAAGTGGCTCTTCATTTAACATGTTTCCACTGTATAACAGTTGATGTGTGGTTCTCTGGTTACTCAGGTTTTCTCCATCCATAAAACTGCCAATATGGTGTGACCATAGCTATTGAAAGTGTCATTAAACCCCAACAAAACCAAACTAGATGGTGTCACTTGTGTGCAAAGCACACTATAGTGTATCCCCGCAATTGCATCCTTGACTTTGTATGAATGCTTGATACAAAGATGAAATGTATTATATGACACACTAAAATCATATTGAGTGGCACAGGTGACACATCTTCGTGCACACCTACAGACTCCACTGCAACATTTGGGCATGGTTTTAGCATTTCGAATTACATACATGTACCCTGGGAGCCTTTCGCCGGAAACAGTCTAAGAAAACATGAAAGTGGCAACGGTGGCACCCCAAAAATCAGAAACCTTCGTGCACATCTACAGACCCTACTGCAACTTTTGAGCATAGTTTTAGCATTTCAAATTACATACTCTGGGAGCTTTTCGCCGGAAATGATCTAAGAAAACACGAAAGAAAAACGGTGGCACCGCCACGTGGCATCTGAAAAATCTGAAACCTTTGTACGCATCTACAGACCTTACTGCAACATTTAAGCATGCGTTTAGCATTTCGAATTACATACCCTAGGAGCCTTTCGCCGGAAACGGTCTAAGAAAACACAAAAGTGGCAACGGTGACACAGCCACTTAGCACCCAAAAAATCCAAAACCTTCCTACGCATTTACAGACTCTACTGCAACATCTCAGCATGGTTTTAGCGTTTCGAATTACATACTCTAGGAGCCTTTCGCCAGAAACGGTCTAAGAAAACACGAAAGTGGCAACGGTGGCACAGCCATGTGGCACCTGAAAAATCCGAAATCTTTGTGCACATCTACAGACCCTCCTGCAGCATTTGAGCATGGTTTTACAATTTCGAAATACATACTGTAGGAGCCTTTCGCCGGAAATGGTCTAAGAGAACATGAAAGAGGCAACGGTAGCACAGCCACGTGGCACCCCAAAAATCCAAAACCTTCGTGCGCATCTACAGACCCCACTGCAACATTTGAGCATGGTTTTAGGATTTTGAATTACATACCCTAGGAGCCTTTCGCCAGAAACGGTCTAAGAAAACATGAAAGTGGCAACAGCACAGCCACTAGGCAGCTGAAAAATCTGAAACCTTCGTGCACATCTACAGACCCCACTGAAACATTTGAGCATGGTTTTAGCATTTTGAATTACATATCCTAGGAGCCTTTCACCGGAAACGGTCTAAGAAAACACAAAAGTGGCAACGGTGGCACAGCCATGTGGCACCTGAAAAATCTGAAACCTTCGTGCGCATCTACAGACCCCACTGCAACATTTGAGCATGGTTTTAGCGTTTCGAATTACATATCCTAGGAGCCTTTTGCCGGAAACGGTCTAAGAAAACACAAAAGTGGCAACGGTGGCACAGCCACATGGCACCTGAAAAATCGGAAACCTTCGTGCACATCTACAGACCCTACTGCAACATCTGAGCGTGCTTTTAGCATTTCGAATTACATACCCTAGGAGCCTTTTCGTCGGAAACGGTCTAAGAAAACACGAAAGTGACAATGGTGGCGCAGTCACATGGCAGCTGTAAAATCTGAAACCTTCGTGCGCATCCACAGACCCCACTGCAACATTTGAGCATGGTTTTAGAGTTTCGAATTACATACCCTAGGAGCCTTTCGCCGGAAACGGTCTAAGAAAACACAAAAGTGGCAACGGTGGCACAGCCACGTGGAACCTGAAAAACCCGAAACCTTCGTGCGCATCTACAGTCCCCACTGCAACATTTGAGCATGGTTTTAGTGTTTCAAATTACATACTCTAGGAGCCTTTCGCCGGAAACGGTCTAAGAAAACACAAAAGTGGCAACGGTAGCACAGCCACGTGGCACCTGAAAAATCCGAAACCTTCATGCACATCTATAGACCCTACTGCAACATTTGAGCATGGTTTTAGCATTTCGAATTACATACCCTAGGAGCCTTTCGCCGGAAACGGTCTAAGAAAACACAAAAGTGGCAACGGTGACACAGCCACTTAGCACCCAAAAAATCCAAAACCTTCCTACGCATTTACAGACTCTACTGCAACATCTCAGCATGGTTTTAGCATTTCGAATTACATACTCTAGGAGCCTTTTGCCAGAAACGGTCTAAGAAAACACGAAAGTGGCAACGGTGGCACAGCCATGTGGCACCTGAAAAATCCGAAATCTTTGTGCACATCTACAGACCCTCCTGCAGCATTTGAGCATGGTTTTACAATTTCGAAATACATACTGTAGGAGCCTTTCGCCGGAAATGGTCTAAGAGAACATGAAAGAGGCAACGGTAGCACAGCCACGTGGCACCCCAAAAATCCAAAACCTTCGTGCGCATCTACAGACCCCACTGCAACATTTGAGCATGGTTTTAGGATTTTGAATTACATACCCTAGGAGCCTTTCGCCAGAAACGGTCTAAGAAAACATGAAAGTGGCAACAGCACAGCCACTAGGCAGCTGAAAAATCTGAAACCTTCGTGCACATCTACAGACCCCACTGAAACATTTGAGCATGGTTTTAGCATTTTGAATTACATATCCTAGGAGCCTTTCACCGGAAACGGTCTAAGAAAACACAAAAGTGGCAACGGTGGCACAGCCATGTGGCACCTGAAAAATCTGAAACCTTCGTGCGCATCTACAGACCCCACTGCAACATTTGAGCATGGTTTTAGCGTTTCGAATTACATATCCTAGGAGCCTTTTGCCGGAAACGGTCTAAGAAAACACAAAAGTGGCAACGGTGGCGCAGCCACGTGGAACCTGAAAAACCCGAAACCTTCGTGCGCATCTACAGTCCCCACTGCAACATTTGAGCATGGTTTTAGTGTTTCAAATTACATACTCTAGGAGCCTTTCGCCGGAAACGGTCTAAGAAAACACAAAAGTGGCAACGGTAGCACAGCCACGTGGCACCTGAAAAATCCGAAACCTTCATGCACATCTATAGACCCTACTGCAACATTTGAGCATGGTTTTAGCGTTTCGAATTACATACCCTAGGAGCCTTTTGCCGGAAACGGTCTAAGAAAACACAAAAGTGGCAACGGTAGCACAGCCACGTGGCACCTGAAAAATCCGAAACCTTCATGCACATCTACAGACCCTACTGCAACATTTGAGCATGGTTTTAGCGTTTCGAATTACATACCCTAGGAGCCTTTTGCCGAAAACGGTCTAAGAAAACACAAAAGTGGCAATGGTGGCACAGCCACATGGCACCTAAAAAATCTGAAACCTTCGTGCACATCTAGAGACCCCACTGCAACATTTGAGCATGGTTTTAGCGTTTCGAATTACATACCCTAGGAGCCTTTCACCGGAAACGGTCTAAGAAATCACGAAAGTGGCTATGGTGGTGCAGCCACGTGGCAGCTGAAAAATCCGAAGCCTTCGTGCGCATCTACAGACCCCACTGCAACATTTGAGCATGGTTTTAGCGTTTCGAATTACATACCCTAGGAGCCTTTCGCCGTAAACGGTCTACGAAAACACAAAAGTGGCAATGGTGGCACAGCCACGTGGCGCCTGAAAAATCGGAAACCTTTGTGCGCATCTACAGACCCCACTGCAACATTTGAGCATGGTTTTAGTGTTTCGAATTACATACCCTAGGAGCCTTTCGACGGAAACGGTCTAAAAAAACACGAAAGTGGCAATGGTGGCGCAGCCACATGGCAGCTGAAAAATCCGAAACCTTCGTGCGCATCTACAGACCCCACTGCAACATTTGAGCATGGTTTTAGCATTTCGAATTACATACTCTAGGAGCCTTTCGTCGGTAAAGGTCTAAGAAAACACAAAAGTGGCAACGGTGGCACAGCCACATGGCACCCAAAAAATCCAAAACCTTCGTATGCATCTATAGACCATACTGCAACATCTGAGAATAGTTTTAGCATTTCGAATTACATACCCTACGAGACTTTCGGCGGAAACGGTCTGAGAAAACATAAAAGTGGCTAAAGTGGCACAGCCACATGGCACCCGAAAAATCCGAAACCTTTGTGCACATCTATAGTCCCTACTGCAACATATGAGCATGGTTTGAGCATTTCGAATTACATTCCCTACGAGCCTTTCGCCGGAAAGGATCTAAGAAAACACGAAAGTGGCTACGGTGGCACAGCCACATGGCACCCGAAAAATCCGAAACCTTCCTGTGCATCTATAGCCCCTACTGCAACATCTGAGCATGGATTTAGTGTTTCGAATTACATATCCTACGAGCCTTTTGCCGGAAACGGTCTAAGAAAACACAAAAGTGGCTATGGTGGCACAGCCATGTGGCACCCGAAAAATCCGAAACCTTTGTGCGCATCTATAGTCCCTACTGCAAGGTATGAGCATGGTTTTAACATTTCGAATTACATTCCCTACGAGCCTTTCGCCGGAAACGATCTAAGAAAACACAAAAGTGGCTACGGTGGCACAGCCACGTGGCACCCGAAAAATCTGAAACCTTCGTGTGCATCTATAGACCCTACTGCAACATATGAGCATGGTTTTAGAATTTTGAATTACATACCCTACGAGCCTTTTGCCGGAAACGGTTCAAGAAAACACAAAAGTGGCTACGGTGGCACAGCCACGTGGCACCCGAAAAATCCGAAACCTTCCTGCGCATCTATAGCCCCTACTGCAACTTCTGAGCATGGATTTAGCATTTTGAATTACATATGCTACGAGCCTTTTGCCGGAAACGGTCTAAGAAAACACAAAAGTGGCTACGGTGGCACAGCCATGTGGCACCCGAAAAATCCGAAACCTTCGTGCGCATCTATAGACCCTACTGCAACATCTGAGCATGGATTTAGCATTTCGAATTACATATCCTACGAGCCTTTTGCCGGAAACGGTCTAAGAAAACACAAAAGTGGCTACGGTGACACAGCCACGTGGCACTCGAAAAATCCGAAACCTTCCTACATATCTACAGATCATTTAGCAACACCCTAGTGTAATTTTAGAACTCCGAATTACATAGGTTGGGACTATTCGGCAAAAAAGTGAAAAAATAACGCATTTTTTAAGTGGCTCCACAGAAGCCACCTGGTGGCACAAAAATTTAAAAGTTGTATTTTTAGGTTGCACAGACCCTATCGAACAACTGTAGAAAGTTACAGCGTTTCGAATTACAAAACCGGACATACGGAAGTACGGACGTACGGATGTACGGACGTACGGACGTATGGACGGAGATCATGACAATATCCCCGCATTTTTTAAAATGCGGGGATAACAAATGGGATGGCCAGTGCAGTACAGCTTTTCACAAAGCATCTTGTCCCGGTATCCCGATAAATTCTGTAAAGGCCGCAAGGGCATACAAAACATCAGGGGTATATGGTTTAAATGGAAGCTTTTCGCATTCACTCACCTCGATATAAAAATTGAACCCAAAAACCTGAAAATAGTCACAAATATCATCAGATTTTTGACAATTTGATCATATTTGCTGTTATAAATTAAATAGTTGAATAATTAAATCAAACAACTTGAGAAAAATAAAATAAGAGCAAATTTGTCAACAAATATTTAGCTTCCGATATGTTTATGTTTCCAATAACAGCCCAAGGGATGTAACTCTATCTGTTGTCTTCTGCATTTGTAAAAACAAAACAATTATTCACGAGTTTGGTCCAACTGATTGCAGAGCGTGAGACACGCATCTACAAATTTGTTTCCAAATGTTTCTATTGTGTTTCAAACAGGATAAAAATGTTATCTCCGCCAACGTATGGTATATGGAGATATAATACCTGGATGTCTCATTTAAACACCACGCCTGCGGCGCGGTGTTTAAAAACCGACATCCAGGTATTAAATCTCCATATACAATACATGTTGGTGGAGATAACTTATATTGTACATAACAAGTGTTGCACAAATAGGTTTTCGGTTTCACAAATGTAGCTTACTTCCATCCAGCCACTAATTTATTCATATGAATGATGTGCAGTGTCTCGGTGGTTATGGAAATGGACTCCATACCGAAAGTACCACAGTTTCATCTCCACCAGGAGTAACTGTGTTGTGTCATTGGGCAAAGCACTTAATCCCGATTGCCCATGTGGGTGCACTGTGGCATTGCGTACCAAAGCATACTGCATGTCAATGGTTCACTTATCTTCAACCAATTCTAACCCTGCCTGTACAGTTTAAGAACATCGGAGCATCTGACAGTTACTCACCTCTGTTTGGGGATTCTCCCAGGTACTCCAGCATCCTCCACCTGTAAAACTGTCCGACACCTGGTGACTCTGGCTGTTGAAAGTGTCATTAATCCCCAGTTGAAAAAAAAATCATATGAATTTGGTTTGTTACAATTTAATTGAAGTGAAAGGTGTTCTGTAGTTACTTGATTTATGTCCAAAAACTTTTCAACTTGATTTATGCAAAAAAGTGTTTTCTACAGCCCTGTGGGTAACCCAGGAGCTAAAAATAGAAAAAGATTCAAATGTCCATATTTCCTAAACTGCACAGAACAAAGAATTGTTATTTGGTATACAGTATCCTTAGGACCAATAGAATCGATTCGATCCCAAAAATTTCGAATCGGTTGTGTCATAGGTTGCCATAGCTGAGTCAGCATGTTACAAAAATGAAAAACAATTCTTTCTCCAGAACTACAAATCAGAATCTGTATATATGGTATACAAAATCCATAGGGGATCTGAGTTGAGAGTGCACAAATTAAATCTCGGGAGTTCTTATTTGGGCTCCAAATGGGATGAGAAGAAGACTGAAAGTAAGCAATCTCATTTGAAGAGTGAGGTCCCCAGGGAGGGAATTTGCTGTTGCTATACAATACAGTGGGCCAATTTATCCTCTGGGTACCTCTTTCTGTTTAAGCCTGAGGCCTTGATACAGATTGAGGTTCACTGAGGGTAAATTTAGTGATGCTACCCTGCTATACAGGATAGCATCACCAATTTCACCCTCTAGGGACCTCATCCTGCAGATGTCAGTCCACTTATTGTCAGGCCTGGATGAGAAAGACAGATGTGTCATCAGCTTATTGAAAGATACTCAGAAATAATCTGCCATTATATTCTTGGCCAAAGTTGCAAGCCTTGGTGGAGTAACTGTCTGCACCCATTGAAAATGACATTTTCAATATTTTCTTGCAAACTTTTACCTAAAGTAATGACGATATACAGCCACCAGTTTTTACAAAAAGCACCAATTATGTATTACCCGGTATGATTCTTTTAATTTTAGCCTCTAAATTATACCTTATGTCCCCTAAATGGAATGAGCTCGTTGGGTTTCATCCACAGAGTGGTCATTACAGGTCATAAGCAATGTTTTTGAGGCAAAAAAGAAAGCCCCCCCCCAAAATATCTTTTAAAAAAAGATTTGTTGGCAGGCTGCTATTCATTTTATGTTATGAGTTAAAACATTCTTGTTTTGAAACTGTCTCATTGGCAAAAGTGTGAAAAGAATCTCCGCTAATAAAAAAATCAAACTCAAAAGCAGTTTTAAAATTTTATTTGAAATGGAGGGGAGGACATAGCTGAGCTGAAAACCACATGACTTCCAGAGAAAATCCAACACATCTTCTTGTGTTTTTAGTCCCCTACCGGCATCGCCGGAGGGGACTATAGGTTTGCACTCCATCCATCCATCCGTCAGTCTGTCAGTCTGTCAGTCACACTTTAGTTTTCCAGAGTTTTTTTGGAAACGCTTCAACAGAATTATTTCATTTTTGGTAAACTACTAAAGAACGATGACTTACAGATCAAGTTTGAGTTTCATGCTGATTGCACTATTTTTGTGTGAGTTACGGCCCTTGGAAATATGGGAAAAAGCACCAAAATATCAGTTTTCCGGAGTTTTTTTGGAAACGCTTCAACAGAATGATTTCATTTTTGGTAATCTACTAGAGAACGATGACTTACAGATCAAGTTTGCGTTTCATGCTGATTGCATTATTCTTGTGTGAGTTACGGCCCTTGGAAATATGGAAAAGCACCAAAATATCAGTTTTCCGGAGTTTTTTGGAAACGCTTCAACAGAATGATTTCATTTTTGGTAAACTACTATAGAACGATGACTTACAGATCAAGTTTGAGTTTCATGCTGATTGCATTATTCTTGTCTGAGTTACGGCCCTTGGAAATATGGAAAAGCACCAAAATATCAGTTTTCCGGAGTTTTTTTGGAAACGCTTCAACGGAATGTTTTCATTTTTGGTAAACTACTATAGAACGATGACTTACAGATCAAGTTTGAGTTTCATGCTGATTGCATTATTCTTGTGTGAGTTATGGCCCTTGGAAATATGGAAAAGTGCCAAAATTTCAGTTTTCCGGACTTTTTTTGGAAACGCTTCAACGGAATGATTTCATTTTTTGTAACCTACTATAGAAGGATGACTTACAGATCATGTTTGAGTTTCATGCTGATTGCTATTCTTGTGTGAGTTATTGCCCTTGGAAATATGGAAAAGCGCCAAAATATCAGTTTTCTGGACTTTTTCTGGAAACGCTTCAACGGAATGATTTCATTTTTGGTGACCTACTATAGAACGATGACTTACAGATCATGTTTCATTTACACTCTGTCCATCCATCAGTCAGTCTGTCAGTCAGTCTGTCAGTCGTACTTTAGTTTTCCGGACTTTTTTTGGAAACGCTTCAACAGAATGATTTCATTTTTGGTAACCTACTATAGAACGATAGAACGATGACTTACAGATCAAGTTTCATTTGTACTCTGTCCATCCATCAGTCTGTCAGTCAGTCTGTCAGTCATACTTTAGTTTTTCAGACTTTTTTTGGAAATGCTTCAACCGAATGATTTCATTCTTGGTAACCTACTATAGAATGATGACTTACAGATCAAGTTTGAGTTTCATGCTGATTGCAGTATTCTTGTGTGAGTTATGGCCCTTGGAAATATGGAAAAGCGCCAAAATATCATTTTTGAGGACTTTTTTTGGAAATGCTTCAACGGAATTCATGCTGATCACATCTAGGTTATAACATTTGTTTAATTATTCATGCTCATTAGTCCGGTAGGGGACATTGTATTGCTTCAGCGATACGAGCGCTCTTGTTCCAAATAATTTCATCCGAAATTAAATTGGGAAATATTGTAGAAATTTTGCAAGGATTATTCACATAAATTTGTTTTGTTACAGTTTATTTGAAAGTAAGCAACTCCAAAAAATTGTAACATAATAATTTCACAAACAATGAATGTTGGACTGAACCAGTAAAACTAGTCCTGGCAGCATTTTTCTGGTAAACACTCATAAAAAATCTCTCCCCTCTCACTTACCTCTAGAGATGCAAAATGGGTTGGTGAGTAATGGCTTAAAGGACCTAAATAGTACAAGCAATTTTCACTCTCCCCTCCTCTCATCCACTAAGAAATGCTTCAATGCCTGACTCCACATTTTTCTCTGACAAGATTTTCAGTCCATCGGTCCTCTTGTGACAAATCTCGGCTCTGTCCTTATGTGACACAAAATATTTTTTAAAAGCCAACTTAAAAGGAAATACCTGTTTTGTGTTCTCCCCACCCAATGAACTCATCATAAATGGTCTGTTAACCCTCAGGTCCCCATACAGCCACAAAGGCACAAACAGCCATATTTTTCCACTATGCCAATGGCCCAGACTAGCTGGTGCAACCCAATTTTTTGCCAGGGCCAAACACAAATTTTGAATCCCCTAAACCCCCAAAATTTGCCTAAAAATGAGAAGACCAGTATGGTCCTCCACACTTTTGTGCAATGCACAACTTGTTGTCAAGGACAACAATAGGCTACCGCCATCTTGTCATTCTGTTGTTTGGCCCATGTCAGATCAACACGTATCCTGACTTTTGTGCTATAAAATCCTAAAGTATAATGTAGACAGACACGATTTTGAAGTGGAATGGTGGAATAATTGCAGCAGAATCTAGCTGAATATGGACATTGAGTTTTTGAACATTCAGGGCTATAACTTTATTGAAATTAAATAATATTTCTTGTTTTTCCCGTTTTCGGGATATGCACCTGGTTTGTTCATTTTTTGTTTATCATTATGTGTGTGTTCAGTGTTCACCTTTTTCCCCTTGAATCCTCTCATTAGATTTTTAAGAACTATTTGCCGTTTGCGAATTTGTTATTAATTAAAATTCTTCTTAAAAATAAATCTTAGATAATTTACAGAATGTGGATTATTCGTACCCCCTTTGTCGCGTACCGGTTATTTTTGACTTAGTCGGGCGTGTCTGTTTGCCATTACCCTTCTCTATGGGGAATCTTCTGGGGAAGTTTCTCTATTGTTAAGGATATTCTTGGGATACCGGTTGTCTGACCTGGGCCTTTGTTGTGCCTGTTTTGGACTTGGTTACCGGCTCCTATTCAGTTTAAAATTTTTGCCTCGGGCGTATGCGTATTATGAAGTCCTCATGTTCGAAATGTAAGAGGAAGAAGTTCTCTCTTGATTCTCATTCATCATGTTTGGCTTGCAGTCGTTGCTCGAAAGATGGTACCTGTGCAACTTGCTGTTCTTGGGATTCCAAGCGATGGAATTCCCTCTCAACTTATGTATGTGTTGGCGAAGCACCGATTTCGGTGCTTTCGCCTAAGGTAACTAATCAAATTTAGTTTCCTTTTCAGAGGAACAAGAACATGGTATTGGTTATGGTATAACATCAAGATCTGTACTGCCGTCGTCTTCAGATACAGAGCATGTTGACTTACGAGGTATCGCAGAATACTCGGTACCTGGGGCAAGCAGACGGTCAACTAGCTCGACTGGTGTAACAGAGCCTTTAATTAGTACTTCTGTACCGGGAAAATCTGTAGCGGTCCAGGATACGGAGAATGGAAGACAGTCCTCTGTTCAGACGATGGCACGTAAGGGGAAGAGGCCAGTCAAATTGAAAGGTGTATCAGTAGCGAAGCTTTCTTCTGTTTTGGGGACAAAACAGAAAGATTCGACTTTTATTTCCAGTTCCGCTGGTAGTCTGGTAGAAAATGCTTCGGAACCAGTTGTTTCTGATGTACCTTTCTCTGCTAGTGCGGCTGGCAGTAATCTTGATATAAGAGCCTCTTCTTCGTCCGTTTCCAGGACTCAGCACAGTAGACCGCATGCTAGTCGGCAAGATCCAGAGGTAGAGAGTCAGAGCCAGGATCTGGCTCTCTCTGAGGCTACCATTTCGAGGCAAACGTCTTTTTCTAAAAGACGGACACAGGGCTCTGTGTCAGATCACCTTCCGGAGCCAAAAGGCATACACCGGGGGTGAACATAGCCTCGAATACGGAATTGCTGGAGCAAATTGCCCAGCTAATTGCAGACTCCCTGCAGCATAATATGCGGCCATCATCGATCTCTGAATTGGATGATTCGGACAGTGCGGGATCGACAGAAAGAAGGGTTTCCTCAAATAATGAGTATGCCGATAATGGACCAGACCAGGAACCTCTAGCTGGTAGTGTTAGGGAGTTTGATGAAAACGAGACTGACACTACATCTTTGGCTGAGCAACATATGGAAACTATGAGGTTCCTGCAGGATTTTTCACCTGAATTAATTCCTTCTGGTCGAGTTCTGTGCCTTCTAGAGCCAAGCGCCTGTCTTCTTTGGACAGGGAGGTCATTAAGTCGAAGGAAAGTATCCTTCTGTATCTGTCTCAATCAGTCCAAGCATTAGATGCGTTTGATTGTTGTGACGAAGCTATTGTTGACCTGGCTCAGGCTAGAAAAAGTTCTTTCCTTTCGGAAAGGAAGCTTGACCTACCGTTTAGAGGCAATACCTTCTTAAATATGGTAGGCGAGAATAAGATTCCAAGAGCTCCTCTGCAATTGGATGATGGAGCTAGGGACTTAGGTATGTCTCTTCCGTCATCGTGTAGCGTTAGTTCTTTTGTTATAGTCACTTGCATTGAATCTAGCAGAAGTATTTTGGACGCTGTCATATGCAGATCTTATTTGCAGGGCATTGGCCAGCAATTTGGAATCTGAGAGCTTACAGGAGTTGTTATCTCCTTTGAGAGTGCTCTCTCGCGCCATCATGTATACATCATCCCACTCTGCTCTTTCAGTAGCGAATATAGAGTTGGTCAGGCGCGATGCTGCCCTTAAATCTACGTCATTTATTGACGACAGAGTTAAGAGTTCTCTAAGGGCCGCTCCCATTTCGGGTTCTTCATTATTCAATGATCAGTTAAAAGCTGCATTTGAAGTTGCTTCTAAGAAAGCTACAAGTCAGCTTTTGTTGCGCTCAGCTTCGCAACCTCAGCCTTCCACAAGTGGTACTCCTCGGAGAGGTAAAATTTTCTCCAAGAGAGGCTCGGCTCTTCCTGCTTTTAAAGCTAATCGTGGTCGTGGTGTCTCGAAACAGGGGAGCGATTTCAAAAATTTGCTCGGTGAGAGGCATCATTCGAGTGAACGATTACGCCGCAAGTATAGACTTCCGTTTCGCGGTTCAAGGAGAAGTATACCAGTTCAGAGCAATGTGTTTTGGCTTGAACCCTGCTCCGTAGGCGTTCACTCGGTTGGTGAATGTGGTGATGAGCCATTTTAGAGCTCACTCGGCTTCAATGACGTCAGCATATTTGGACGACATTCTTCAAAGGTTCGAAAATTTTCATGCTCTTCAAAGCGACGTTCAGAGTCTGCTATCGCTGCTACAATGCCTAGGTTTTATATAATCATTGTCGACAAGTCGGATTTAATACCGACGAGGTTTTTTTGTTCATCTGGAATGAGTTTCGATACTCTCAACAATCGGGTCAGTTTGCCGGTAGCAAGAGCAAAATTAGTTTCTCTTTACACAAATATGACATAAACGCACAAGTCATTTCTGCAAGAGAGTTTATGCGGCTGTTAGGACTTTGCGGCGCCGCCGCGGAGTTAATTCCGCTAGGTCGTTTGCGCACTCGTCCACTTCAAATTTATCTAATTCAAAATTGGAATGTAAAATGTCAGTTGTTGGACAGTCCGATTGTTTTAACACAGTCAGTAAAACATCTTCAAATTTGGGCGGATATCCAGTGGTTTTCCCAGGGAATACCTCTTCAGATTCAGGAGCCGTCATTCATAATCATGATGGATGCCAGTCAGGAGGGTTGGGGTGCTTCTCTGATTCTGGGCGATCAAGTGTGTCACGGTTTATGGGGAAGTCAGTTTCTTGGGTCCCATATAAACTACAAAGAAATGAGGGCAATTTGTTTAGCTCTAAATCATTGGCTCAGTCGAGTAATAAACTCACATGTTCAAATTCTGTTGGACAATTCAACAGTAGTAGCCTATATTCGGAATCAGGGAGGTACTCATTCCATCCAGCTGTTGAATCTCACCGAAAAGATTCTTCTTTTCTCTCAAAAGAATCAGATTCTGATATCGATTCATCATATTCCAGGTCATCTCAATGTAATAGCAGACTCTCTATCGAGAAAGGATCGCCTGCTACCTTCAGTATGGATGTTGAAAAAATCTGTCTTCAATCAGATTTGCTTCCATTGGGAACATCCAATGCTTGATCTTTTTGCCACGAGTCTGAACAATCAGTTACAGACTTTTGTGTCTCCATGCCCGGACCCTCAAGCTTATGCAGTAGACGCTCTGTCAATTTCATGGAACGGGATAATAGGGTATGCTTACCCTCCAGCTCCCCCCATTCAACAGATCTTGCTAAAGATAAAACAGTCTTCTTACAAGATTCTCCTGGTTGCAAGTCTGTCGGCTCACAGACAGTGGATAATTCTTCTCTGGGAACTTCTTTGGGACCTTCCACGGAAGTTACCACTTCTCCGGGATCTTCTGACACAGGGCAAACTCCGTTGGCTTCCTGCACGAAAAACGGTTTTCCAGACGAGCAATGGACACAATGTCTAACTGTAGGAGGACCTTCTCTTCGTTAAATTATGAAGCGAAGTGGAAGGTTTTTGTTCGTTGGTGTGAATGACAATTGATTGATTTTTTTTAACCCAACTATTCCTCAATTAGCTAACTTTTTATCTTTTTGATGAAGTTAAGCTACAGCCAGTCACTATTAAGGGCTATAGGTCTATGCTCTCTTGACACCTATGCACACCAAGGGAAATTAAACATTGGGTCAGATGTATCTATAAATAATTAATAAGGAATTTTTCTGTGAATAGACCTCGTACCTTGAGTCTAGTCCCTCAGTGGAATTTAGCTTGGGTTCTTCTGAAACTTCAGGAAGCACCTTTTGAACCGTGAAATACTGTTGAGTTTAAATTTCTTACTTGTAACACGGTTTTTCTTTTAGCGTTTTGTGTCAACTAAGAGAGTTAGTGAGCTTCATGCTTTGTCTGTCGAAGACTCTCATTATCGTAGTGTTGGTAATTCTATTACTCACACTACGAAAGTGGTATTCTTAGCTAAGAATCAGGTTCCGTACAAACGGCCTAGCCCTATTCTTATTAAAGCATTACCGTCTTCAGATGGTCAGAGACCTTTGTTGTGTCCAGTAAGAGCGCTTAAAATTTATAAGGAGCGTTCTAGTTTTATTAGAAGAGGTAGGAAAAGGTTATTTCTTTCTCTTCTTAACAGAAATGATATTTCTGTTCATTCAATATCTAGATGGATTCATTTAGCTGTTCGGTCAGCTTATAATGCTTTGTCTGTGAATCAGAGAATAGCTTATAAGATTTCAGCTCACGAAGTTAGAGCTTTAGCTTCTTCTTGGGCTTATGCTAGTAGTACTTCTTTGAAGGATTTGATGCAAGCAGCTTACTGGACACAACAGATGACTTTTACCAAATTTTATCTTCGAGATTTAGAATCAATTTCGGATGATCTCAGATCTTTAGGACTGTTATCGGTAGCTCAGAAGGTCGTCCATTCTAATTAGGATTTTTATTCAACCTTCTGTTTGGTCTGCTCTTGCACTGTCTCCAGTCTGCTCCCCTCTTCATTTTGAAGTGTACATGTAGTTACTTTCAAAACAAGGGGAAGGTGGGGGGGGTGGTATTTCGAAATAGTCATCTGGCTTTTAAGTGGAAAACATGGACATACCTCCTTCAGTGATAGTATCCAGGGGTCGGTGCTATGGTAGTTTTAATGTGTAGCTTAATATGAAGCAATTTTAAATGTATTATATGCTTTTAATGTGTAGCTCGATGTGAAGTGTTATTGTCTATGTCATGTGTCAAGACGAGCTTTTCTATCCAATACTCGGACATTTTTAATGATTTATAAAGAGTCTCATTTCTCTGGACTTTTTTATATTTTGGCTTCCTTTATCAAATTAGCATAATGGGTTATTCTAGGCCTTAAATAGAGTTACACCTATATTTTCATTGTTTTTCTGAAATTGGAGCAATGAATATTAAGTACTAGGCCCGCCTGCCTGTTTACTATTCTAAGCTAGTCTGGGCCATTGGTATAGTGGAAAAATATGAAAAATTTATACCAATTTTAATATTAGTAGTAGTAGACATTCCTTCCTCCCCGCTGAGTTTTATTACAGTTCTTATTAACATTTAACAGGCACAACAATAAGAATGACAAGATGGCGGTAGCCTATTGTTGTCCTTGACAACAAGTTGCGCATTGCGCAAAAGTATGGAGGACCATACTGGTCTTCTCGTTTTTAAGTTTTTTTAGCAAATTTGGGGGGTTTAGGGGATTCAAAATTTGTCTTTGGCCCTGGTAATAAATTGGGTTGCACCAGCTAGTCTGGGCCATTGGTAAGTATTAAAAATATTAAAATTGGTATAAATTTTTCATTTTTATATTGCTTTGAAAAAGTTGCTCCAAGTGCATTCTTTCTTGAGAACTCTACTGGTAAGCTTCATGTATCTTAAGCTTCATGTATCTTGACAATGTTTTTATATCAGCCAGGCAGCCAACAATAATATAGAAACACTGTTAACCATTTACCAAACGTAATGTCAAAACCGGCCAGCGCTATTCACAAAAATCGCCAATTAATTTTTATTATTTTTTCATTGTTTGTCTCAAAAACATAAGTTATGACCCCCTCTTTGAAACGAGCTCATCGCGCTCGTTCCAAAGAGGGGTCATAACCTATGTTTTTGAGGAAAGAAACGAAAAAAATAGTTATTCAAGAATTTTGTTTGCAAGTGTCGTTTGCTTTTCATGTTAGGTAAAGGGTTAAGTCATCTGCAGCTATTTGCAAGTAGTTATTATCATAAACTTAATCTAAGGTTTTAAGGGTTAAACTGGTCTGATTAAGTTAAGAAACACAGCAGAAGTGGCAGTTGCTGCTCATCAATTCTTCAGCTTTTTGTTCACATTTTAATTAGAGTAATCTCCCTTATTCTGCATCTGATAGATTTTGTTTGGATATTTCTGTACTGCTCAAAGTTTGCTTAGCACCAAGTATATCCAACTACCTGTTATACGTTTTAATTGAAATATTGTTATGAAAAGTGTATATATTTTTTATTTAATTATATCTTCAATGATTTAAGTACAGAAATTAAGATTTTGTTTGTGTTTGACATTATTTTTAAGCTTTTGAATATGATAACTATGGAAAATGATTATTGGTAAAAGAGGAAATTTTTCAAATTTGCCAAAAAGTTGACAGAGCGAACTGGTATGGGTTCAATATCGAGTATGAGACCCATTACTGTTAATTACAGCTTGACAACACCTTCTCATGCTCCCAATCAGGTTCCTGATGGTTCTTTGTGGGATGTTGTTCCATTCTTGGACCATCATGGCACCAAGCTCCTGGACACTTACTTCTTGGTTTGACTGGACAGGCTGAAATTGCAAGCTGCAACTCACTCCAGACATGTTCGATTGGATTGAGGTCAGGGGATCTTGCTGGCCAGTCCATATGCTCAATCCCCTCCCTCTGTTGGTACTCCCGGTCAGCATAGGCAACATGAGGACGGGCATTATCGTCCATCAGAATGAATCTATCACCCACTGCACCTACATACAATCTGACGTGGGCATCCAGGATGTTATCAATATACCGCTGTGCAGTCAATGTACCATGGCCAAGGACACAGAGCTCTGTACGTCCATCCCAGCTGATGCAGCCCCAGACCATTGTTGTCCCCCCACCATAGCGGTCATGTCCAGCAATGTTGGCTGCATGGAATCGCTCTCCTGGACTTCTCCATACCCTAGAATGCCTATCTGTGTAGTCGAGGCAGTAAAAAGGACAGGTCGCCAATCTTCTCTGGTACATCCAACATGGTCCATGGCCCATTCATATCGTGTCTGGCGGTGGTTCTGGGACAGCGGAATGCGAATACATGGTCTTCTCGATCGGAGACCACCTTTGTGCAACCTTGCCCGGATAGTCTGCGTCGAAACATTTACCCCGGATGCATTCTGAAGGTCACTGTGAAGCTGGGTTGCTGTTGCAAAGCAGTTTCTATGGGCCTGAATGATCAAAAACTGACCTTCAGCTGCAGATGTTGCCCTGTCTCTGCCACCACCATGCCGTCTTACTGGTGTGCCATACTGCTGAAATCTTGCTCAGGGTCTGGTTATCAGCGTATGCACCAAGGGCTTCACCAACCTGACGATGTGTAGCCCCTTGCTCCACCAGCCCAACAGCCCGCCACATTTCTGCTTCAGACAAATGTCTTCTTACATTTGCATTCACCATATTCAATCATTAAATCACAAGGGTTTGTGTTGAAATGGAGATTGAATACCCTACACATGTCATGTACATGTAGATAATACAAGGGGTACATGCTTTCCATGACTTTCATGAAAAGTCTGCCTGTTAAGGGAGCTTATGTAAACACTGGGGACCATTCCTCAATCATATCCATCAAAAATAACACAAATATGTCACAAGCAAATTTCACAATGATGCGTCAAATATTATGTGGTTCTTAGCAAACTTTGAGTAGTATATTTTCTGAAGTTATCAATATGGTTTGATTATTTATTTATTGGTGTTTAAAGTAACATAATGGCTAATCATGACTGCTGTAATTTGATTATAAAACAGTGTAGTCACCAAAATAACCAGTATAAAGAAAATTCTCTCCGTTTCTCACATACAAGCTAAGCTTTGAATGAAAAAATATTCTGAACTGTAGATATCCTTGGGTTTTTTCACTACACATTGATTGTGAAAAAGTTATACCCGCTTTGAGTTAACCCTTTATGTAATATGCCACTTCCACAAAGTTTTATGAATAATTTTCAATTTTTGCCTCCAAAACATATCTTATGGCCCCTTTATTTGAATAAGTTTAATGACATTCTTCCAGTGAGAGATAACAAGCTGTTCTTTGGTGGCCAGAAGTTTAAGAATATTAAAATTTAAATTTTCACTTTTGGAGATAGTGCTGGACCGATATTATCATTACTTATGTTAAAGGGTTAACCCTTCACCTAACACAAAAGAAAGAGGACACTTGTAAACAAAATTCTAACTATTTTTTTTTAAATTTTTGCGTAAAAAACATAACTTTTGACCACTCATTGGAATGAGCTCGTTCCAGTGAGTGGTCATAAACTAAGGTTTCGAGACAAAAATGAAAAAATAATGAAAAGTGAATGGTGATTTTTTGTGCATAGCACTGGCCAGTTTTGGACGTGATGTAAGGTAAAGGGTTAAAAGAATTCTTCTGTATCATTATTGTGTATAAAAACTTCACCCTTAACCAATGCACATGATATCATAATTTTTTAATTTAATTAATTTTTTCAATTAAAAAAAAAAATTCAACCAAATCATATCATGTCACCCCACTTTGGAATGAACTCAGAGAGTTTTGTTGCACTGAGGGGGTCAAATGGTGTGGTTTTGTTGAAAGCTTTTTTTAAAAAAACTGTTTTCAACTGCTCAATTTGTAATTTCACTGGTGGAAGCGGCCAATTGTTTAGGTGAAGAGTTCATTTTGAGGGATTTATGGAAGTGTACAGTTGGAAAGTTATCAGTTATGTGCAGATATCAGAATAGTTTACTGTGAGGCCCCACAAACTAGATCTGTTTCTCGGGTCCTTTTTGGTAAAATTGCATGCAGGCGGGCATTTTTTTTATTTTATTTTTTATTTTTGTAATTATTTCGTTGCCATCAAAAGTTCATGTTTTTGGTTTGTATTAGGCCTCATAATCTACACAATATCATGGGTGGTGGTGTATTTTGTCCCTTGAGTGCAAGAAGGCTTTGCAGTGCTAAAGCATTGCAAAGCCTTGTTGCACTCAACAGACAAATTTTTAAATTTATTAACTTGGTTAAAATATCAGACATAAACCATTTAATTTTTATTTTTCTAAGTTTGCCTTGGTTGTAAAAAAAGAGCATGCAGCAGCTAAAAGGGCCATGCAGGAGGGCCTGAGAAACAGATTTTTAAAAATTTTTTCAGGCGTGACCAATATGTTATTTTCCCTGGGAAAACCTTGGAAAGTTGAGCAGTACTTGTTTACTGTGCTAAACAAGCTATGTTTTACTGGTAAAATAGGACCCAGTAACTATAACTGAGGGGGAATTCCTCTAACATGGGTAACATAGGTATAAAGCATTGGCTGGACTTGACTTTATAATACATGTTGCAGTCATGATTAACCATTTTGCAGAAATATGTTCTATTTTTGCACAATGGCTATGTCGGTTAGCCTGTGAGTCTGTAAATCTGTGAATCTATTTCATTTTCTTTGGCTAAGCCCCATAGTTCTTGTTCAATCATCACTAAATTTCATTTGCAGGTTCGACTTCATATCTAGATGAGAACATCCCATTTTGGTTGCGATCGGTCAATTGTGATGACTGCAGGGACATGCAACTCAGATTCCTTTAGCACAGTCTACAGGTTGCATTTATGAAGGGATTTCATTATATATTGGCAGGATGACTTGGTATAATGTCTTAGATGAGAATGTCCTATTTTCATCGTGATTGGTCAACCATGACAGCCTCATGGGCACGTGACCTAGATTTGTTTAGCACAGTCCACAGTTCAAATTTTTGAAGGGATTTCATTGGAAGATGTTTGGGTGACTCGGTATGATGTCTAGATGAGACGGTCCTATTTTGGTCATGAAAAACATCCTACATGTATTTTGGTCTAAATTGGTCATGTTGGTCAACAGTGAGGGCCTCATGAGCTCTTGCTCTTTAAAACTTCGACACAGCGTAGAGGTCATATTTATGAGGTGATATCATTGCAACTTGGTTAAGTGACTTGGTGTTGTGATATCCAGATGGATTTCTGAAGGAATGTCCGGACGAATTTCCCATTTTGGTTCAGATCGATCAACCATGAGAATCATACAGGGCCCCAGGCCTCAGATCTAATTCTTCTACCATACTCTACAGATATTGTTTTTGGAATGATTTTACTGTAACTTGGTAACTTTGGTTGCATATGTTAACTGTGAGGGCCACATCAACCCAGGCCTCAGTTCTTTAGTACAGTCTACACCTCAAATTATTCTTGTTGAAATCATAGGGTCCAGAACTTAACTTATTCTCAGTTATCAGAATTCTTGTCTTATCTAATAATTGTTTCATAAAGAATGAACATTATCCTTTTCATCAAACCCTACACACAGTAAAGTTAAACTGCACTATTATTGACACTTTCATTCTAACAAGCTTGCTTATTTGGTGACAAATGTTTTGATGATGGGAGGCATCAATCGAACCCTCTCCCCTTGTATCTACAATCCTGAATCTTGGTTTGATACAGAAGAAAATTTAATCCAGTGATCACAGGGCTTGTATTTCAGTGAGAATCCACGAATCGATTCTTGCAAAGATTCACGCACCAAAACCAGCAAGAATCCATGTAGATCTTGTTGCACCTCTACTAGGATTCGCGTGAAGTGAATTGAGTCAATTTAACCCTTTACCTAAAATAGCAGCAGCAGGTTAATCAATACAAGGCTAACATGACCTGAAGTATGCTCGCGTCAATAAAATTGTACAGATAAGGCTGTCATTGGAACTGGCTCAATGAGCTGGTTCCAATGACATCCATATTTGTAAGATTTTATTGGTAAATATTGTTTATTTTTTTTTTTAAATATCAAATTCAGTTTATAAATGCTTTAAAAATTGAAAAGCTCTGTTGGGTAAAGGGTTAACATGTGTTATCAGTATACAGTAGAGGTTCATTGATGGTGGCCTCATGGGATCTTGGGACACTCATAGCAGGTATGGATTGTATGGATTCTCGTAACCATTTTGCAAGAATCTAAATGGATTCTCCCAAATTTAGATGAAATATAAGTCCTGGATCATTTCGCCTACCTAAGACTGGTCTCCTGCATACACCATGCTACAGAAAATGTCTGCACAACAAATGTTAAAACATAGACCTTTTAATTGTTTACCCAACGTAACGACCAAAACCGTCCTGCGCTATTTACAAAAACCACCATTCAATTTTTATTTTTTGTCTCAAAAACATAACTTGTGACCTCTCATTAGAAGAAGCTCGTTGAGCTCATTCCAATGAGGGGTTATAAGCTATGTTTTTGAGACAAAATATTAAAATATTAAGTTATTCAAGAATTTTGTTTGCAAGTGTCGTCTGCTTTTCATGTTAGGTAAAGGGTTAAATTCCCTCACAATTCAAGGTGGCAAAGAATGTGTCCAAAGTTACAGGAACATGCCTAGATTAGAGAGAGAAGTAACAGATAATTTACCTTTTTGTCCATGCTTTCTTGTCCAACAAAATTTTAAAAGTATTTTAACCCTTTACCCAATGTGGGTAGCAGATGATACATGCAAAATTAATTCTTGAATTTCTAAAAATTTTCAATTTTTGTCTCGAAAACACAGCATATGACCCCTCATTGGAACAAGCTCAATGAGCTCATTCCATTGAGGGGTTATAAGCTATGTTTTTGAGACAAAAATTGAAAATATAATAAAATTTGAATTGAGATTTTTTTATATAGTGCTGGCTGGTTTTGTCTGTTATGTTTGGTAAAGGGTTAATGCTGTAAATCATGAACAGTGTGGCAATTTATCGGCTACCTTTTGAGGCAATTGATTAATCGGTTAACCAAGGTTAATCCATCTGATTAATCGATCAAGAACACCCTTTAACCATTTCAGTTCTAATTAAAATACATATGTACCCAGTTTTCATCTTCTTAGTAAAATGGAATGACATGTTGATCAATGTATTTATCCATTGAGTTATGTCCCTTATTCTGCATGATCAATTTTTTCCTGTCAGATCAGCTGTCTTGAAAAGACATAGAAGACATATTTGCCAGCCAGGTTTTTATCAGAGTGTAGTGTTTGTTATCAGCTCTACTATCAATATCTGGAAAGCAATCTGTAGCTCTCACTTTGTATCTGCCTTTCCACTGACAATTTCCTGTCTGCAGAGAGCAGATAAAACTTCAAATCAGTGCAATGATTAATCTTGCCTGCCAATCAGTTTTCCAAGACCCCAAAAACAATTCTCGGAATTTGATATCTACTGAGAAATGTTTGTTCGTCCTTTCTTGAGTTTGTCTTCAAATTAATTTATTGTTGCCTTAACTCTCTACCTGACATATCAGCCGCATACACTCACCTAATTTACAAAATGAGCAGTTGGAAGAAAAATATTTTCCAAAATATTTTAACAAAACAATATCATGTGACCCCTCACTGGAATGAGGTGGATGAGCTCGTTTCAATGAACAGTCACTTGATATGATTTGGTTAAAGTTTATTGAAAAATTGTGAAAAAACTAATTAAATAACAAATTTTGATATCGTGTAAGTAATGGCGGTATCCAGCCAGTGATACAATAATAGCCGTTCAAATTTTCATATTTTTCCTCTCTTTGTTTATTTTTACTTTTTCAGTTTAGAGTACCATGTCCTGTTGTTTTTATACCTCAAGCTCTATATAAAAATAATTAACTGGTTGTATTTTTGAAGCCCATATTTGGACTTCATTCTGAAGTATTGGCATCACAAATAAAAGGCTTGATATTCTGTCAATTTGCTCTATATTCACTTAGAAGCAGACTTACTTTTGTCGTAAAGCGTATACTATTGGGGAAAATTAGCTCGCTCAAAGTGCTTGTTAACTTTATACATTTATTCACATTTAGCGGCGGAATAACCAACCGAACTTCTTTCTCAGCCTGTATAGCCAGACTGTTGAATTCAGGAAATACATATATTTTATAGTAAAACAGTTACTCATAACAACGGTTATTTATTAACATAAATCATAAACAATAATTAAACCCTTTTGGGGAACAGGACTTGTTATCAAGCAGCTTGTACTATTATAGAAGGAAAATTGCTGATTACCAGCTTATGTATACATTCTAATATACTCAACAACAATACAAACACTGAAATTATTGCTTAATCACCAAAACAATTAGCACCTGGGTTTTCATAATAAATTTGGAAAAGCATCTTGGAATTTTGTTTTGAATTTCACTTCAAAACCAGCCTATGACAGTACACCCTGCCTAAAAAGTCTTTGGTCCTCCAAAGAGAACGAAAATGAATTAGCATTTGAATAAGGTGTAATAAGCTTGAAGTGTCCTTCCTAACACGAAACTCGAATTTGTGATATTTTTTTTTTTTTACCAAAATTATTTCTTGAGAACTCGTCGACCTCGATGTGCTTCAGAAACCGATTATCATCTCATGTCCCGATCATCAATGTCAACTACTTCTTATTCCATGGTTTTTTAGCTCACCTACATCTGTAAGATGTGGTGAGCTATTGTGATAACCTCGGGCGTCAGCGTCGGCGTCAACGTCCGGCGTGTCCAATATTGTAAGATTTAATGTTAAGGTTAATTTCTCAAACATCAGTGGGCTCAGGCCTTTGATATTGCATTTGTAGGTTGTAGGGGACTATTAGAACAGTATTTAACCCTGATACTATGACTTTTTTCCAAATTTCACCTAAAATTTTCTGCCAAAAGTTGTAAGAATTTGCGTTTAGGTGTTGTAAGAATTTGTGTTAAAGTCAGCTTTTGTGCAGATTGTGCTGCTTTAACTTCTCATTACTGTTGATTTTTGTATTTCAATAACAACTCCAGGTATTAACCCTACTGTATGCAGAAATTTAACAGAAATTTTTTTTGTTTTCAGTCAAAATTTTCATGTTTTTCTCGGACTTAGTAAATTTTAAGTTGTAAAACTTTGTGTGTAGGTGAGTTGTGTTTCTGTGTGTCTTTCCAGGCGATTAATATTCTACACTTGGGTTACTGAACTCCACTGCAGTAATATTTAACCCTCATTACATGCATATTTGAGGAATTTGAGGCTGATTTTCTGCCAAAACTTGTTGTAAGAATTAGCGTTTAGGTGTTGTAAGAATTTGCGTTAAAGTCAGCTTTTGTGCAGATTGTGGTGCCTTCACCTCTCATTACTGTTTATTTTCTCATTTCAATAACAACTGTAGGTATTAACCCTACTGTATGCAGAAATTTAACTGATTTATTTTCTTTTTTTCAGTCACAATGTTCACGTTTTTCTCTGACTTACTCAATTTTAAGTTCTAAAAGTTTGTGTTAAGGTGAGGTGTTAAGGTGAGTTCTGTTTCTATGTGTCTTTCCAGGCAATTGATATTGTACGCATGAGTTACTAAACTACATTTCGGTAATGTTGCGCCCTTATTACATGCATATTTGAGGAATTTGAGGGGGATTTTTGGGACTTTTATTCACTTTCTTTAAAAAAAAATTTTTTTAACTTTTTTTTTTGTTTAATACTTTCTCATACTTGTTACTAGTAACATTAAGGCTTATTTTAGTTGTTGATGTGATGTATTTTTGTTGGGACTTACAGTCACTTTCTTGAACGAATGTTTTTCCGCAACTCCTCTTTAACCAATGAATGTACTTCAATTACAATTTCAGTGATTTATGAAAGCCTTTCCTAATTCTTATTTATGATTTAATATCTGGCCTCACGATTCATATTCTTAATCATAAACATTTCTAAAAGAAAAACATGCTTTTATATCCAATGATTCTATGTTGAATTGATATATAATAAATGCAGAAATATAGACTTTTCAAAGCCATCACATAAACCACATTAATCATTTGATGCCTTGTTAATGATTTATATTAACTAAATATTAGGCATGTTACATTGGAACGACATTATCAAGCGCGAATGTAGGTGAGCGTTGGGATGTAACATCCCTCTTGTTATAATGTGGTTTCGCAGGAGGGCCAGAAGAACCAGACAGTATACTATTTGGATTGTCTCTTATATAATTGCGAGCACTTTCATCTACCTCGTCAGCATGAACCCACGTGTTTTCGCTGAATGGGAGGTCTTTCCATTTTATAAGATAATAAATTCCATGCTGTCTGTATCCAAGTGCCCGTAGCACTTTTACCGTAACTTTGGTTGATTGACTTGTTGCGAATGAAAGAGTCTCAAGAACTTGAGGCTTATTGTGATCGTCACAAGTCTGAGTTGAAACGTTCGATGTAGAAGGTACGTTTTGCACAGATTTAGTGAGGCTTCTGGGCTGGACTAATGTGCAACGGTCAGCTTTTGAAATTTGAAAAGTTTGTGTACTCACGTCGGCGTGTTTTTCCTCCTCTGCAGAAATTAAATTGAACAATCCTCTGTTGCGTTTATCCTCATCCTCCAAAAACACTTTTTCTTCCTGTTTTGTTGGTATGTCCTCGCATGTGTCCAATTGCTTTTCTTTTCGTTCTAAGTACATCATTGTACGTTTGTGGTCTCGTTCCTTCTTTGCTTTTGACCTGAGTTTGTCTCTTCTCTCCTGTGGCAATTTATTCCAGTAAAACGATACGCTCGCTGAAGTGTCATTTTCTTGAATTCTCCAAGACAGCGACATATTTTTCACGTCAAGACTTCTGATGAGCTTTTTAACGTGTTCTGGAAGCGTGTCCATCTTTTGGATCGTGACTAAGCTAAAAAGTTAGTCTACCCGGATTCTGTACCAATTGTCGTAAAGTGTATACTATGGGGAAAATTAGCTCACTCCAAGCGCTTGTTAACTTTATACATTTATTCACATTTAGCGGTGGAATAACCAACCGAACTTCTTTCTCAGCCAGTATAGCCGGACTGTTGAATTCAGGAAATACATATATTTTATAGTAAAACAGTTACTCGTAACAACAGTTACTTATTAACATAATTCGTAAACAATAATTAAACCCTTTTGGGGAACATATAGAAGGACAATTGCTGATTACCAGCTTATGTATACATTCTAATATACTCGACAACAATACAAACACTGAAATTACTGCTTAATCACCAAAACAATTAGCACCTGGGTTTTCATAATAAATTTGGAAAAAGCATCTTGGAGTTTTGTTGTTTTGAATTTCACTTCAAAACCAGCCTATGACACTTTGCCTCTGTGTCTTTATTTTGTTGCAGTTTATTGTGTCGGAATTAAAACTTTTATTCTACGAGTAGGCTTCAGAATTAAACTTATGAGCCTTTCGCGAGTAAGTTTAATTCTGAAACTTACGAGTATAAAATTTCCGAACGCAGACGACAACGTATTTACTCCACCGAAAAAAGAGCTGGGCCTGTAACATTGGAACAGTTATGCTAAAAATGAATACAGCTCTCAAATATTTTCCCATGGACTTGATGAATTAGACATTTCGCATTTTAGTCTGGGCGTTTCGGCCTCAAACAAGACAGCAAGGGTGTAGCCAGGAGGGGGGGGGGGGGGGTCATCATTCTGTTAAATCGAATCAAAAGTCATATTATATGCGTGGACAACCTATTTTTTGACAGTGGCTGTTCAGCAGACTGGTGCAATCTCTGCAGAGTACAATGCCATATTGAACAGATTTGAAAACACACCCACAGAGTGTAAATTCCACACAGATAATAAATCAAGTTCAGTGTGAAACTGGGAAAAAAATATATTTAAAAAAAAAAAGTTATTAAAGAGACTTATGAACTAAAAAAATAAGAAACTGTGCGAGAGGAAACTCCACTCGGAGTGTACGCATCATAATTAACCTATGCCGTCCACCATCTCATTCAATGCATTGAAGACAAATTATTAACCTTACAATAGAGTCCTGCAAACCAAGAATGTAACACATTTGTCACAAACACCCAATACATTACGTGTACACTCCATGTAAAACCGCACTTCGCGTACCCCACTTTTTGTGTTGAAAAGTGGGGTACCCAAGTGCAGTTAGGAGAGAAGCATTACATAATCAATTAGTGCTCAACGAGAAATTTCTTCCAGAGTCTGAACCTGATTAGCAATATTAGTCTTCAGTCAGCAAATTTCTAAAACCTGTAATAATATGACATAAAAATACCATTTCTGTCTTTTCCAGATCATTGTACCCCGGAATAATGACCGATTTTAAACAATTCGCCCAGTATTTTTCGAGATATTGAACTTGTTTCCGTATTAAAATAAAATGTTTTTCCGATATGTCATTTGGATTTCCCCCTGTATTATTAAAGGTAAGTTTGTCGCCATAGAACATGATCTTGTCCACCTTCATTCTCGAAACAGTTCGTCGAGACATTTTGAAATAAAATTACCAAATAGAGGAAGTATTTTAAAATAAAACGTATTCTGTGCGTTAGAACAATAATGTGACAGTCTCGGTGATACATCCTGTCTTTACGAAGTGCAGCCCCTGTTTTTCAGACTCGAACCCGGCATATGATTTAATATCATTGCAGATAAGCTGCTTCACATTTACCTCCGTAATTATTTTTGACGAACTAAATTGAGAATGGAACAGAATTAATAAATAAATCCATCTACTCCTTCTGGTCATTTTCGTAACAACTCGGGTGGATTTTTCAAATTAAGTTCAGTCTTCGGAATCCTGAAATTTTAGAAGCAAGGGACGGACGAATCATGGCCTACGGTAAACAAATTTATTGTGCAGTATAGGAAGTGGATGGATACTAAGTCACCCACAATGGGGTTTTCTTGTCAACTTCCAATATCTGAAAAAAGGCATGAAAAATTGGTGGCATCACTGGGGCTGGGGGGGGGGGGGGGGGGGGGGGGGGGGCTGAGGGGGGGGGGGGAGGTAGGGAGGGAATGGGGGGAGTGGGGTAGGCATTTGCCCCTTAAACGTAGATTTTGCCCACATTTGCTTCCCATGTCCATACCACACACACACACTCCCCCCCCTGCCCCGCCCCCCCCCCCCCCCCCCCTGCCCCCTCCATAACCCTGGCATATTCACGCCTCCTGTGAGTCAGCGATCGACAGTATGGTCTCTCCACTTTTAAATCTGATCCGCCGTGCATGGAAAAATTCTCCCTTAAAATTTTATATATTTTCCTTTTTTTTACAGCTTGTGGCCCTCATTGATGGGGGAGGGGGAGCATTCCAATGAGGGGCCATAAACTATGTGACTGAGACAAAATATGGAAATTCACTATAGCCCTACATCCAACGCCAATGTCCAAATTTGGCCAGCATTCAGGCTATACAAAAATCTGCATTCAAATTTTATTATGTTTAAGTTTTTGTTTCAAAATCATAGCTTATGACCCTTCATTGGAATGAGCTAGTGGATATTGAGTCGTTCCATTTTACAAAAGTCTCCATTCAAATTTTATTACACTTCCAATTTTTCTCTAAAAAAAGCATAACTTATGACCCCTCGTCGGAATGAGCTCACTAATCGCGATTCGCTCTTTTACTGGTAAATAAGTAAATAAATCCCAAGTCATTCCACTGAGGGGTCACAAGCTATGTGTTGAGACAAAATTGGAAATTGGTAGTTGTAATCCTAGAATTTATTTTGTAAGTGTCACCCGTGGGGTCCACGTTGGGTTAAGGGACAACCGGAATGATCCTGTGGTTCCCCGCAGTTGCAGTTCATGAAGTTCTTTAAAAAAAGAAGGGGGGTGGGGTAGTAGCATTAATTATCCACATCATAGTATGATGCCGCAACATTATCACCGAGTTAGGGCGAGAAACGGTTTGAGTTGAATAGAGCATGCGTTTTGGTCCTAATCTTTTCAAAATTACCCCCCCCCCCCCCCCCCCCCCAAAAAGAAAAGAATGGGAGCCAAAACTCGTTTTATCACCTATATCAGTCACCGCTGATATGACTGATTCCCCGGGTTGAATAAGATGTCACGACGGTGTTCTCATGACCATAAACTCAAGTAGTGTATTCCTGGGTGGCGTCATTTCGTTCCTGTGGGGACACACTTCATCGATCGGAATGGTCCCGAGTTGAATTTTGATACCGTGTTTTAAAGTAGCTCCCGGAAATAGATAAGAGAAGCACGGACCGTTTTACCCGAATTGGATCTGATCCGTGTTTTGAAGATAATCTCCCCCATGCCTGGGGTTAAATAGCGGCTGTCAGATAGAATAAAAAATGTGTTTTAATTTAACATTTGGGCGGATTATGATGTTATATCCCGGGCTAAAAGCAGATAAATTTCCAGTATGTTCAAAAGAAAAATGTGTAGTTATCTGTACCCATCCATTTTGGTTGAGAATCAGAATGTTTTTTTCAACAACAATGACCTCGATTAAGTGAGTTCAGACTATTTTATGTCATGTAAAGCCATTAGATGGAAGATCCACACTGCTTCATGGGATCGTAAAAATTCACATTTTTTTCAAGATTTATTAGAACACAAAACATGAATTATTGGACCGATTTTCACATTTAAAGGATTTTTTTGATACAGAAAATTCCCCCAAAAAATATTTCAGGCACAGAAAAAGGATTTAGTGAAAAGAACTTATTATGTAAATTGTGAGGTGTTTTCCCAATCAACACTGATTAGTGAGGAAATACCTGCTGTTATATAATCATACATAACACACTCAGTCGATATTGGGATAATTTTTTTATATGGAGTGTCCACATAATGAAAAATCGACTGTGAATAAAGTCACACCTCACAAAGTCTATGAACTTACACGTGAAGATGATTACAATAGTTTGTTCAGTAATTAAAACTTGTGGCAATAATCTTTTAATAAGTACAGGTTATCGGACACTTAGTTCGAGGCCGCGGCAGCGGCCAAGAACTAAGGTGTCCGATAACCTACTTGTTGTTCAGCGTTTCATCTTGCCGACTGTACGTGACAAATTCACCTCCCACTATAAGTTGTGCCAGTGCATCTGTGCACGTATTGAGGGACTTGCTCAAAATTCTCAACTGTCACTGTGATGGCATAAAAGTGAAATCGACAAAGCACGAACTCAAGTTGGCAACGCGACAACTCCATCAGACACATTTCTGCGTCAGGCTATAAATCCCGGCACAACTTATAGTGGGAGGTGAATTTGTCAAGTACAGTCGGCAAGATGAAACGCTGAACAACAAGTAGGTTATCGGACACCTTAGTTCTCGACCGCTGCCACGGCCTCGAACTAAGTGTCCGATAACCTGTACTTCTTGTTTTTGCTTTCAATACAAATCATTTCCACCATTCCGTAAGTACCGTTTCTCGATTTTTATTCCATATACCTCTTCCCAAATAAGCTGCACGTTCACCGAGACGGGTCAATGTCAGCTGAAGCCATCACAGTGACAGATGAGAACTTTGAGCGAGTCCCTCGATAAGAACACACGTCTCACTGAGTTTTCATAAGGTCAATGACGACGGTGTCTCTTTGAAATTGGAGAGTACAATAACTTATTTATCGTATGCTTGGGAGGCTGCCAATTTCTTGAACTCAAAGTCTGTTGAACAACAAGACAGTCATGACAGGGGTATTAGCGACCAGTGACATAATTGAACTACTACTTGTTATTGTTTAAAGCGTCTTTTGTTTACCGACTCTCAGCAGCCTATTGTTTTGTACATGTTAACTTCAAATTGATAGTCGAACAGGATCACTTGGCAATGTGAATAACCTAACTCTACTTCATTTCAGAGAAAAGTAGTTTTTAGACCTCTCTCTCAGTTCATAATCTTGGGATAAACTTCAGAAAAAATTAACAATGGAGGTGGGTTGGGGGTCACTGGAGTGTGGTAATTTCTTTTTTTTTCTTTTTTTTGGGGGGGGGGGGGGGGGGGGGGGGGTGGGGGCAGATTTCCACATCACTGGTTGTGTGGCGATTAATTCTTAAGATTTTGGATAAAATCTTAGGAGCCACCCACCACAACCATTGAAAGATGGCTAGCCTTTTTGCTAATCTATTAAACTTAAACGTAGGGAGTGGGGTGGGGGTTGTCGTTTGAAAATGTAATTATTCGATTAACAATGGAGGTGGGTAGGGGATCACTGGAGTGTGGTAATTTCTTTCTTTTGGTGGGGGGGGGGGGGGGGGGGGGGTGGATTTCCACATCACTGGTTGTGGCGATTAATTCTTAAGATTTCTGGATAAAATCTTAGGAGCCACCCACAACCATTGAAAGATGGCTAGCTTTTTTGCTAATCTATTAAACTTAAACATGGGGGGTGGGGTGGGGGGTTATTGTTTGAAAATGTAATTATTCGATTCCAGTTAATGAAAGCGAACAGGATGTCAATATATCACAAGCACAGATCCGTACAAATTTTTACGAGGGGGGTCCAAAACCTGGGTGATTAAATTCAAGCCTTAATTCGTTGATTCTCTGGCAAGTGCTTTGGGGGAAATGGGTAGTGTTTATGGTGGTATTACAGGTTGTGGGAGAGACCAAATGTTTTAGTTTAAACAATATTTATTTCAAAATTTCTTCACTATGTACAATTTCTAACAATAATCTATGGTGTGGATTCGGCACTAAGCTAACAGCTTATAAGTGACCGTCTCCACTCACACAACAGTTACAAATAACAATGAGAAGATGATGAGGGTGTTTTCACATTAAGGGTTGCTAAATTTGGCCACAGGGGGGTGAAAAAAAGTTGTCTAGTTTAAGGATTTTTTCTGGTCATTTCATCAGTAGATATACTGAAGTTCAGAAAAATGAGAATGGCCGGGCATGACGTCGACCTGGTAATGATATTTCAAGGCTCATCTGCTGAATTTTCAATTTGAAATTGAATTCTGGACAAACTGTTCCATCAAGGAGTAAAGGGGGATAAATATGAACTAATCTCTCATTCAGCATTACAGATTCCAACCATGGGTTTCAACAACCAAATAAATACTGAATTCACTGTGGTGTATGGGATTATGGGTGAAAAGTCGCAGTTTTTATCATATTTGGGGAAGAATTTGGCCATATCTACCACAAACTTTAAATTTTTTATCATGTTTAAAGTATCCCAGCTTGAGTTTCCGTTTCCAAAAAGTGGTCAATAAGCAGTCATCATTCTCTATTCCAAATTTCACAAAGATATAACTACAAACAAAAAAATGATAGAAAGATGAAAAAAGGAGCCGTTTTGAACATTTTCTGTGTCGGAGAGGACAAAATTTTTAACATTCTTTGACATTGGCCTGAAGCAAAACCTCCACTCTGATTCATAGTTTATTCAAATTTGGCATTAAAATGATGCATGTAATCTGTGTTCCTGGTTCATTCAACATGACTTTTGTGGAAAAAATAATCAATTTTTAAAAATTATTTCATTATTTTTTTCTCTTCGCAACATTTGTTATCAAATAGCTTGCAATTATACCCATACAGTGACTGTGGTACAGACTGAATACTTCTCCAATCATTTAGAATGCACTCTGGTTTGATCAACTCCTCCCACAACAAGCGTTAAGCCTCATTCGATGTTAAATAATGTACTTTTCAGACTCCCCGGAGAGGACATTTTTTTTAACACCTCACCAGACACTCAACAAAAATGCAAGAAACACAAAAATCACAAAATATATTTTCTCACGATTAGAACACTTCACATATGTGTCAAATTGTTAATGTTTTTCAAGTCATCTGGACTTAACAGGTAGTTTCTCCCTGTTGATTCCAACATAGGTCTTTTTATAATACTAATGATGTTCTTTTCTTCAACCCATGCACGGTCCACTCTTCCCCACTTGAACTTATTTGGGCCTGCAGTTGAAGCCGGGTTTTCCAAGGGAACTTTACAAGTAACTTTTCCATCATTCAGGCTGATTCAGCTGTAATAGTTCAAGCAGTTAGTTTTGAGGAAAGTTCTACCTAAATACTCAAGACCAAAGATAATCATAAGCTACAGCTGGAGATTTCTTGAGAGTCCTTTATTTTCTTGGCTCTTCCCGACAGTTTAACCTTACCATTGAGTTGTACACAAATGGATAAGCACAAAGCATAGTGTAAAATTGTAGATAAAATGGGGCATAAAGTACATACAATGAACTTATCAGTTGAATAACCTCCAATCAAAGCTTATGATTATTTTTAGTCTTGAGTGTCCAAGTTGATTGATAGTGGCATCATGCATACCAGAGAAGTGTTAATTAAGATATGATTATAAGACAGTGTTAGAATATGGACCACCAATATCTCCCCAATATCTCCAAATTATTGTCAGAATTTCATAAATTTCCCTCAAAAACCCTGTTTTTTTAGTTTTTTGCTTTTTGAATGGAGAGTATTGATGGCCTGTTAGACATGTGCAGTAATAAGCAAGAAGGATATGAGCAGCTGGATATCTGTTTGTTGCAATCTGGAAAATAAAAAGGGTTGGGAAGCATTACGACACAAAAACCAACAACATGCAGGCACCACAGCAAAAGATGTTAGTTTCACACATAGAGGATGTTAGATTAAGCAAATTCTACAAGCTAGCTCTGTGAAAACATCATGTATCTCATGCAGCATGCACTATAAGCCTAAAATATACATAAGAAAACCATTCCTTCACCAACTGTCACACTCAAACCCTTTTTTTCACTCATTTTAAATTTGGTTAAAATGTAAGTCCTCTCCGAGAATATATTGGCGTAGTATATTAAACCTTCAGATCCTAACTTTAAAACAGTGTTTGACTAATTTCATGGTTACAGTGTTATTCCACGGCTGTTACTCATTCAGTTAGGCTTTTGGTTGAATTCCCTGAGGGCCAAGACCATAAAAAAAGAAGCATAACATCAGGGCTGAATGTCCACGAAGTTGGAAATGAAGTTGCATTTGGATAAATCTAGTTCATCTTTCTGGTTTATGAGTATAAAAGACATATTTGACCTTGCTTTCAATAAAAAAGGTAGAAAACTTACCCCTGAAACTCTTATTAGTGAAATGGGTGACCTTTTGGAGATGAATTCCCGGAGAGGACTTTTTTTAACAGAGAAAAATTCTTGTTTCGACTCGGATACATGCCCATTGCCAATTCTTTTTTTATTTCCACTTTTGTACTCCCAAGTCCCATACATCATGCAATCAAGAGAGTAAAATTGTGTTTTTTTAGATATGAATAACAACATTCCCGGAAAGGACAGTTTTTTACGGAAATTTTTTCAGTTTATTTCATTTGGTTTGCAATTTTTTTTTGTCGCCCAAGAACCATCTAATTTTTTTTCCTTTCATAAATATGGTTCCTGCAGTCATTTTGGGGTATAGATTGAATCCAATACATTGATGTAAAATCATCCAACAGCCTTCAAAATTTTCTATAGGTTTGAAAAAAACGTTTAACGGAAACTGCTTTTTTGCATGTTAATCAATATAACTTTGAGATGAGGAATCCGATTTCCACGAAATTTGAAACAGTTTCACGTGGGATGATACCTTTTGCAAATATTAGACTTTCCTTTTCTTCTGGATGAAAGACAAATGAATTATAATTGTTCAAAAATTGGAGAAAATCGGATGGCCACTCAAAAATGGCCAAATTATGGTCATGAGTCACCATTATTCAGAAACTACTAAAGATATTTCAGTGAAATTTGGAGTGAAGAACCTACCCCTAGTACCCTTTCATTTTGTGAAAGTTGGAGTTCCCCACATGAGTCTAATTTTGGTAAAAGAGCAAACAACCATGCAGGTTTTTTAGCAACCCTTAATGTGAAAACACCCATGAGACAGATCTAATCAAGCAAACCTTGGTAGCTTGTAAACCATTTTCTAGTATGAAAGGACAATTGAGAAAACAAATGGAAAGAAAAGAAAATATGAGAGATTGAATTTATAACAATGAAATACTGGAACCAACTTCCTGGGCAAAGAATAATTACTGGGCTGTAGTAAGAGATAAGTCTGTTCCGAGAATCAGTAATCAAGCAGCAGAGGGTTATATGAGTCAATGACCCCCCCCCCCCCCCCCCCCCCCCCCAAACCATTTCCATTTCCATACTCAATGGAATTCCTAATATATTCCACTACCTGCTGGGCTTACCATTGATTTTTATTACTCACAGGCAGAGGAATGAGAAATCAAGGTACGCTGAAGAAAGTAATTAACCCCTTTTGGGCTCACAAGGCCGGCTTTTCTGTCCAAGACATAATCTCTCCCATTTTAGTATCATAATTGGAAGTTTATACGCGGGGTATTGATGATACATTACCAACTGCAATCTGCAGCCGCTTGGTAGGATAAGTGGGTAGCATGAAGGAGATAACTGAAGGGAGCTGAAGTTGGCCTCAGCTTGAATTGAATGCTTCTTGTGAGTTACAAGCACAAGATTGTAGACTGAGTAATTATATAAGTCAACAGTAACACCAACGCAGACCACTCAAAAACCACATGCGAACCACCCCCACTGCGCACGTTACTCCCAGAAATGACACCTTTACCTTCAACAATGGATTGTCTCGTGAGTGAGGACGTCACCTGCTCGCGGGTCCCATACAGGCCGTGGTTATCACACTATCCCGAATGACAATGTAGGATAAAATGCCCCAGGAAAAACGGGGAAAAGCATAGTTTGTTACCTAATTACTGACCGGGGGAATGGTGATAAGGATGCCTGTGCCCTGTGAGTCGAATGCTAATAGAACCACGATGGAAATGGTTTGGCTGGAAACTTATCTCAGATTATTACCAAGGAAGGAGGATGTTGGAGTTGTACTGATAATGGAGAATAATGTAGTGTATGTAGTGTTCTCGTCAGTAATCACCAGCTTAAGCGTGATGCGGGAATCGCTGCGCGCGGGAGTGAACACAGGACCATCAACAGGTAGGCACGACTTTAAGAAGCATGTATTCATTTAAAACATTAGTCGGTTATATAGTTTGCTTTAACATGTCCGGCCCATCCCACCCATGCGCACACATACATGTACATACACACACACTTACATGTACACACGTATGCACACATACATAAGCACGTGCTTGCACCTGCCATGCATGCTGTAAACCCAGACAAATAGGCAAAACATTGGTATATATACAAGAGAAATGGATACTCAGTTTTATGGCAATCAGTTAAACCTCCCGGAGCTGAGAATGTACTTCTGTACAGTTTCAAATATTTTACCATTCATGCTAGGACTGTAGAGTTCAGACCCGTACAATAATGCATTGCAGTCAGTTAGGTAAGGAAGTTGTGCTATGGTTTCCAAGCATATTCGAATATATAGAGGGCATATTAACAAATAGTGATCAACGGTCTCACACTCGCCACAGAGACAAAGAGGCGAGTCAGCTAGATGATTGTTAAAGAGATGTTCATTTAGATTACTACATCTGAGTCTCAGTCTACAGTGGTATATTTGTGCCTTTCTAGACGACGAATTAAAAAAGAACGGCAGTGGTCTGCGACTATTCACGTTTAAAAATGTTTTGAAATCGACCAAAGAACAATTATCTCTAACACCAATAGGCAGATCATTCCACCGGTTAGTTGTCGATGGGAAGAAAGATGTTTGGTAGTTTTTCGTCCAACAATAAGGAACTTGTAGATTACCTTCGTTACGAAGACTGTGGGTTTGAGTCATGTGGATTGGAGGTGGGATTCTGCAGGAAATGTAACTCGGCAAAATGTTGTGGTACATTTTGAAATATTGTATCAATTTATGTTTGTCTCGTCTCATTTGGAGTTTCTCCCACCCAGTTTCTACATATATGAGTTCTTTGCTGGCGCTTAGTGTAGCACCGGTAACAATATGAGCGGCTGCAATCTGAATTTTTTCAATTTTCATTGAATTGGTGTCGCTACAGTTTGCCCACACCGTGTCGGCATATTCAAGTAAAGGTCTCACGAATGCAAAATATATTTTCTCTAATGTTTTGCAGTCTAACGTAAATTTTTTCTTCCTAATTAAGTCTAAATGGGACCAGGCTTTGGTGCAAGTGTGGTCAATATGGTTATCCCACGTACAACTTGAGTTAAGAATCACACCAAGATGTTTGTGGTCTATAACCTCTTTGATTGGGACATTGGCCATATGGAGGGAAGGGTGATTTAAAGTGTCTTTTTTCCTGGATATGATCATAGTTTCAGTTTTCGAGGGTTTAAATTCCACTAACCAAGTTTGTGCCCACTGTTCAATTCTGCCTAAATCATTATTCAATATATCCGTGGATAATCCTGATCAGGCATCAATCAAATACAAAGTAGTATCATCCGCAAACAGACGAATGCTAATAGTTAAGTCTAGCGTTTTTTTCGTTAATATATACAAGAAACAGAAGAGGCCCAAGAATGGACCCCTGGGTCACTCCGGAGGTAATACCTCTCCATGAGGACGCTTCAGAGTTAATCACTACTCTTTGGTGTCGATCACTGAGATATGACTTAAAAAATTCAAGAAGTTCGCCTGTTATACCAATTTTGTTTAGCTTATAAATCAACCGTTGATGCCAGACCTTATCAAAGGCTTTACTGACATCGCAAAAAACCACTCTAACTTCTTTCCCCTCATCAAGTGCGCAGCTGAATGCATCGTAAATATCAGTTAATTGGAGCACCGTTGAGTCTTGCGGTGTAAATCCGGACTGGAAAGGACTTAGTAGCTTGTGTTCCTCCAGAAAATGCCAAAGTTTTTGTAAGATACATCTTTCAAAAACCTTGCCAAGACAGCTCAATAGGGATACAGGTCAGTAATTCGACAGTAGGTTGGAAGGATCCTTTTTAGGACTGGGATTACATTCGCTTTCTTCTACTGTAGCAGAAAATATGAACGATTGATTAATATGTTAAATAAGGAGTGGTACGGCTAGGGACTTTTTGCATTCCTTGAGGATACGTGGGCTGATCAAATCTGGTCCAGAGGCTTTTGAAACATTAAGTGATTTGAGTGAATCTAATACATCCTTGGAGCAAAACTCTAGGGAGCTTAGAGTTGGCTGATCCGGGAGAGGCGAAGAGGGAAGACATGCATAAGTATCTTCAACTCTAGATATACTGCAGAAATAATCATTGAACGCATTTGCCTTATCAATATTTACAGACAGAGTCTTGTCAGAATGAACAATATTACGAATCTCAACCCTAGCTTTCCCAAAAAATGTTTTAAGTGTTTTCCACCATAATGAAGAATCGGTTCCTGTACTATCGAGTATAGATTGGATTTTATTATAGTAGTTTTTGATTTACGAATAGCTGCGACGACCTCGTTGCATTTCGGGCGGTATTTATCCCATGTCTCTGGCCTACCTCTGGATTTTGCTATGCGATATAGATGTTTACGTTGCCGTATCAAAAGTCTAATTTGATTATGCATCCACTTGGGCTCATTTTGCCTGACGGTAGTCATTTTTTTAGGGATGTACGTGCGGGCTAAGTTGATGACATTAGAGGAGAAGGCTTCTACCATGGTGTCTAGGTTTAAGTGAGAGAAAACATTGTCCCACCGAGTATTTGCTAGTGCATGATTGAGGTCATCATAATTTCCTTCGTTAAATAACCACACATGGCGCTTCAGATTCTTAGAAATTACTTTTTGGAAGTCAATTTCTACCATAACTGGACAATGGTATCTAATAAGATCTGGAACGAATGGGTCTTCCACGCCGTGTGCTATCATATTAACTGAATCACTAACAGCAATTAGGTGCTGCAAAGTAGCTGAAGACTCCTTGAAGAAAGTTGGGTCTGACACCAGCTGTTTCAGATTAAAGTAATTGGCTACTTCAGTGAATTTACCTCACCTAGGCGGGAGTAAGTTATCATTGAAATCGCCTGTTACAATTATGTGAGGAATTCCAGAATCCTTGGCTTTTTCAATAGATGAAAAAATCAAGTCCCATTGGGGGAAATCAGCATTTGGGGGTCTGTAGAAGACTCCTAACAGGAAGGGTCCTGTGCGAGTGTATAAGTCAATCCATGAGCATTCGAGAGGGAAAATTTCCAGATCCGATCTTGCTTTGAAGGGAATACCAAGCTTGAGATATATTGCAATTCCCCCTCCCTCCTCTGGTTGGGCGATCTTTCCTTAAGACTCCCTGGAAGCCAGTAATGTGGATTTCTGAGCTGTCGTCGGCAGGCGATAACCATGTTTCGGTGAAAGTACAAATATCATAATCAGACATTTCACACTGCAAAAGATCAATTTTGGGTTTCAAGCTTTGTATATTTAAATGGCAGATCTTAAATCCTGTTCTTAAGGTATCAGTATTCGAATTAAGTGAGCTGTGATCACCAGAGGGCCCCGGATTAGGTTCAATATCGCCAGAGAGATACAAAAGCATTAATCCAAGTGCATATGCGGCTATACCAGTCACCACCAAAAGACAAGATTTAACTTCATATTTTATATTAGTTCTGTTCGACAGTTGTACTGTGTGTGTGTGATCACTTATGACCTTACTATTGGTCGGCCAGATACTTTCATACAGAGATGCATTGAGTGCATGCCTTAATTGCACATCTCGTTTGGACAGCTTTATCTCGGTACCTGTCAACTGAAAGAGCCAAACAGCCAGCGTAACACCTTTGCACTTGTAATTCATTATCAAGTTGGCCAGAATGACACAGGACAAATTTAATTGTCGTTTCCTGTGCACACTCCTACGCACACACATTGTGAAGAGACCTACTCACATTCTGTATGTATCAATATCATCCATACTTATATTCAGTCACAAACTGTCTACTGTAATAAGAAGCAGGTCTCAAAGCACAATTAAACATGCCCGCTGAGTCAAAAATAAGGTACACCACATTTGTAAGAAAAATGATGAGTATAAACTTAGATGAAAAGGAGGAATGGTCTAACATGAAATTTGAAAAGGGACGGGAAAATACTGCTAGTTGAGATGTATGACTACAAAGGTAGAAAAACAATATATACATATTAACAAAACATGATGATAACATCAAAGCCGGTGTTCATGAGGTTCAAAATCACCAATCCCAGCAGCCGATACGGTAACAATCGTTGGACTTCATTTCTTCAATACAGCTTCTGTGATAATTGTAGATTAACTGATACAGTCAAAATTAGATGCACCTGTACAGGTAATTATAAGATTCAGTTAGGTATTCAGAGAATATTTGTTGGAGTAGGTATGTTAATGCCTCTAATCAATGTCGTGTCAGACTGGAGGCCACAACATTGGTGTTGCATGAGACAAAACACGGTACTCACATGTCACCAGATTGCTGGGTTAAGAAAAGACTTATTCAACTCCTAAGACAGAAATTATGAGAACACGCCAACCTGATCCCTGACATCAAGCCCTGCAGTGAAACTACATGGCCGCTGCAGCACAATATAGGAATGTACCCACTAATAGATTATGTACTAACCATGATGAAAGATGGTGAGAGAGAGAGAGGGAGGGAGAGAGAGGGAGAGAGAGAGAGTAAAAGAGAGGGAGCGAGAGAGCCTAATTCAAGTGGTAAGGCCAGAATTCATGCAGACGCAAGAGCTCGATCTTGGACCCTCCCCCCCAAGAGTCATGTCGGGGTTGCTGCACTTCATAAGAATATACTCACTAAGAGGTTACTAACTAATTAATGATGAGTTATTTTTAGAGACAGATCGCCCAAACCTTCAGTGTGATACAAATCAAATTCATTGAACAGGCCACGGGAGTGGACGCGGTGCTATAAAACTGGGGTGATATATGAGTAAAGTCAGTAGAATTCTATGGCAAATGTGATGGATGCCACTGTTTGAGGTAAGGCTACCATTGTACATGAATCATCGACAAGTAGTTTTTCCTTCCATATGGGTTTGTTATATTTTCCGTGGGTCTGAGTTGACTAAGTTGGCCATTCTTATTACGAGACTTAACACGAGACACTACACTACACATATAACAATAGGAAATCAACGTTTTCGTGCTGAAAAGGATAGCTCACCTTACGTTGAACAGGCTGGGTTATTACAGAAACCGTAACATGTGTGGATCACCCCTGTTCAGTCATTCTTCCTTGCATAACTGAATATTTGAAAAAGGGCGGGAGATGTAATTAGGTGTGAAAGATAAATCATGTCTGACACTTGAGTGTCAGCGAAACCTGTCGAAAGGCAAGGAAGAATTACAAGGGTGCCACAGATGGGTGTCGATGAGTAAGGTACACCATTTAAAGGATACATGGATAGGTATTCATACTAACAGAACTGTATGAACATCAGTGCCAACGATACATAACTATGGATAAATTAAACTACTACCAGCAAGACAAACGTTACTCCTTGTGAGCAAAAATCACTTATATATATGACAGTATATGTGCAGTCAATTACTAGAGTCCAACAGTCATCCTTGACTCATCTCTTGGCTCCCCATCGGAGTTCTTTCATCGGTGTCGTTCCGGTAAGGCTCCATAACTTTGACCTGGTTCGAGGAAAGGCACTGGTGTTTACACTTTCAATGTAATAAAATTTTGTGCTGAAGATCTCAGCTTACCAAAGGGAAAGCGTTCTGAAAGCAGTACACCTACATGACAGTACTTGAGTACTACCCAAGCAACAGTCGGTGGCTTACTGACCGGAGATGGTCCATCAATTTCGTTCTAGTGCTATGGTCTTGATAATCGGGAGTACGAGGATAGACAATGTTGTTAACGCCCTCAAGAGAAGACATTTTATGACGGTGACCCCAGCTTATAGAAATGGAAGTGGTCCGAGAGCGGTAGACCTACAGGGTATCCATTCACATGATAGGACAGTGCATAGTAGCTATGGGGCGAAATGACCAAATTTTTTGGGAGGGGGGTGGTTGGATGTTGCCAACAGCTGATAATTAATAGAGATATGCTCAACCTGTTTATTCTTGGACCTTCCCCAGTTTATGTAGGCCATAATGTGTACCAGTAACAAGCCTCATCTTTTGTTTTTAAAACTTATTTCTATTAAATTTTAGCTTGCTGTTATACACTTAGAGTACCAGTATTCCCGTATTTATTTGTGTGAATGTGTCATTTACAACGACGTTTATCAAATTTTCACCTGGTGGGCTCAAATTGTAATGAGTGCTGCCGACCCCTCGATAAAGTTTAACATTCACATGTTTATATTTTCCCACAGGTTAAATAAAAACAAGCATGAATGAATTTAAATGAACGGCATTGAACACAAACACAACCGATAGATGTTAATTTTTTAGAAAATGGTAGAGGTGGTCACTTTTTGATCCATGCTGGCTATAAATTCTCTGTAAGAACAAGAAGAAATGAACAGTGTTATTGGAGATGTGTATTTCGCGATTGTAGAGCAACTCTTGTTACTGTGGACAACATTCCAGTGTCAATAGGACAAAATCACAATCATGATAGTGACAATATGGCCCTTGCAGTCCGTGTTTTTCTAAGTAAGGTAAAAAAGAGATGTCGTGATGAGGTTTCTCCCATTCCAAGTATATACGACGAAGAACTTGGTAGCCTCAGAGATAATGAGTTTGATGAAGTGACTGGGGACGTCATCATCATGACAATCTGAAACAACTGTGTGATTCACCAATCATGTTTGGAGATGGAACATTTTATTTGTGTCCTGGCTTATTTTATCAGCTGTATACCCTTCATGGTAGTATTGATGGATCAGTATTTCCATTAGTGTTTGGCTTATTGCCTAACAAAACTGTACATACTTACCGCCATTTTTTCTCGTTACTAAAAGACACGGTTATTGAGTGAAATTTAACCCTATCACCAGTGACACTTCTAATGGATTTTGAGGTAGCAGCAAGAAATGCAGTGGTCACTGTCTATCCTTCAATTTCACCAAAAGGATGTTATTTTCATTTTACACAATGCATATGGCGGAAAACACAGGGTGTTGGGCTGGCTGCAAGATACAGAAATGATGAGAACATAAAACTGCTAGTGCGTCGAGCAGCAGTTCTTCCCTTAGTTCCAATCCACCAAGTTGAGGATGTGTGGTTCAATGCTCTGGAGAGCAATGAAGACAATAGTGCAGAAGTGGGTCATTTCACAGATTATGTAACCGAGACATGGGTTGAAGGTTCACCCTTAGAGAGGTGGAACCATTATGACAATGACGGCGCCCGTACAACAAATAATGCTGAAGGATGGCACAGCAAGATAAACAAATTGTGTCGTCATTCACATCCAAATATATTTTCTTTGTTGACTTTATTAAAACAAATCCAGGCAACAAATTTCTGTCAAAAAAAATTGCCATTGGCCATGACCCTTGATGAATTTGGTGCAGTTATGGATCAATATTTTCCTTTGGCACACCCTGCAAGGCACATTTATGATCAGATTGCTTTGAAACTTGGTATGCTTGTTTGGGGTGACATCCAGATGGGTGCTATCGATTTTCTTCCATTTCCATCAAAAAGTGTTGCCGTTGGCAATGACGTTTGATCTTAGTTTAGTTAGGCATCAATATTTCCCTTTACAGGTCACGTTTATGATTGGATCACTTTGAAACATCGTAGGCTTGTTTGGGGTGACCTTGAGATGGGAGCTATTGATTTTCTTCCGTTTCCGTCAAAAAATGTTGCCATTTGGCAACAAGCTTTTGAACATAGTTTAGTCGTGCATCATTATATTCCTTTGGCACACCCTACAGGACACATTCATGATCATATCACTTTGAAACCTGGTATGCTTCTTTGGGGTGACCTCTAGATGGGAGCTATTGATATTCTTCCATTTCCATCAGAAACGTTGCCGTTGACAATGACCTTTGAACATAGTTTAGTTAGGCATAATATTTCCCCTTGGCACACCCTACTGGGCACATTTATGATTGAATCTCTTTGAAATCTGGCATGCTTGTTTGAAGTGACCTCTGGATGTGAGATATTGACCGAGATAGTAGCTATTGATTCTGTATCTGTATGATTATGTCACAGAATCCCTTGTGGGTTTTATTGTGATGGAAGAGAGAGCATCCTCAAGATGGTTGTAGGTGGAAACTGGACAGTGTGGATTTGAAAGCTTCTGGCATGATTTTATTGACTATGCTGTTCTCCAGTTGGTTCCAGTCAACAGCTGTTCGCACGAAAAGGGAGTGTCTATACTATTCTGACTTAATTGTTGGAATTACCACTGCTTTGTCATTATTTCGAGCTGATGCTGTCACAATGTTCTTTGAAATGCAGTCATCAAATATTTTAGCTCCAATATGTCGTTTTTGTTTGTGTTGTGTTAAATATTCATCCGGTTTTATTGCCGGTATCTGCCCCTCAACCACTTTGTAGAAGAAGATGAGGCGATTTAATTGCCTCCACGACTGTAGTGTTGGTAGTGCCAGGCTCTTTAGCATTTTTGTCATGCATACTTTTTCTCTTGAATGGTAGTCTTTTGTTATAAATCTTGCGCCTCTTCTTTGTATTCTTTGTAGTTTGGATATTTCTTCTCTTGTGTACGGGTCCCAGATGATGGCTCCGTATTCCATGATCGAACAAAAGAGGGCAATGTACGCTGTTTTTCGATATTCTCTAGGACAATGCTGAAGGTGTCTGTGGAGGAACCCTAGGGTGGAAATTGGATTTTTTGCTGATGTTGTTTATATGTTCTCTCCATTTAAGATCTTCTGATATTTACAGTCTTAGATATGGGTTTAATGGTCCTTGTTCAAGAATGTTGCCATTTAATGAGTAGAAGTGATGGCTTTTCTTTTTGAGGCTCAGGATGTAGCATTTCTTGGTGTTAAATCGCATACCCCAATTTGTTGCCCATGTTTCCAGACATTCTAGGTATTTTTGTTGGATGGAATGGTCGCTTACGGTGTTGATTGTGCGATATAGTAGACAGCTGTCTGCAAACAGTCTAACTGATGATTTTACTGAGTTAGGTAGGTCTTTTATGTGGCATAGGAAAAACAACAGTCCCAGAACTGTCCCTTGTGGTACTCCTGACTCCTCTTTTGCTTCGTCCAACAGTTCCCCTTCCAGAGCTACTCGCATTTTTAGCTTAACTTGACAAAGTCAAGATAAGCTATTGCCATCACGCATGCGGAAGTCTGTTAGTCTGTGAGTCTGTTCACATTTTCCTTTTGCACGGGCTACACCCCGCAGTTCTTGTCTGATCATCACGAAATTTCATATGCAGGTTTGGGGTCATGTCTAGATGAGAATGTTCCCTTTTGGTTCTCGATCGGTCAACCGGTATGGCTGCCCGAGCCCAAAACCCGAAAACCATTAGCACAGTCTGCAGGTCGTATTTATGAAGGGATTTCATTGTAACTTGGTAGGATGCCTCTGTATAATGCCTAGATGAGAATGTCCCCTTTTGGGCATGATCTGTCAACCGTGATGGCTGCCCAAGCCTGAAATGCCAAAACTTTTAGCACAGTCTGCAGGTCATGTTTAATATGGAGGGATTTCATTGTAACTTGGTAGGATGACTCCTTATGATGTCTAGAGGAGAATTTCCCCACTTGGGCGTGATCTGCCAACTGTGACGACTGCCCAAGCCCAAAACCTGAAAACCTTTAGCACAGTCTACAGGTCATATTTATTGAGGAATTTCATTGTAACTTGGTGGGTTGACTTCATATAATGTCTGGATGAGAAAGCCCCCTTTTGGACGTGATTGGGCAACTGTGATGGCTACAGGGGCCCAAAGCCCGAAAACCTCTAGAACAGTATACAGGTCATAATTATGAAGGAATTTCATTGTAGCCTGGTAGGATGACTCCAAATAATGTCTAGATGAGAACATCCCCTTTTGGTCGCGATCATTCAGCCTTGATGGCTGCCCGAGCCCAAAAACATTTAGCATAGTCTATAGGTTGTATTTATGGAAGGATTTCATTGTAACTTGTTAGGTTGACACCATATAATGCCTAGATGATGACAACCCCTTTTGGTCGTGATTGGTCAACTGTGATGGCTACAGGTGCCCGAAGCCCGAAAATCTTGAGCACAGTCTACAGGTCATATTTTTGAGGGGATTTCATTGTAGCTTCGTAGGATCACTCCAGATGATGCCCAGATGAGAATTCCCCTTTTGGTTGCGATCTTTCAACCATGATGGCTGCCCAAAGCCCGAAAACCTTTAGCACAGTTTTCAGTTCTTATTTATGAAGGGATTTCATTGTAACTTGGTTGGTTGACTTCATATAATGTCTAGATGAGAACAGCCCCTTTTGGACACCATAAGGCAACTGTGACGGCTACAGAGGCCTGAAGACCAAAAACCTTTAGCACAGTCTACAGGTGATATTTATGAAGGGATTTCATTGTACCTTGGTAGGATGACTCCAAATAATGTCTAGATGAGAACGTCCCCTTTTGGTCACGATCATTCAGCCTTGATGGCTGCCCGAGCCCAAAACCCCAAAACCTTTAGCATAGTCTATAGGTCATATTTATGGAAGGATTTCATTGTAACCTGTTAGTTTGACTGCATATAATGCCTAGATGATGACATCCCCTTTTGGTCGTGATTGGTCAACTGTGACGGCTTCAGGGGCCCGAAGCCCGAAAACCTTGAGGACAGTCTACAGGTCATATTTATGAAGGGATTTCATTGTAACTTCGTAGGATCACTCCAGATGATGCCCAGATGAGAATGTCCCCTTTTGGTTCCGATCATTCAACCATGATGGCTGCCTGAGCCCAAAGCCCAAAAATCTTTAGCACAGTCTACAGGTCATATTTATGAAGGGATTTCATTGTAACTTAGAAGGTTGACTTCATATAATGTCTAGATGAGAACGTCCCCTTTGGACGCAATTAGGAAACTGACATCTACAGAGGCCCGAAGCCTGAAAACCTTTAGCACAGTCCACAGGCCATATTTATGAAGGGATTTCAATGTAACTTGATAGGATGACTCGTTTTGGAATAATTTCACTGTAACTTGGTAACTTTCGTTGATATACGTTAACTGTGAGGGCCACATACATTAACTGTTAGGTCATATTAACCCACCCCTCAGCTCTTTAGTATAGTGTACACCTCATATTATTTCTATCAAAAACATAGTATACAGGGAACAGAAATGAACATATTCCCAATTATCACAATTCTTGTCTTATTTCATAATCCTTTCATAAACATTGAACATTATCCTTTTCATCAAACACAACACAAGTTAAGCTACAGTGTCATTGACACTTTCATTCTTTCTGTTAGGAATGTTTTGAGCCATGCTGTAGGGGGGCCTCTGATCCCATATTGCTCTAGTTTGTGGAGAAGTCTATCATGCGGATCTGTGTCGAATGGTTTGAAGAAGTCAAGGATGACTATGTCCACTTGTTTTCCTTGATCAAAGGATTGTAGCATATCATGGATGGTGACCACTAGTGTTTCACAAGAATACCCAGATCTAAACCCGTGATTCAGAGATGTTAATGCTTTGTGTTTATCCAGGTGGCTCAGCATGTGTCTACATATAATGTGTTCCAGTAGCTGACATGGTACAGATGTCAAGGAGAGTGGTCTGTAGTTTTCTGCCGTATGTTTGTCTCCTTTTTTGAAGATGCAGGATATATTGGCATTCAACCAATCTCTGGGTAGTTTACTATGGTCTATTGGATATTGGAATATAGTCGACATTGCTGGAGCTATGTGTTCTGCACTTTATTTTAGCACTCTGTTTGGTATGTTGTCTGGACCAGAGGCTTTTGCTGGATTTATATTTCGTAGAAGTTTAGCTACTCTGTCTTGCCTAATTTTGATGTTTGGTATGCTCTGTTCAATTTTTAGATGTGTGCTTGGCATACTATTTACTTTATCTCTCATGAAGACAGATGAGAATTGTTTTATCAAAATTTGTACTTTTTCTTTACTGTTGTTAACTAGCTGACCATTTCTTTTGAATGGTGCTACCCCTATGTTGTCTTGGTTTCTTGATTTGACGTATTTCCCAAAAGGTTTGGTGTTGTTATTTTCTAAGCCTTCAAGTATGGCGGAGTTGATGTAATTATGCTCAGCTTTTCTTATTTGTCTTTTGCATTCTTTTTGGAAGTGTATATAGTTTCCACATTTATTTGTTCTTTTTGCTTGGTTGTATAGATTTTGGTTCTTCTTGAACATTTTCTTTATCTTGTGGTTGAACCATGGGAGTTTTTTTATTAAATTTGATGGGAGCGTGGTGGCTCAGTTGTAGACTGTTGGACGTCTGTGCTAGAGATCCCGAGTTCGATCCCCTTCTGAGATGACCCACGTTGTGTCCTTGGGCAAGGCACTCTTATCCTGGTTGCCTACACAGGGGCATGATGACACCGTGTACTAAGGCATGTGATGTGGATGCTCGGTGGTTCTCTCCAGGTACTCCAGCTTCCTCCACCCATAGAACTGTCAAGGTCACGATTAGCCATTTTGCATAAGTATGTGACTTTAAAACAACAATAAATAAATAAATAAATAAATAAATAAATAAATAAATAAATAAATAATATTAGATTTTATGGTTTTTATTGGGATATTGTTATCTAAATTTTTGAGTAATTTCTCTTTAAAAGTGGACCATAATGTGTCAATGTACTGGTTTTCTTCGTTTAGGCTATGTATTTCTTCAGATAGTTGGTCGAGGTCAGTGTTGACTTGGTCCCAGTTGGCCTTGGACGATAGGTAATATTTCCTTGGAGTAGTTTTTTGATAGTGAAGTTTGGTGTCAAAATCTGTGATGATGATTGCGTGGTCTGATATGCTGGGTATGTTTATCGATGACTTGACTAGACTTGGGTTGGATGTGAAAACAAGATCTAGCAAGTTCTTTTCCCTTGTCGTTTCCTCGTGAAGTTGAGTGAGTCCAGCTGAAGATGTTATTTCTGTTAAGGATCTTTGTACCTCTTTATCACATGCATTTTGTTTAAGTGATAGAGTGTCCCATTTTATGTCTGGGCAGTTGAAGTCTCCTGCTAATATTATGTTCTGGTTGTTGTTGATTTCTTCCATTATTAATTTTAGAGATTTTTCTAGTTCGTCTTCATCCCCTGTCTTCCTGTTTGGCATGTAGTAGGAACCTATCAGCAGGTCTCTGGTGTCTTTTAGTTTAATCTTAACCCAGTCTAATTCGCAGCTTGTTACATATTGCGGCTGTTTGATGGCTATAATGCTGTTTTCGACTAGTATGAAAATCTGCCACCTCTAGTCCCCCTGTCATTTTTAGCTCAACTTGAGCTATTGCCATCACTTCTCGTCTGTTGGCATATGTACGTACATACGTCCACAATTTCCTTTGGCACACCTCACAGGTCGCATTTATGATCAGATCACTTTGAAACTTGGCATGCTTGTTTGGGGTGACCTCTAGATGGGAGCTATCCATTTTCTTCCATTTTTGTCAAAAAATGTTGCCACGGCCAACGTTCTTAGAACTTAGTTTAGTCAGACCTCAATATTTCCCTTTGACATACCCTACAGGGCACATTTATGATCGGATTGCTTTGAAACCTGGCATGATTGTTTGGGGTGACCTCTAGATGGGAGCTATCGATTTTCTTCCATTTCCATCAAAAAATGTTGCCACGCCCAATGTTCTTAGAACTTACTTTTGTCAGACCTCAATATTTCCCTTTGGCACACCCTACAGGGTACATTTATGATTGGATTGCTTTGAAACCTGGCATGCTTGTTTGGGGTGACCTCTAGATGGGAGCTATCGATTTTCTTTCATTTTCGTCAAAAAATATTGCCACGGCCAACGTTCTTAGAACTTAGTTTAGTCAGACTTCAATATTTTTCTTTGGCACACCCTACAGGGCACATTTATGATCGGATTGCTTTGAAACCTGGCATGCTTCTTTGGGGTGACCTCTAGATGAGAGCTATCGATTTTCTTCCATTTCCATATGTCAAAACATCTTGCCGCTGCAATGATCTTTGAACTTAGTTTAGTCACGCATCAATATATTCCTTTGGCATGCCTACAGGGCACATTTATGATCAGATTGGTTTGAAACTTTGTATGCTTGTTTGGGGTTGCCTCTACATGGGAGCTATCGATTTTCTTCGATTTCCATCAAAAAATGTTGCCACTGGCAATGACCTTCGATGAACTTAGTAAAAACTTGGTGCAGTTAAACATCAATATTTCGCTTTGACACACCCTGCAGGGTACATTTATGATTGGATCGCTTGCAAACTTGGTGTGTTTGTGTGGGGTGACATCTATATGGGAGCTGTCGATTTTCTTCCATTTCTGTCAAAAAATGTTGTCGCTGACCTTTGAACTTAGTTTTGTCAGACCTCAATATTTCCCTTTAACACACCCTTCAGGGCACATTTATGAACTTTGAAACTTGGTATGTGTGTTCGGGGTGACCTCTAGATGTGAGCTATTGCTTTTTTTCATTTCCATAAAAAATTATTGTCATTATCACCAGCCTTTGAACTTAACTGCATTTGTACATCAACTTATCCCTTTTGCACTCTCTGCAGGGTATATGTATGAATTTCCATAAACCCCCTCCCCCCACCCCCCACCCCCCCCCCGCCCCCCACCAAAAAAAAAAACATTGCCACAAGCAATGACCTTCTACTTAGTGCATTTGTGCATTAACATCTTCCTTTGGAATGCCTCAGAGGGCACATTCATTATCAGGTTGTTTTGAAACTTTGTATGCTTATGCAGGGTGACAAAGATAGGAGCAATTGACTTTCTTTTCATTTCCATCAAAAACTGTTGCTGTTAGCAACAATCTTTGAATTTATTGCATTTGTGCATCAACATTCTTCTTTGACATGGCCTACAGGCCATATTTATCATAGGATTGTTTTTGAACTTGGTGTGCTCATTACGCAAGACCTTTAGATAAGAGCTATTGATTAGCATTCATTTCTGTGAAAAAAGTGGCCATTTACAATAACCTCTGAACATACTGCATTTGTGTATCAACATTCTGCATTTAGCCAGTCTTACAGTTTACATTTAAAAATGCATGGATTGCTCTGACGTTGTGCACACACAATGCTGTTATGTTGAAATTTCATCAAATAACATTGGTACCAATGATCTTCAATTTTGCCATTTCATTTATAACTTACCAAGTTCAAGTTTGTCAAGTTGAGCTACAGTGTCATTGACACTTTCATTTAATGTAGTGTAGTTAGCAGGGAAGACTTTTCTGATGATTTTATTGCATTTTTTTCTGGGTTTTTGTCTGGTTTAATTCTGTTGAGCTATGATTCACTACCTATTATTACTGGTATGTCTGGTTTTGTGTAGCTTATGATGCTGTTCATTTCCAATGATTTTCCTTGGATACCTCTGCAGTTTGTTGTGAGGATTCTTAGGTTCTTTTTCTTAGGTAGGAGTGGGTGTGCTGTCATTGTTGAATCATTTTTAGCTCAACTTTGACGAAGTCAAATTTGAGCTATTGTCATGGCCCGTCGTCCGTCATCCGTCTGTCCGTCCGTCCGTATGTCCGTCTGTCAACAATTGGCTATGGCTCGGGCTAGAAGTCGTATTTATGAACCGATCTTTACGAAACTTCTTGTGTACCTTTGTTATGACCCTGGGACGGGAACGAGTGTTTTTAGGTGTGGTCCAAACTTCAAGATGGCTGCCAGCGGCCATTTTGTACCGATGATGCAAAAATCAGTTTTTTGTACAGAACTTCTGTATGAAAGTTCTGATTTGAATAAAGTTTTGTATAAATGTTTAGTACCATGGGATACATCACATATAATACGTGTTTTTTTCTCATGCGTAAATTATGCAAATTAGACTGACTTTGATTTATTTAGTGTTCCTTTCAGAGCTGTAAGTGCCAAGCTGCTATGGCTCGGGCTAGAGGCCGTATTTATGAACCAATCTTTACGAAACTTCTTGGGTACTTTTGTTATGACAGTGGGACGAGAACGAGTGTTTTTGGGTGCGGTCCGAAATTCAAGATGGCTGCCAGCCGCCATTTTGTACCGATGATGCAGAAATCTGTTTTTTGTACAGAACTTCCATATGAAAGCTCTGATTTGAATAATTTTTTGTATGAATGTTTAGTACCATGGGATACATCACATATAATACGGTTTTTTTCTCGTGCGTAAATTGTGCAAATTAGACTAATTTTTATGTTTTTTGGTGTTACTTTCAGCACTGTAAGTGCAAATGCCAATACGGCTCGGGCTAGAGGCCGTATTTATGAACCAATCTTTACGAAACTTCTTGGGTACCTTTGTTATCACCGTGGGACGAGAACGAGTGTTTTTGGGTCCGGTCCGAAATTCAAGATGGCCGATGGCAGCCATTTTGTGCAAAATTTGGTGCAATCAGATTTTTGCACAGAACTTCCATATGAAAGCGCTGATTTGAATAATTTTTTGTGTGAATGTTTAGTACCATGGGATACATCACATATAATATGGGTTTTTTTCTCGTGCAGAAATTATGCAAATTAGATGAACTTTGATTTTTTTAGTGGTACTTACACACAGGCCGTATTTATGAACCAATCTTTACGAAACTTCTTGGGTACCTTTGTTATCACCGTGGGATGAGAACGAGTGTTTTTGGGTGTGGTCCGAAATTCAAGATGGCCACCAGCAGCCATTTTGTACCAAAATTAGTGCAATCAGTCTTTTGTACAGAACTTCTGTATGAAAGTTCTGATTTGAATAAATTTTTGTATGAATGTTTAGTAACATGGAACACATCACATATAGTACGGGTTTTTTTCTCGTGCAGAAATTATGCAAATTAGACTAACTTTGATGTTTTTTGGTGTTACTTTCAGCACTATAAGTGCAAATGCCAATACGGCTCGGGCTAGAGGCCGTATTTATGAACCGATCTTTACGAAACTCCTTGGGTACCTTTGTTATCACCATGGGACGAGAACGAGTGTTTTTGGGTCCGGTCCGAAATTCAAGATGGCCGATGGAAGCCATTTTGTACAAAATTTGGTGCAATCAGATTTTTGCCCAGAACTTCCATATGAAAGCGCTGATTTGAATAATTTTTTGTGAGAATGTTTAGTACCATGGGATACATCACATATAATACGGGTTTTTTTTCTCGTGCAGAAATTATGCAAATTAGATGAACTTTGATTTTTTCAGTGCTACTTACACACAGTAAGTACACATGTCAATACAGCTCAGGCTAGAGTCTGTATTGATGAACCGATCTTCACGAAACGTCTTGGGTACCTTTGTTATCACCTTGGGATGAGAACGAGTGTTTCTGGGTGCGGTCCAAAATTCAAGATGGCTGCCAGTGGCCATTTTGTACCGAAATTAGGTCTAATCAGATTTTTGTACACAACTTCTATACGGCTCAGGCTAGAGGCCGTATTTATGAACCGATCTTTATGAAACTTCTTGGGTACCTTTGTTATCACTGTGGGATGAGAACGAGTGTTTTTGGGTGTGGTCCAAAATTCAAGATGGCCACCAGCAGCCATTTTGTACCAAAATTAGTGCAATCAGTCTTTTGTACAGACTTCTGTATGAAAGTTCTGATTTGAATAAATTTTTGTATGAATGTTTAGTAACATGGAATACATCACATATAGTACAGGTTTTTTTCTCGTGCAGAAATTATGCAAATTAGATGAACTTTGATTTATTCAGTGCTACTTATACACTGTAAGTGCACATGTCAATACGGCTCGGGCTTGAGGCTGTATTTATGAACCGATCTTCACAAAACTTCTTGGGTACCTTTGTTATCACCTTGGGATGAGAACGTGTGTTTCTGGGTGCGGTCCAAAATTCAAGATGGCTGCCAGTGGCCATTTTGTACCGAAATTGGGTCCAATCAGTTTTTTGTCACAACTTCTACACAGCTCATATTTGTGAACTGATCTTCACGAAACTTCTTGGGTACCTTTGCTTTCACCTTGGGACAGGAATGAGTGTGTTTTGGGGTGCCTTTGTTATCACTGTGCTATGAGAACAAATATTTTGGGGTTCAGTCAGATCCACTCTGGGACTCAAAGATTTCTTTTCTAGTTTATCATCTGACTGTCACCCACCTTTACAATACTTTACCTATACATTTGTTACAGGCAACGGTCAGTATTTATGTACAGACCGTTACAATACTTTATAGGTACCTTTGTTATCAGGTCATTACCTAGATGTTTGTCATTGCTGTGTCACATACTATACATGTACATGTCATTGTCTTGACAAGTTGAGCTACAGTGTCATTGACACTTTCATTGCTCTTTTTGACCTCTATTGATTCCTGTGTTTTAGGTGTGACACATTCTTGTTTTGTTTTGGGACTGCTAGCTTTTAGCAGGCTGAATTGTGATGTAAATGAGTCCAGAAAGCTGGTGGTGGTATTTAGAGGTTCATAGTAGCTGACGTCAATCTCATATGAATGGTATGTAAACGAGGTGACATTTAGGCTGTCACACATCCATTGTATGCTAAAACGTTGGAGGAGTTCATAGTCTGTCGTGCACAGTTCAGTGCAAGATCTGTGGTGCCATATGTCACAGCTGTCGCAACATACCCCTTCACTTGACCATGTGACTGGTATTTCACACATACCACATGGGAAGATTCTAGATTGTTTGGGTCCTGGATTCAACTCAATGTCCCCTGATAGTATTAAAATTAATAGTCTGATTGTTGCATTTTTCCATTTTTGCGGTTGATCAGTAGTCATCTCAGTGGCCTGCATCTTAATGATGACTTTGTTGGGTTGAGAGGTGATGTTGAGTATTGTTGATGTGTCCATGATTTTGTCCCTGTTATGTTCAAATATGTTGAGATGAAAAGTGCTAGAACCAGTGTCTTTGTGAACATCTTGTAGTATAGCGTGGAATATCCACACTGACTAGTGATATGTTGTGCAGTTTAGCGTGAAAAATCCACACTGACTGGAATGGATGGTTTAGCATGGAATATCCACACTGACTGTTTTATCAAGGCCCCAGTGTAGCTTCAGTTTTTCAGTGTAGCGAGGAAAATCCTCACTGAATGATAAAGTTTGTTTTTCGATGTTCACTATTAATGTTTTTGGTTAGTTCCAACAGTGTTTAATGCTTTGGTTGGTGATCTTTTTCAACCAGGTCTTTGCCAGTAGGGGGCGTGGATGGACTCCATCAAGAAAAAGCCAGAAGTTGTTGAATTTTCATTTGGTAAATTTGTTTTTATTGTCACCTTTGGATGTTTTTGATTGTTCAGGGTTTTTGTGGACTTTGTGTTCATTCCAGCCTTTGATGGAATAAGTTGGGATTTCCAAGATTGTCACTTTGCAGTTTGGATGCTTTTGAACAAGTTCTGTGATTTTTGTTAGGTATTTAAATGCGTTCTCTAGTGCTTGATCATCTTCAGTTGCCAGAGTGATGTATTTTTTATTTTTATTTGTAAGATCGCATGTTCCGAGCTATACATAGATCCAAATGTTGCCATACTTTTTATACAACCCACTTGAAAAGTGGGAGGTATATAGTGAACATTTGGTCCGTCCATACGTCCATATATCCGTCTGTCCATCCATCCTTCCATCCATCCACCCATACCTCCATCCATTACGCTTTAGGGGGATACACATTTGCTTTCCGCAACTCCTCCTAAACCAGTGAACGGATTTCATTGAAACTCTCAGACATTCTTTTACATACATTGAAGATGTGCACCTCCTATTTTCTTTTCAGATATTTTCATTTTTACAGTTTCCCATATTGAAAAGTGAACTTTGTCAAATTCAATTGACATTCTGTACAGATATGCTATCCACAACTCCTCTTAAACCATTGAACAGATTTCATTGAAACTTCCAGATGTTCTTTTACATACATTGCAGATGTGCACCTCCTATTTTCTTTTCAGATATTTTCATATTTACAGTTCCCCATATTCAAAAATGGTCCTCATCAATTCAGGTTTTAGTAGGGAGGGGTATTGATCTGCTATCTGCTACTCCTCTTAAACCATTTAACAAACTCCATTGGAACTCGCAGACCTTCTTTTACATACATTGATGTGCACCTCCTATTTTTCTTTCAGATGTTTTCATATTTTGATGTCCATCCATCCGTCCGTCCATCCATCCATCCATTACACTTTAGGGATGTACACATCTGCAATCCGCAACTCTTCTTAAACCATTAAACAAACTCCATTGGAACTCTCAGACATTCTTTTACATACACTGAATATGTGCACCTCCTATTTTTCTTTCAGATATTTTCATATTCCGACATACGTCCATCCGTCTGTTATGCTATAGGGGTGTTATTCTTTGGGGGGGGGGGGGGGAGGGGGGGGGAGGAGGGAGGTACACATCTGTTATCCGCAACTCCTCTTAAACCAGTGAACGGATTTCATTGAAACTCTCAGACATTCTTTTACATATATTGAAGATGTGCACCTCCTATTTTGTTTTCAGATATTTTCTTTTTTACAGTTTCCCATATTGAAAAATGAACTTTGTCAAATTCAGTTGACATTCTGTACAGATCTGCTATCCGCAACTCCTCTTAAACCATTGAACAGATTTCATTGAAACTTTCAGACATTCTTTTACATGTATTGAAGATGTGCACCTCCTGTTTTGTTTTCAGATATTTTCATTTTTAGGGTTTCCCATATTTATACCCTCCGCAAACAAAGTTTTGGGGGGGGGGGGGGGTATATAGGAATCACCCTGTCCGTCCGTCCGTCCGTCCATCTGTCCATCTGTCCATCCTTATAAGCGCAACTCCTCCTAAACCATTTGAAGAATTTTCATGAAACTTTACACAATGGAAGAACTCCATATGAAGATGTGCATGAAACAATATAATTCGTTTCTGACATTTCCAAGGGGAGATAATCTAACTTATACCGTCTGTCCATCCTTGTACGCGCAACTCCTCCTAAACCGTTTGAAGAATTTTCATGAAACTTTACACAATGGAAGAACTCCATATGAAGATATGCATGAAGCAATATAATTCCGTTCTGACATTTTCAAGGGGAGGTAATCTAACTTATACCATCTGTCCATCCTTGTAAGCGCAACTCCTCCTAAACCGTAAGAAGAATTTTCATGAAACTTTACACAATGGAAGAACTCCATATGAAGATGTGCATGAAGCAATATAATTCCGTTCTGACATTTCCAAGGGGAGATAATCTAACTTATACATTTCAGGCGCGGGGGTATCATTTGTGAGTTTGCTCACAGTACCTCTAGTTTGAACACCCTTATTACTTACAAAAATGATCCTTGGTGAATTCCACTTCCAATAAAGGAAGTTATGTTTACCTCTCGGGTATCGTTTGGGTGCTGTGGGGGTCTGAAACCGGCCCATTTCATCAAAATTTCGATGTTTGGCAGCCTGTGGAGGGTTACAATATGCATTGCCTAATATGTCGTGTGTATCAAATGTCGTGGCAGGTCTAGCAATGATGAATGTTTAAAAAAAATTTACAAGACGTGTTTCAAGAAAGTGCCGATAAACCCCAATTTTGATAGTTTTTTGCCAATTCTAACGAAATAAGGAATAAATCGAAATTTCCGCTTCGGTACATTTTTAGATTTTGTGTCCCTCTATGCGTGTGCAAAATTCTGTGAAAATCAGTTAGAAAATGGCTTCTGAATCGTGCGGACAAAATGTGTGGAAAAAAAAAACCCTGAAAAAAAACAAAAAAACTAGACTTTATGATTCTGGAGAATCATGGCTTTTCCCGATGAGATTCCATGATTTTTCATGACCCCACAGTGTCTGGTGAATTGTTTTTAACTGTCTCACTGAAGTTCCTTCATTGATGTTATGAGAAAGGTGAGTATAGTAGTCTCAAATGACTCAGTTTGATAAAAAAATTGTTTAGGTAAAAACCATCATTAACGGTGGAGGGGGTTAATATCAATATCGTCGTCCAACGAGTCAATGACCGACAAAAGGAGTTATGTTTGTTTGACACATACCCACTGAGTGCTGTGTCTATTTGAAAATGGTCCATATTATCTCAAATGTATCCAAAATATTGATGTCTGGCAGTTTGTAGAGGGTTAACAAGTGCTAACAGGAATATTTATTCATGCAACTTGTAATGTCACACCAAGAACTGCGAATGGCCATTTTTTCTTTAAAATCTACAGGATGTTTTCAGAGAAATCTAGGGAGAACATGAATTTTAAGCTTTTCATAGGTATCATTGTTTATCCAGCCCAAAACGGGTTAAGTGTTGTTTTTTGAATACTCTTATTACTTCCAAAAATAATTCTCAGTGACTTCTACTTCCTCTTATTTTGATCTCTCCTCTCAACTTTGGGTGCTGTGGGTACGCAAACACAGCCCATTTTATCAACATTTTGATGTTTGAGCACCTGCATAGGGCTAACAAATGCTTACAGAAATATTTTGTATATGCAACTTGTAATTAATGTCACACAAAGATCTGAGAATGGCCATTTTTCTTGAAAATGTACGGGATGTTTTTAGAGAAATCCTCGGATAACATGAATTTTTAACCTTTTGAGGGGTATCCCTCTGTAAGCATCCCTAAACGGGTTAATGCTTGGTTTTGTGAATACCTTCATTACTTACAAAAAATGTTCATCGGTGAATTGCACTTCCAATGAAGGAGGTTATGTTTATCTCGCAGGTACACATTTGGTGTTATGGTTGCCCAAGAACAGCCCATTTTCTCCAAATGTCTATGCTTACCGAATTATTTTGTCCAGGCAACTTGTAATGTCACTCCAAGACCTGCAAATGGTCAATTTTGCTTGAAAATGTTTTTTTGAGAAATCAACAGAAAACTGGAATTTTAAGCTTTTAAGGGGTATATCTCCTTAACTAGTCAAAAATGGGTTAAGACCTCGATTTTTGAATACATTTACTACTTACAAAAATGTTTCCCTGTCAGTTTTGCGTCCAGTAAAAGAAGTTATGTTTCTCTGTTGCATTCCCATTTGATGTTGTGGGTGTTCAACATTTTGACATTTAGCAGCCCATGGGGGTGGGGGGGGGGGGGGGTGGGGGTGGGAGGGTTAACAAATGCTTACCAGAATAATTTATCCAATCAACTTGTAATATGACACCAAGACCTATCAATGGCCATTTTTTCTTGAAAACCCTACCAGATGTTTGTAAAGAAATCCAGGGAAAACATAAATTTTTAAGCTTTTGATGGGTATCACTATTAACAACAACAAAAGGGTTTAACACTTGTTTTTTTGAATACCCTTATTACTTACAAAAATGGTCCTCGGTGAATTCCACTTCCAACAAAGGAGATTATGTTTATTTCTCAGGTACACGTCGGGTACTGTGCGTGTCCGAAAACAGCCCATTTCAACAAAATTACGATGGTTGGCAGCCTGCAGAGGGTTAATAAACGCTCACTGGAATATTTTGTCCATGCAACTTGTAATATCACACAAAGACCTGCCAGTAGTCAATTTTTCTTGAAAACCTACAGGATGTTTTTAGAGAAATCCACAGAAAATGGGAATTTTAAGATTTTAAGGGGTCTCTCTCTTTAGCCTGTCCAAAATGGGTTAAGACTTCGACTTTTGAATACCCTTACTACTTACAAAAATGTTTCCGTATAGATTGTGCACTCGATAAATGAAGGCACTTTTCTTTTTGGCGTACCTGTTGGGTGCTGTTGGCATCCAAAAACAGCCCATTTTATCACAATTTTGAGTTTTAGCAGCTCGTGGAGGGTTAACAAATGCTCACCGCAGTATTTTGTCCATGCATCTTCTATTGTCACATCAAGGCCTGGGAGTGACAATTTTTCTTGAAAATCTACAAGACTCGTTTAGAGAAATCCACGGAAAACATGAATTTTTTAGCTTTATGGGGATATTGCTGTTTAACCAGCCCAAAACGGGTTAACGCTTGGTTTCTTGAACACCCTTATTACTTACAAAAATGAGATCCGGTGAATTTCCCTTCCAATAAAGGAAGTTATGTTTATCTCTCGTGTATCGTTTGGGTGCTGTGGGGGCCTGAAACCGGCCCATTTCATCAAAATTTCGATGGTTGGCAGCCTGTGGAGGGTTACCATATGCATCGCCTGATATGTCGTGTGTATCAAAGGTCGTGTCACAGACAGATCTAGCAATGATGAATGTTTAAAAAAAATCTACAAGACGTGATTCGAGAGAGTGCCGATAAACCCCAATTTTGGCCATTTTTTGCCAATTCTGACGAAATAAGGATTAAATTGTAAAATCCTCTTTGGTACATTTTTAGGTTTTGTGCCCCACTATGTGTGTGCAAAATTTTGTGAAAATCGGTCCGAAAATGGCTTCTAAAACCCCCAAAAACTAGACTTTATGATTCTGGAGAATCATGGCTTTTCCCGATGAGATTCCATGATTTTTCATGACCCCACAGTGTCTGGTGAATTGTTTTTAACTGTCTCACTGAAGTTCCTTCATTGATGTTATGAGAAAGGTGAGTATAGTAGTCTCAAATGACTCAGTTTGATAAAAAAATTGTTTAGGTAAAAACCATCATTAACGGTGGAGGGGGTTAATATCAATATCGTCGTCCAACGAGTCAATGACCGACAAAAGGAGTTATGTTTGTTTGACACATACCCACTGAGTGCTGTGTCTATTTGAAAATGGTCCATATTATCTCAAATGTATCCAAAATATTGATGTCTGGCAGTTTGTAGAGGGTTAACAAGTGCTAACAGGAATATTTATTCATGCAACTTGTAATGTCACACCAAGAACTGTGAATGGCCATTTTTTCTTTAAAATCTACAGGATGTTTTCAGAGAAATCTAGGGAGAACATGAATTTTAAGCTTTTCATAGGTATCATTGTTTATCCAGCCCAAAACGGGTTAAGTGTTGTTTTTTGAATACTCTTATTACTTCCAAAAATAATTCTCAGTGACTTCTACTTCCTCTTATTTTGATCTCTCCTCTCAACTTCGGGTGCTGTGGGTACGCAAACACAGCCCATTTTATCAACATTTTGATGTTTGAGCACCTGCATAGGGCTAACAAATGCTTACAGAAATATTTTGTATATGCAACTTGTAATTAATGTCACACAAAGATCTGAGAATGGCCATTTTTCTTGAAAATGTACGGGATGTTTTTAGAGAAATCCTCGGATAACATGAATTTTTAACCTTTTGAGGGGTATCCCTCTGTAAGCATCCCTAAACGGGTTAATGCTTGGTTTTGTGAATACCTTCATTACTTACAAAAAATGTTCATCGGTGAATTGCACTTCCAATGAAGGAGGTTATGTTTATCTCGCAGGTACACATTTGGTGTTATGGTTGCCCAAGAACAGCCCATTTTCTCCAAATGTCTATGCTTACCGAATTATTTTGTCCAGGCAACTTGTAATGTCACTCCAAGACCTGCAAATGGTCAATTTTGCTTGAAAATGTTTTTTTGAGAAATCAACAGAAAACTGGAATTTTAAGCTTTTAAGGGGTATATCTCCTTAACTAGTCAAAAATGGGTTAAGACCTCGATTTTTGAATACATTTACTACTTACAAAAATGTTTCCCTGTCAGTTTTGCGTCCAGTAAAAGAAGTTATGTTTCTCTGTTGCATTCCCATTTGATGTTGTGGGTGTTCAACATTTTGACATTTAGCAGCCCATGGGGGTGGGGGGGGGGGGGGGGGTGGGAGGGTTAACAAATGCTTACCAGAATAATTTATCCAATCAACTTGTAATATGACACCAAGACCTATCAATGGCCATTTTTTCTTGAAAACCCTACCAGATGTTTGTAAAGAAATCCAGGGAAAACATAAATTTTTAAGCTTTTGATGGGTATCACTATTAACAACAACAAAAGGGTTTAACACTTGTTTTTTTTAATACCCTTATTACTTACAAAAATGATCCTCGGTGAATTCCACTTCCAACAAAGGAGATTATGTTTATTTCTCAGGTACACGTCGGGTACTGTGCGTGTCCGAAAACAGCCCATTTCAACAAAATTACGATGGTTGGCAGCCTGCAGAGGGTTAATAAACGCTCACTGGAATATTTTGTCCATGCAACTTGTAATATCACACAAAGACCTGCCAGTAGTCAATTTTTCTTGAAAACCTACAGGATGTTTTTAGAGAAATCCACAGAAAATGGGAATTTTAAGATTTTAAGGGGTCTCTCTCTTTAGCCTGTCCAAAATGGGTTAAGACTTCGACTTTTGAATACCCTTACTACTTACAAAAATGTTTCCGTATAGATTGTGCGCTCGATAAATGAAGGCACTTTTCTTTTTGGCGTACATGTTGGGTGCTGTTGGCATCCAAAAACAGCCCATTTTATCACAGTTTTGAGTTTTAGCAGCTCGTGGAGGGTTAACAAATGCTCACCGCAGTATTTTGTCCATGCATCTTCTATTGTCACATCAAGGCCTGGGAGTGACAATTTTTCTTGAAAATCTACAAGACTCATTTAGAGAAATCCACGGAAAACATTAATTTTTTAGCTTTATGGGGATATTGCTGTTTAACCAGCCCAAAACGGGTTAACGCTTGGTTTCTTGAACACCCTTATTACTTACAAAAATGAGCTCCGGTGAATTTCCCTTCCAATAAAGGAAGTTATGTTTATCTCTCGTGTATCGTTTGGGTGCTGTGGGGGCCTGAAACCGGCCCATTTCATCAAAATTTCGATGTTTGGCAGCCTGTGGAGGGTTACCATATGCATCGCCTGATATGGCATGTGTATCAAAGGTCGTGTCACAGACAGGTCTAGCAATGATGAATGTTTAAAAAAAATCTACAAGACGTGATTCGAGAAAGTGCCGATAAACCCCAATTTTGGCTGTTTTTTGCCAATTCTGACGAAATAAGGGTTAAATCGAAAAATCCGCTTAGGTACATTTTTAGATTTTGTGCCCACTATGCGTGTGCAAAATTTTATGAAAATCGGTCCGAAAATGGCTTCTGAATCGTGTGGACAAAATGTGTGGAAAAAAAAAAAACCTGAAAAAAAAACAAACTAGACTTTATGATTCTGGAGAATCATGGCTTTTCCTGATGAGATTCCATGATTTTTCATGACCCCACAGTGTCTGATGAATTGTTTTTAACTGTCTCACTGAAGTCCCTTCATTGATGTTATGAGAAAGGTGAAGATAGCAATCTCAAATGACAGAGTTTGATAAAAAATTGTTTAGGTAAAAACCATCATTAATGGTGGAGTGGTTTAATGTCAATATCGTCGTCCAACAAGTCAATGACCGACAAAAGGAGTTATGTTTGTTTGACATATACCCACTGAGTGCTGTGTCAATTTAAAAATGGTTCATTTCATCTCAAATGTATCCCAAATATTGATGTCTGGCAGCTTGTAGAGGGTTAACAAGTGCTAAGAGGAATATTTATTCATGCAACTTGTAATGTCACACCAAGAACTGTGAATGGCCATTTTTTCTTGAAAATCTACAAGATGTGTTCAGAGAAATTCAGGGAGAACATAAATTTTAAGCTTTTGATGGGTATCATTGTTTATCCAGCCCAAAATGGGTTAAGTGTTGTTTTTTGAATACTTTTATTACTTCCAAAAATAATTCTCAGTGAATTCTACTTCCACTTATTTTGATCTTTCCTCCCAATTTGGGTGCTGTGGGTATGCAAACACAGCCCATTTTATCAACATTTTGATGTTTGAGAACCTGCATAGGGTTAACAAATGCTTTCAGGAATATTTTGTACATGCAACTTGTAATGTCACACTAAGATCTGAGAATGGCCATTTTTTCTTGAAAATCTACGGGATGTTTTTAAAGAAATCCTCAGATAACACAAATTTTTAACCTTTTGAGGGGTATCTCTCTGTAACCAGCTCTAAAGGGTTAATGCTTGGTTTTGTGAATACCTTCATTTGGAGGGTTAGCAAATGTTTACCGAAACATTTTGTTCATGTTTGTAATGTCACTGAAGACCCACGAATGGTCAATTGTTCTTGAAATTTCTTTTTGAGAACCCATAGAAAACTGTAATTTTAAGCTTTTAAGGGGTATATCTCCTTAACCAGTCAAAAATGGGTTAAGACCTCGAGTTTTGCGTCCGGTAAAAGAAGTTACGTTTCTTTGTTGCATTCCCTTTTGATGTTGTTGTTGTTCAAAAACAGACTATTTTTTTCAAAATTTTGACATTTAGTAGCCCATGGAGGGTTAACAAATGCTTATCAAAATAATTTATCCAATCAACTGGTAATGTGACACCATGACCTATCAATGGCCATTTTCTCTTGAAAACGTTACCAGATGTTTGTAAAGAAATCCAGGGAAAACATAAATTTTTAAGCCTTTGATGGGTATCACTATTAACAACCACAAAAGGGGTTAACGCTTGGTTTTTTGAATAGCCTTACTACTTACAAAAATGGTCCTCGGTGAATTCCACTTCCAACAAAGGAGATTATGTGTATTTCTCTGGTACACGTTGGGTGCTGTGTGTGTCTGAAAACAGCCCATTTCAACAAAATTACGATGCTTGGCAGTCTGTAGAGGGTTAATAAACGCTCACCGGAATATTTTGTCCATGCAACTTATAATGTCACACAAAGACCTGCGAGTAGTCAATTTTTCTTGAGAACCTACAGGATGTATTTAGAGAAATCCACAGAAAATGGGAATTTTAAGATTTTAAGGGGTCTCTCTCTTTAGCCTGCCCAAAATGGGTTAAGACTTCGACTTTTGAATACCCTTACTACTTACAAAAATGTTTTCATATAGATTGTGCACTCGATAAAAGAAGGCACTTTTCTTTGTGGCGTACCCATTGGGTGCTGTTGGCATCCAAAAACAGCCCATTTTATCACAATTTTGACTTTTAGTAGCCCGTGGAGGGTTAACAAATGCTCACCGCAGTATTTTGTCCACGCAACTTCTATTGTCACACCAAGGCCTGGGAGTGACAAATTTTTCTTGAAAATCTACAAGACTCGTTTAGAGAAATCCACGGAAAACACAATTTTTTTAGCTTTATGGGGGTATTGCTGTTTAACCACCTCAAAATGGGTTAATGCTTGGTTTTCTGAACACCCTTATTACTGCCAAAAATGATCCTCGGTGAATTCGACTCCCAATAAAGGAAGTTATGTTTATCTCTTGTGTATTGTTTGGGTGCAGTGGGGGCCTGAAACCGGCCTATTTCATCAAAATTTTGATGTTTGGCAGCGTGTGTAGGGTTACCATATGCATCGCCTGATATGTCGTGTGTATCAAAGGGTGTGTCACAGACGAGAAAGTGCCGATAAACCCCAATGTTGACAGTTTTTTGCCAATTCTGATGAAATAGTGCCGATAAACCCCAATGTTGACTTTTTTTTTGCCAATTCTGACGAAATTAGGGTTAAATCAAAAATTCCGCTTCGGTACGTTTTTAGATTTTGTGCCCCTCTATGCGTGTGCAAAATTTCGTGAAAATCGGTTTGAAAATGGCTTCTGAATCGTACGGACAAAATGTGTGGAAAAAAAAAAAAAAAAAAAAAAAATTAACTAGACTTTATGATTCTGGAGAATCATGGCTTTTCCGGATGAGATTCCATGATTTTTCATGACCCCACAGTGTCTGATGAATTGTTTTTAACTGTCTCACTGAGGTCCCTTCATTGATGTTATGAGAAAGGTGAAGATAGTAATCTCAAATGACAGAGTTTGATAAAAAATTGTTTAGGTAAAAACCATCATTAACGGTGGAGTGGTTTAATGTCAATATCGTCGTCCATCAAGTCAATGACCGACAAAAGGAGTTATGTTTGTTTGACACATACCCACTGAGTGCTGTGTCAATTTAAAAATGGTTCATTTTATCTCAAATGTATCCCAAATATTGATGTCTGGCAGCTTGTAGAGGGTTAACAAGTGCTAAGAGGAATATTTATTCATGCAACTTGTAATGTCAAACCAAGAACTGTGAATGGCCATTTTTTCTTTAAAATCTACAAGATGTTTTCAGAGAAATCCAGGGAGAACATGAATTTTAAGCTTTTGATGGGTATCATTGTTTATCCAGCCCAAATCGGTTAAGTGTTGTTTTTACTCATTACTTCCAAAAATAATTCTCAGTGAATTCTACTTCCACTTATTTTAATCTCTCCTCCCAACTTTGGGTGCTGTGGGTACGCAAACACAGCCCATTTTATCAACATTTTGATGTTTGAGAACCTGCATAGGGTTAACAAATGCTTACAGGAATATTTTGTACATGCAACTTGTAATGTCACACTAAGATATGAGAATGGCCATTTTTGCTTGAAGATCTACGGAATGTTTTTAAAGAAATCCTCAGATAACGCAAATTTTTAACCTTTTGAGGGGTATCTCTCTGTAACCAGCTCTAAAGGGTTAATGCTTGGTTTTGTGAATACCTTCATTACTTACAAAAATGATCGATGGTGAAAATTGGTCCGATAGAATAGAAGTCTCAAATGACTCAGTTTGATAAAAAAAAAAATTGTTTAGGTAAAAACCATCATTAACGGCGGAGAGGGTTAATATCAATATCGTCGTCCAACAAGTTAATGACCGACAAAAGGAATTATGTTTGTTTGACACATAACCACTGAGTGCTGCATCTATTTGTAAATGGTCCGTTTTATCCCAAATGTATCCAAAATATTGATGTCTGGCAATTGATAAGGGTTAACAAGTGCTAACAGGAATATTTATTCATGCAACTTGTAATTTCACACCAAAAACTGTGAATGGCCATTTTTACTTAAAAATCTACGAGATGTTTTCAGAGAATTCCAGGGAAAACATGAATTTTAAGCTGTTGATGGGTATAATTGTTTATCCAGCCCAAAACGGGTTAAGGGTTGTTTTTTTTAATACTCTTATTACTTATAAAAATAATTATCAGTGAATTCTACTTCCACTTATGTTGATTTCTCCTCTTAACTTTGGGTGCTGCGGGTATGCAAACACAGCCCACTTTTTCAACATTTTGATTTTTGAGAACCAGCATAGGGTTAACAAATGCTTACTGGAGCATTTTGTACATGCAACTTGTAATTTACACGAAGATCTGAGAATGGCCAATTTTTCTTGAAAATCTATGTGATGTTGTTAGAGAAATCCTCGGATAACATGAATTTTTAACCTTTTGAGGGGTATCACCCTGTAACCAGCTCTAAATGGGTTAATGCTTGGTTTTATGAATACAAAAAATGATCCTTGGTGAATCTCACTCCCAATGAAGGTGGTTATGTTCATCTCGAAGGTACACATTGGGTGTAATGGGTGGCCAAGTACAGCCCATTTTCTCAAACTTTGTTGCCTCTGGAGGGTTAACAAACGCTTACCGGAATCTTTTGTTCATGCAACTTGTAATGTCACTCCAAGACCTGCAAATGGTCAATTTCTCTTGAATACTTACTGGATTCTTTGGAGAAATCCACAGAAAATGGGCATTTTAAGCTTTTAAGGGGTACATCTCCTTAACCAGGCGAAAATGGGTTAAGACCTCAATTTTTGAATACCCTTACTACTTACTAAAAATTTTCCCTATCATTTTTGCGTCCGGTAAAAGAAGTTATGTTTCTCTGTAGCATTCCCATTTGATGTTGTTGGTGTCCAAAAACAGACTATTTTTTTTCGAAATTTTGACATTTAGCAGCCCATGGAGGGTTAATAAATGCTTATCTGAATATTTTATCCATGCAACTGGTAATGTGACTGTAAGACCTATCAACGGCCATTTTCTCTTGAAACCCTACGAGACGTTTGTAAAGAAATTCAGGGAAAACATGATTTTTTAAGCATTTGATGGATATTGCTATTAACCATCCCAAAAGGGGTTAATGCTTGGTTTGTTGCATACCCTTATTACTAACAAATTTGGTCCTCGGTGAATTCCACTTCCAACAAAGTAGATTACGTTTATCTCTCGGGTATGCATTGGGTGCTGTGCGCATCTGAAAACAGCCTATTTCAACAAAATTACGATTTTTAGCAGCCTGTAGAGGGTTAATAAATGATCACCGGAATATTTTGTCCATGCAACTTGTAATGTCACACAAAGACCTGCGAATAGTCAATTTTTCCTGAAAACCTACAAGTTGCTTTTAGAGAAATCCACAGAAAATGGGAATTTTAAGCTTTTAAGGGGTATCTCTCTTTAACCAGTCCAAAATGGGTTAAGACTTCGTCTTTTGAATACCCTTACTACTTACAAAAATGTTTTCATATAGATTGTGCACTCGATAAAAGAAGGCACTTTTCTTTGTGGCGTACCCATTGGGTGCTGTTGGCATCCAAAAACAGCCCATTTTATCACAATTTTGACTTTTAGTAGCCCGTGGAGGGTTAACAAATGCTCACTGCAGTATTTTGTCCATGCACCTGCTATTGTCACACCAAGGCCTGGGAGTGACAAATTTATCTTCAAAATCTACAAGACTCATTTAGAGAAATCCACGGAAAATACTAATTTTTGAGCTTTATGGGGGTATTGCTGTTTAACCAGCCCAAAACGGGTTAACGCTTGGTTTTTTGAACACCCTTATTACTGACAAAAATAATCCTAGGTGAATTCCACTCCCAATAAAGGAAGTTATGTTTATCTCTCGTGTATTATGTGGGTGCAGTGGGGGCCTGAAACCGGCCTATTTCATCAAAATTTCGATGTTTGGCAGCTTGTGGAGGGTTACCATATGCATCACCTGATATGCCGTGTGTATCAAAGGGCGTGTCACGGACAGGTCTAGCAATGACGAATGTATAAAAAAAATCTACAAGACGTGATTCGAGAAAGTGCCAATAAACCCCAATTTTGGCGTTTTTTTGCCAATTCTGACGAAATAAGGGTGAAATCGAAAATTCCGCTTTGGTACATTTTTAGATTTTGTGCCCCTCTATGCGAGTGCAAAATTTCGTGAAAATCGGTTCGAAAATGGCTTCTGAATCGTACGGACAAAATGTGTGGAAAAAAAAAAAAAAAAAAAAAAAAAATAATAACTAGACTTTATGATTCTGGAGAATCATGGCTTTTCCCGATGAGATTCCTGGATTTTTCATGACCCCACAGTGTCTGATGAATTGTTTTTAACTGTCTCACTGAAGTTCCTTAATTGATGTTATGAGAAAGGTGAGTATAGTTCTCCTCAAATGACAGAGTTTGATAAAAAATTGTTTAGGTAAAAACCATCATTAACGGTGGAGTGGGTTAATGTCAATATCGTCGTCCAACAAGTCAATGACCGACAAAAGGAGTGTTTGTTTGACACATACCCACTGAGTGCTGTGTCAATTTAACAATGGTCCATTTTATCTCTAATGTATCCAAAATATTGATGTCTGGCAGCTTGTAGAGGGTTAACAAGTGCTAACAGGAGTATTTATTCATGCAACTTGTAATGTCACACCAAGAACTGTGAATGGCCATTTTTTCTTTAAAATCTACAAGATGTTTTCAGAGAAATCTAGGGATAACTTGAGTTTTAAGCTTTTGATGGGTATCATTGTTTGTCCAGCCGAAAACGGGTTAAGTGTTGTTTTTTGAATACTCTTATTACTTCCAAATATTATTCTCAGTGAATTCTACTTCCACTTATTTTGATCTCTCCTTCCAACTTTGGGTGCTGTGGGTACGCAAACACAGCCCATTTTATCAACATTTTGATGTTTGAGAACCTGCATAGGGTAAACAAATGCTTACATGAATATTTCGTACATGGAACTTGTAATGTCACACTAAGATCTGAGAATGGCCATTTTTTCTTGAAAATCTACGAGATGTTTTTAGAGAAATCCTCCGATAACACGAAGTTTTAACCTTGTAAGGGGTATCGCTCTGTAACCAGCCCTAAACGGGTTAATGCTTGGTTTTGTGAATAACTTCATTACTTACAAAAATGATTGACGGTGAATTCCACTTCCAATGAAGGAGGTTATGTTTATCTCGCAGGTACACATTTAGTGTTATGGTTGCCCAAGAACAGCCAATTTTCTCCAAATGTCTATGCTTGGCAGCCTCTGGAGGGTTAACAAATGCTTACCGAAATATTTTGTTCACGCAACTTGTAATATCACTCGAAGACCTGCGAATGGTCAATTGCTCTTGAAAATTGTTTTTTGAGAAATCCACAGAAAACTGGAATTTTAAGCTTTTAAGGGGCATGTCTCCTTAACTAGTCAAAAATGGGTTAAGACCTCAATTTTTTAATACACTTACTACTTACAAAAATGTTTCCCTGTCAGTTTTGCGTCCGGTAAAAGAAATTACATTTCTCTGTTGCATTCCCATTTGATGTTGTTAGTGTTCAAAAACAGACTATTTTTTCAAAATTTTGACATTTAGCAGCCCATGGAGGGTTAACAAATGCTTACCGGAATAATTTATCCAATCAGCTGGTAATGTGACACCATAACCTATTAATGGGCATTTTCTCTTGAAAACCTTACCAGATGTTTGTAAAGAAATCCAGGGAAAACATACATTTTTAAGCCTTTGATGGGTATCACTATTAACAACCACAAAATGGGTTAATGCTTGGTTTTGTAAATACCCTTATTACTTACAAAATGGTCTTCGGTGAATTCCACTTCCAACAAAGGAGATTATGTTTATTTCTCAGGTACACGTTGGGTGATGTGGGAGCCTGAAAACAGCCCATTTCAACAAAATTACGATGCTTGGCAGCCTCTAGAGGGTTAATAAACGCTCACCGGAATATTTTGTCCATGCAACTTGTAATATCACCCAAAGACCTGTCAGTAGTCAATTTTTCTTGAAAACCTACAGGATGTATTTAGAGAAATCCATTTTATCACAATTTTGACATTTAGCAGCCCGTGGAGGGTTAACAAATGCTCACCACAGTATTTTGTTCATGCAACTTCTATTGTCACAACAAGTCCTGGGAGTGACAAATTTTTCTTGAAAATCTACAAGACTTGTTCAGAGAAATCCACGGAAAACATGATTTTTTTAGCTTTATGGGGGTATTGCTGTTTAACTAGCCCAAAACGGGTTAACGCTTGTTTTTTTGAACACCCTTATTACTGACAAAAATGATCCTCGGTGAATTCCACTCCCAATAAACGAAGTTATGTTTATCTCTCATGTATTGTTTGGGTGCAGTGGGGGCCTGAAACCGGCCTATTTCATCAAAATTTTGATGTTTGGCAGCCTGCGGAGGGTTACCATATGCATCGCCTGATATGTCGTGTATATCAATGGGCGTGTCTCAGACAGGTCTAGCAATGACGAATGTATAAAAAAAATCTACAAGACGTGTTAGGAGAAAGAGCCGATAAACCCCAATTTTGGCAGTTTTTTGCCAATTCTGACGAAATAAGGGTTAAATCGAAAATTCCGCTTTGGTACATTTTTAGATTTTGTGCCCCTCTATGCGTGTGCAAAATTTCGTGAAAATCGGTTCGAAAATGGCTTCTGAATCGTACGGAAAATAATAATCCGTAGAAAAACAATAGTCTTTTCCAGAGGGAAAAGCCTAATAATCCGTAGAAAAACAATAGTCTTTTCCAGAGGGAAAAGCCTAATAATCCGTAGAAAAACAATAGTCTTTTCCAGAGGGAAAAGCCTAAAAAAATAATAATCCGTAGAAAAACAAAAGTCTTTTCCAGAGGGAAAAGCCTAAAAAAACACCAAAAAAAAAAAAAAAATCTGTAGAAAAACAATAGTCTTTTCCAGAGGGAAAAGCCTAATAATAATCCGTAGAAAAACAATAGTCTTTTCCAGAGGGAAAAGCCTAATAATCCGTAGAAAAACAATAGTCTTTTCCAGAGGGAAAAGCCTAATAATCCGTAGAAAAACAATAGTCTTTTCCAGAGGGAAAAGCCTAAAAAAATAATAATCCGTAGAAAAACAAAAGTCTTTTCCAGAGGGAAATGCCTAAAAAAACACAAAAAAAAAAAAAAAAAATCTGTAGAAAAACAATAGTCTTTTCCAGAGGGAAAAGCCTAATAATAATCCGTAGAAAAACAATAGTCTTTTCCAGAGGGAAAAGCCTAATAATCCGTAGAAAAACAATAGTCTTTTCCAGAGGGAAAAGCCTAATAATAATCCGTAGAAAAACAATAGTCTTTTCCAGAGGGAAAGCCTAAAAAAAAAAAAAAAAAAAAAAAAAAAATAATCCGTAGAAAAACAATAGTCTTTTCCAGAGGGAAAAGCCTAATAATCCGTAGAAAAACAATAGTCTTTTCCAGAGGGAAAAGCCTAATGATCTTCAATTTTGCCATTTCATTTATAACTTACCAAGTTCAAGTTTGCCAAGTTGAGCTACAGTGTCATTGACACTTTCATTATTACACACTGTGGTCTAATAACAGCCACCCACCCCTATATTTCCTCCACCCAAAGCCAAACTTTTTCCAAAAAATTACATATCATTGTACAGCTTATATCAAATATATTTTGAACATATTTAAATTGCCACAGCTAGTGCAGCTGGCTAGTGCAACATTATTTCGTAAATTGTACTACTTCTAACCCCTCATTGGAATGATCTCAACGAGATTATTTCAATTAGGGGGTCATAAGATATGTTTTATTCGTAACAGCATTCGATTTTAAATCCAAAGGTTTAGTTCAATCCTGACCCACGCCATCTGTACTGGCACCATGGGCATGGGCAAGACACTTAGTCCTGATTGCCCACTTTTGAACATGGAGTTATGCACTGTTTAATAAAGTGTACTGCCCATCGAAGTGCCCATGCATTCATCTGCTGCTTCTGCCTTGTTAGTGAGTTGGAGAGTCTGACCGTTGGTTGCCACTACTCAATGGTCTCACTGAATACTCCGACCTCCTCCATCAGTTAGCTTGACACAAGGTTACCCTGGTTGTTGAAAGAGTCATTAAACCACAATGGGTAAACTACATATTAACCCCTAGCACTCTGGTAGTGCAACAGAATTTTCTCAAATCACTGTTTTTTTTATTGTTCAACTATGAATTTAACCAATTATATCTTGTTTGACAGAGCTCACTGAGCTCTGTCAAACAAGGTATTTTTGGTTAAATATCAAATGGCGTTATGGGATATATTTGCTGCAGAAAACTTTTGACATCAGCGTTCAGAGAGTTAAGTACGGTAGTGGACAGAAATGTTAATTCCACCTGACCTCCCATTCCACCCACTTATCCAATCCCTACACACCTTACCCCCACCCCACCCCACCCCACCCCACCCAAAACCAATGTCATAGAAAGGTCATTTTATTGCTTGATTTATCATTAGAGAGACATCTTATAAAAAAAATTCCCGAAAAGTTTCAAACATCATCAACATGAAACTACTTGACTTAACAACTGCATCAATAGACTAACTGGGACACCCTCCAGTCACCCAGGGCACCCCTCCTTTCATCCATGCTTTGTTTGTGGTTATATTGTCAGCTCAGTGGGAGTTTCAAGGGGAAAATGAGCTTTGTGTTTTTCTACCAAAATCAATGGGCAAAAGCTTGATAATATTGACAAAACCTCATATATTAGCCCATTATACACTCCAGTGTCCTTGTGAAATACTTTATGTATTTCATGAGTGAATTAATTGCTTCTGAAGTTATTACTTTGACCCTTTACTTAACATGGAAGGCAGATGCACTTGCTAACAAAATTCTTGATCAACTTTTTTCTATTTTTATGTGGTGAAGGGGGCATTAAGTGTTAACCTTGTCCATCCATCCATATGTATGTTCATATGTCTGCCCAAGATATAGCTTCCGGACGATAACTTAAGTTTGACTGAACGAAATGAAACCAAATTTTATACACAGTTTACAACCACATAATACAAGTTGGGACGATAAAGGACGTGGTCTGATATTTTTGGACAGAGTTATGGCCCTTTTAAGCACAGGCATTAGTGTCCCATGGACATATTTGGTGGCCTGTGGTATTGGTGCTATGGTTTAATGGAGCTAAGATAAGATATTTATTAATTCAATAAGTGGCGTGGTGGCTCAGTAAGTTGAGGTGCAGGCTGCAAGCCGAGAGGTCATCGGTTCGAATCCCACCTGCGGTCACATATCTCTGCACAATAGCTAACCATGACCATGACAGTTTTATGGGTGGAGGAATCTGGAGTACCCAGAGTACCAACTCCACACAAGCAGGGCTTGCATTGGTTGAAGACATGTGCACCATCGACGTTCTGTGCGTCTTAGTACACAGCAACACTGTGCCCCCATGTGGGCAATGGGTTTGATGTGTCTTGCCCAAGGACACAACGCAGTTGCCACAGGTGGGGTTTGAACTGAGGACCTCTCGGCTTGCAGCCTGCATCTCTACCTACTGAGCCACCATGCCCCCGAGGAAGTTTAATAAAATTTATGACATACTTGAGACTTTATCATCTGATTAATTGTTGGAAAGGATGCTCTGAGCCCTTTCCAACAATTAGTAAGAGGTAGGTTTGATCTGCACAAACTAGAATGTAGTGATAATCATCAAAAAATAGGTAACAGTAGTCACTTTTGGCAGCATAAGTGATAAGGTCACATTCTCTCAGATCCATCAAACATGAAACAAGTTTGTTTTAGCAGAATTTACACCTTTTTTCTTATTTTTTTTATGTCAAACATGAAAGTATGTTTGAAGTGAACATTTTTTTTAACTCTTTACCAAGAATGAATAGCCAAGGGTGTCACAAAGATGACTTATCTGCAGGGAGGAAGGGGGGGGGGGGGAAGGTGAACCTGATTTGTCCTGTGATAGCTGAAGTCTCAAATGATAAAACATTCCAACTTCATCATCAAGTCATGCCTTTGTCAAAGGCATGCCTTAACTGGTAGAGTTCTGGAAACCCATATTTGGGCTTTATTCTTTGTGTCAGTAGTGCAATTTAAAGGCTTCATATTCTGTGGATGTGCTTCATATACCACTCAAAGTTTGCTAAGCACCAAATATTTGACACATCACTGTGAAATTTGCTTGTGACATGTTTGCGATATTTTTGGTGGATATGATTGAGGCATGTATTGAGATGGTCCGCAGTGTTTACATTAGCTCTCTTGACAGGCAAACTTTTCGTGATAGTTATGGAAAGCATGTACCCCTTGATTTTCATGATGCTTTCTTGTACTGTCTACATGTTCATGACATGTGTAGGGTATTCAGTCTTCACTTCAACACAAACCATTGTGATTTAATGATTGAATATGGCAAATGCAAGAAGACATTTGTCTGAAGCAGAAATGTGGCAGGCTGTAGGGATGGTGGAGCAAGGGGCTACCATCATCACGTTGGTGAAGCCCTTGGTGTGCACCATCCAGTGATCACCAGAACCTGGGCAAGATTTCAGCAGTATGGCACACCAGTAAGATGGCATGGTGGTGGCAGAGACAGGGTAACATCTGCAGCTGAAGACCGTTTTTTGATCATTTAGGCCTGTAGGAACCACTTTGCCACAGCAACCCAGCTTCGCAGTGACCTTCAGAATGCATCCGGGGTAAATGTTTCGCTGCAGACTATCCGGGCAAGGTTGCACGAAGGTGGTCTCTGATCAAGAAGACCATGTATTCGCATTACGCTGTCCCAGAACCACTGCCAGGCACGATATGAATTGGTCATGGACCACGTTAGATGGACCAGAAAAGATTGGCTACCTGTCCTGTTTGCAGATGAGTCAAGGTACTGCCTAGACCACACAGATAGGCGGTCTAGGGTATGGAGAAGACCAGGAGATCGATTCCATGAAACCAACATTGCTGAGCATGACCGCTATGGTGGAGGGTCATTCATGGTCTGGCATGAATTAGCAGGGATGGACGTGCAGAACTCTGTGTCATTGAACGTGGTACATTGATGGGATCAGGATGTCCACATCAGATTGTATGCAGGTGCAGTGGATGATAGATTCATTCTGATGGACGATGATTCCCGTCCTCATGTTGTCCATGCTGTCGGGGAGTACCGGCAGAGGGAGGGGATTGAGCATATGGACTGGCCAGCAAGATCCCCTGACCTCACTCCAATCGAACATGTCTGGAACAGGGGTCAGCCGAGTGGGCGACTAGGGTGAAGAAGTCGACTTGTCATTCCTCAAGTCACCTTAGCTTACATTGGGGGCGAAATTCAAGTTGCCCTCCAAAACTTCCATGGGAGACATGGCAGTTTACTATATTTTCTTATGTTTTATTTAAAAAAAAACAACGCTTCCGCATTCACAAAAAGTAAACACGGCTGCTGTTAAAATCTGTCATACGGCTCTGAAAATAGCCTAAACTAGCCCAATTTTATATTTCTGAAAAGAGTTGTAATGGCGTAGTCGTTTGAACAATACGCCCCAACTGATAGCAACCAGCACAAAATGCTATTTAAAACCAAAAGTGTCAGCAAAAACAACGAATCACACAAGACACGCATCGAGTTTATTAGAATTTATTAAAGTTAACCACCGTTTCAAAACCAAACCAAAAAAAATGTGCAGGGGACAGTTCATTCATAAAAACATCGAAATTGCTTACGGTTACGCTCTGTTCCACTGAAAAATTGGTTGCATTGAAATTCGCCCCGCAATTTGCATTGAAAGTTTTCTTTGAAAACCTGTGTTGGAAGGGGGTTAAATGTAATAAGGCTATGATAGAAATCACACATATTAGGATGGATAAGAATGGCAGGCCTTATAGCACCAATTGCACGTGTCAGTGTGAGATGGATGGCAGAAATTGTCATTTTTCTGAACAGAGGATTATCACCCAGCGCAGCAGGTAAGGGAGACAACTGAAATATTTTGTCATTTACCATAGAAATAAATTAACTCAAATTGTTAATGACGCTTAATTTACAAAGGATGTCAAAAACTTTTTTAACTACACTCTTCAATTCAATTAGGACATTCAGAAACCATGAATGACCCAGCTTCTTATGTGAACTTGAAATTTATTTTAAATACTTTAAATATTTTTTTTAAAAGAATATACCTTCTAGTACAGAGAAGAACACTCTCACCATGGGTAATGCTAAATTTCAAATCCACTGCATTGAGGCAAACACAAAATCAACTGCATGGTAACCCTAGTCATCACTGTTAGGGAAAGAGTTAGGGTATTCAGAAACCATGGATGACACAATTTTTTGTAGGGGATGGGGGAGGATTTTAACTGACATGACTTAGTTTTGTGTGTGTATGTATGTTTGTATAACTTTTATTTATTTTTTTCTCAACAATTGTGTCCTCTGTGTACATTTATTTTGTCACAATGTCATATATGTTTTGTTTTTTTTCTGACTTCTCCCTCATGTCCACTGACTTCTCCTTCCTGGGCCCTGACTTCTCCCTAAAGTCTCTGGAGGGAGAAGTCACTTCTCCCTAAAATCAGCTGCCAGGCTGACCCCTGGTCTGAAATGAGTTGCAGCTTGCAATTTCAGCCAGTTCAGTCCAGCCAAGAAGAATCCAGGAGTTTGGTGCCATGCTGGTCCAAGAATGGAACAACATCCCACAAAGGACCACCAGGAACCTGATTGGGAGCAGGAGAATGCATTGTCAAGCTGTGATTAACAGTAATGGGTTTCATATTCGACATTGAAGCCATACCAGTTCGCTCCATCAACTTTTTGGCAAATTGAAAAATTTCCTCTTTTACCAATAATATCCATTTTCCATGGTTATCGTATTCAAAAGCTAAAAAATAATGTCAAACACAAATAAAATCTTAATTTCTGTACTTAAATCATTAAAGATATAATTAAATAAAAAATATATACACTTTTCCTTACAGTATTTCAACTAAAATGTAAAACAGGTAGTTGGATATACTTGGTGCTTAGCAAACTTTGAGTAGTATATTATCTTTGAAGTGATATTTTAACTGTTAGGATTTGCCTTGTTACAATTTATGGGAGAGTGCCTAATATCGCATCCACAAACGACACACAACAATACACATCATGTCAGGTGTTGTAGAAATGCTCCGATATCGCTCAAGGGTGCCCAAATATGAAATTTTTTCGGGGGGGGGGGGGGGGGGGGGACCCCCACAAACTGGAGGAGGACAACCTCCTCCCCTACCCTCCTCCAGCTCAGTCCTGTGGCCTTCGGGAGATGCCTTCAGCATCTCAACCTTGGACTCCCCATATCTTACTTAGGCCCTCCCTAAATTGAAATCCTGGTGCCGCCACTGCCACCACTAGTTGCAAAAGAGTTGATTCCACCGCATTACATTTCAGTAATGTCCACAAAACACCATACTGAAAGTCTTAAAATATCCTAGCATGGGAAATTGGCCTAATTGCATATCATGCAAATTAGCTTCCATCATTAAAGAAAATTCAAATTTTCACTATAACTTAGCCTGTAAATACCTGATTGAAATAAATCAAGTGTCCAAATCCATGTTTTCAGGGTCAGCCAACATGGTGAACACATTTTCAAAATAAATTAAGAATATAATTTGTATAATATGCAAATTAGCATCTGGCATTATGAAAAAATTAACATTTTCACTGTAACTTTGCCTCTAAAATACCCGATTGAAACAAATCAAGCATCTAAACCTTAAGGGCCAAATTTCAACTTTGATCACATTTGTTTGCCCACTACGTGCAGTCTTTGGGTTAACTCACAACTTACATTTTAACCACCTTGGTAGTTGTTTTTAGGCAATACTATATAGGCAGCCAAGATTTGTCAAAAAACCAGCAGCAAAGTCACAGGATGTAAACTGTCAAAGTGTAGCAAAAAATCTCCAGGACTTTAAGGGTTAATGCCCTGCCAAATAGCAGACAACATTGACAAAAAATGATTCTTGAATGACTGAAAATTTCATTTTTTGTCAGATAGATATAGCACATGACCACTCATTGGGCTCATTCCATTGAGGTGTTATATGCCATGCTGTGGAAGCAAAAATTAAAAAAATAATGCAAATTGAATGGTGATTTTGGGGATAGTGCTGGTTGGATTTAGCCATTACATTATGTTTGTTTATTTATTTGGGTTTAATGACACTTTCAGCAACCAGGTTCATATTGTGTTGGACTGTTTTATGGGTGGAGGAAGCCAAAGTACCCAGAGAGAACCACTCAGCAGTGGTCAACAGTTGTTAGACTCTTCATCTTATCAACCCAGCATAAGCAGAGTTAGCAGCATTTGAAGGCAAGTGTACATTTGACATGCAATATGCCTTAGAACACAATGCCACCGTTTCCCCACCATTCCGTTGGGTAAATGCTTTATGTTTAATGTGAGGTGTTGTGCACTTCACATATCTCCAGTCTCCACATGTCTCATACCTAATTCATTCTCCCAATTCATTCTCCAATGAAGCAACTGAATACTGTATTTCAGCTTTAGTTGGTTATTGAAAAAATTCTCCTGCAGGAACCCTGGGAGGTAGACAATGTTAACGCTCTTTTTTTTAGCGGGAAACTCCCTATTTTCTATAATAAATGTAGGTTCAATAAGCCTGAATTTTGGAAATTTTAACAAAATCTTGCTATATGGGTAGATAATTTTTTCTTTGAGCCATATAAAAATCAAAATGTCACTATTTTTGCTCACAAATCTCACCATTTTACAATTCATCAGCTTACATGATATAGTGCTCAATTATTTTTGGTCATCAAAATTTGTTTGCATATCTTATCTTGGCCTTTTTACAATTTATGGGAGAATGCCAGTTGGCACTCTCCCATAAATTGTAACAAGGCAAATACTAACAGACCAAATAATTTCATTTCAAAGCTGATATTTAGAACATCCACTCAATATGAAGCCTTTACGCCATGGTACTGACACTTAAGAATAAAGCCCAAATATGGGCCTCCAGCACTCTACCAGCTAACATACCAAGCAGGAAGTGAAACGCTGCTGATGATTACTGTGGAAAAATAGAACCCAGGAACCAATGCCTGTGTGAAAGTCCTTTACCGAAGGCAGTTTTGGTCTGAACGATTGGCTACACTTGACTTCAGACTTGTGTTGTGATCATGATATGGCCATACATGTAGATGCTGAATGTGACCTTAAACTCCAATAAATAATATAGAAGAAATCATGTTAATAGTTCATAATGTTTTTTTTTGTTTTCAGGAAACTAGAGGAGTAATATTTTTTATGAATCAACACCATTTTAATAATAGAGTCAAAGAAGTGTGTTTTATTGAATTTATGATACCTTGTATGACAGAGCTCCTGAGGTCTGTCAAACAAAATGTCATAAATTAAATCTTAAACCTTTTGAACCCCAGTTGTTTCACTGCAGTAAATATTTGAATTAGAGTTACCCACCTTGAAATGTTGCACTCAGAAATGATGCAATTTCTAAAAATAAGCAGTCTTGGAAAAATATATTGTTTCAGTAAGCATTTGAAACATTCTAATGACATCTTGCATTATTGTTGAATATTCCAGAAAAATAAAGAGGGTGATTTGATGACTTTTGGGTCTAAAAAATACAGTTGAATTTTGGTATGTGGTTTTGTTGGGAATTCCCTCAAAAATATGTGTTCGTGACTGGTACTTCCCTTCCTGTCAGTTTTTCTCTCTTATTTGTTGCATGACTCCCTGTTCTCAGGTCAGAAAAAGTTGTCTGAAGGGCTATACTTGACAAAGATATTTGAATGCCAAAATTAAAATGATGCAATCAATTAATTTATGAATCATATCATAGTTTTTGCTGGGCATACTGGAGGGGGGGGGGGGGGAGGGCACATTCAGGGCTATGTTTTATCACATCAGGAGGAAGAAGAAAATTTGACATCAGTTGTTGGAATAAAAAGGCACTGTCCTTTGATACTGGTGAAATTTATAGCTGCAACCCCAATTTTTGAAACAAAATTGATATTCATATTCTTTTGTGGGGGTTATTGCACTATTTCTCTTGACGTGTGGTAAAATGAGACACATGTTTTCCCCAAATTTGATGTGCTGATGCAAATTTTAGTTTTATTTTGGGATCAGGGTAGTTTTCAAATAAAGCTGTGAATTCTGATCCATCTCTGCATACTGTTTAGGTTACAGGATAGAAAAATCTTTTGGGGTCAATGCCAGTTTTTAAGCCTATTTGACAAAGTTTGGATACCGGGATACTTTTCCATAAAAGAACAAATTTTCCATGTTTTTGACTCAACAGAAGCTAAAAGTTGAATTCTATAGTAAAAATGACTCTTTTATCTCATGGAAGTGGTAAAATATAACTTTGGTAGGGTTGGAAAGGATTATAGGTATTGCTGCAGTAAATATTTGAATTAGAGTTCCCTGCCTTGAAATGTTGCACTCGGAAATGATACCTTGGAAAAATATATTGTTTCAATAAACATTTGAAACATTCTGATGACATCTTGCATTGTTATTGAATATTCCAGATAACTGAAGAGGGTGATTTAATGACTTTTGGACCTGAAAAATACAATTGACTTTTGGGTGTGGTTTTGTTGGGAATTCCCTGAAAAATATGTGTTCTTGACCGGTACTTCCCTTCCTGTCAGTTTTTTTCTCTTATTTGTTGCATGACCCCTTGTTTTCAGGTCAAAAAAAGTTGTCTGCAGGGCTATACTTGACAAAGATATTTGAATGCCAAAATTAAAATGATGCGATCATAATTTTTTTTTGCTTGAACTTTATAATGGTCACCTATGGGAAAAGATTTAGTACTGTGATAACTATAGGTATGTTCTTATAATTATGGGAACAGCAAGAAGACAGCAAACAGGGATAGGCTGCTTCCATGCAGTGTACCTTTACTTCTGTACATTTCTGCAAATTGTTCATAAAACTCCATGTAAACGTACACTGTAGATAAGGCCCATAAAGTAG